>CM023201.3:46549108-47149108 GCA_004115045.4 Sinella curviseta | reverse complement strand
AAGCATCCCGGAAATTACTTTCAGTGATATTTGATTGCTCTGATTAATACCTGCGTTAAATATTTAACTGCACGCACAATTTTCAATATTGCAATCTGAAAATTGTCTCCCACAAAACAACTCATTAAAAGACAAAAGATTAAACTTACGTGTGCTAAGGACTAGAGAAGAGAGAGAATCAATCTTGCAGAACAATAGCAAGTAAAAGTAACACACTGAAAAATTTGGCTGGTGTTGACTAACTCTCGGTATTTGACTATCAATGCTACCGAAATTAAGATTAAGATAGACTTTAACTACGAACGCATGCACTATCTCTCTATACGGATTAAATTAATTAATAAGTATTGTATACTCGAGACGGCGACTTGCTGTGCTAATCTAATCTAATAATGCTTTTTATTAACACCGTCTTCGTGTCTGATTCCGACTACTAAACAATTCAACTGGGCCCAAAACAAGTGTGAGAATACCAAGTTGCCTAATTGCGTCACTTGTTTGTAAAGAGATGAGAGGATGAGCTGATTGCACAGAACCCATTTAGTAGATTAACTTACCACAACATTTAGCGTTACGCCGTACACCAGTTGAGTTATGCAGGAAGGGATGCTGCAAGCAGGAATAAAAAAATAGAAATAGTTTTGGTGTTCAGCTGATTATGTGATGATTACACCCAAAACAAAATATTATTATTATTTCGTGTGCTATCTGCCACTGTGCACTTCTGCATCTCCTTTTTTCAATGCAGATGTTTTGCAGAGGAACCCTGCAGACCGACACGCTGTAGAAAAGTAGCCTAAGCGTCATCAATCATCAACTTGGCTGTCTTATTTTGCCCCTCTCGGCCCATTAAAAATAATTTTATATCAATCACTTATTTTAATACGCTTACTTAATTTACATTTAATTAAATATATTAAAATTCTTCTTCCATGTCCATTTATTGTCCATCACACAAAACACAGAGATTGTTTAGATTCATGGACAAACATGGTGAACAGAGTGGTCATCCGAAAGGAAGCTTGCCGATAGTCTACAATTCTACGTACGTGGAATGCGTGCGTAAGTGTAAAGTAAGTCAAAGTTTTGACTTGACGAAAGACAAAACCTAACCTATCCACATTTGACGACAAGCCAAGGGGGCGTGGCCTCTCCTCTGCTGCTCCTGATTGAGATTGATGCTCTGCTTCAGCCTCGCATATATCAGCAGCAAAAATGAAACCTTGTAAACGTCGCAAGAAAGTTACGCGGATTTGACATGGCCATGGCCTGAAATACAAACTACATTTTTACATCAACAACAGAATTAATTTAATTTTTACAAAAATCCGATGTAGTTCAGGTTAAATGAGATTTTAACAACAATTTTAAGTGATTTTATTGGAGTGAATTTAAAGTATTCGTAAAAACGAGTGATGAGGAGTGATGTGGCGTGACAGACGTGCAGTATAATTCTAAAAAAGTTTTGCCATTATGTCCCGCTACTTGTGCATATAATATTTTTCCTAGATCCCGTCCGCTGTTCTGCTTTCCATCTAATTTCTAACCCTACCTATTCTTACACGTAGAATTTCGGTCTCTTCAAATCTCGCGCCCCGTCCCACCACCTGATCTCCACTTCTAAAACTCCTCAGCTCACATTCGTTCCTCACCTCACCGTACGATGGACCTGCAAATGAATGGAAATTTCTCTGGCGGGCTGCAATCATCACAGGGGCTACTCACAATCGTCCAAAAATCCACCCATCCCTCTCCTCTCATCCCCTCACCCTCCCTAATGTCCCATCTACCTCCAGAAAACATTCTCCGTTTAACCCCAAACTAATTAATTGCTTCCTACATCAAAATCCCACGCTAATTACCATCATTTTAATTAAATCTCAGAGTGGAGGGCTCTCTTTGTTTTTGTGAATAGGTGGCAGGAATGTGCTTTGTACTTCTCCTTCCCGCGTACCCTCTTCTCCACAAAAAGTTTTTTGTACACAAAGCCAATAGACAAAAAACAGCTTTTTTTGGTGACCGACTGTGTGTGAGCGAATGTGAAGCAAGGTGTTATTTTTCGCCGCCTCTACGAGCTTTCTTTCCTTCTTGCTATTATGCCTTGGTTCTTCACTTCACACATGATGATAATAATATGAGATGAGGATTTTTATGCATGAAAATAAAAGAAGACTTTTTTAATACGCATTCTTTGCCGTAGTTTGTGTGTTTGTGGATGGATGACTGTGTTTAGGTACCTGCCTGCCTTGCCAGCGTACCAGCTAGAAGGGGTGTTTACGATTGGTGGTCATTGTTATGCATCTGTTCCTGGAAAGTTATCATTTTTGCAGTGATTTTAAAGTGTTGACGCCAAAAGTGTTTGCGTACAAAATGAGGTACAGTTTGTTTGGGTGAACTATAGAAGTTCAAAGGATTTAAAGTGAGGTTAAGGTTCCAAAGGTGACGAGAAAGGGAAATTTGGAGGGAAACAAGGTATTGGGCTGGAGGAGGAGTTTATTGTTGAGAGGTAGTCTGGCTCGATTCTCTGGACAAAACAACAAAAACCAAAACAAAAGGGTAGGAAAGGAAGGGTAAGTCTTTCTTCGTCGCAAAATAATATTTTGGTGGTGTTTACCTTTATTACCTGAGTCGAGCAGAACAAGAGAAGAGAGTGGTGGTCTTTTTTGGTCTCTCCTTGTCTTCTTGTTTGCCAGTTGTTTGGTTTCATTCAGTGGCTCGTTTTATTGGAGTAGTGGTGGTGATGTTGGATTAAATGTAGAGGGTAGGGACCTTATCGGCCTTAGTCCCAAATCAGGGCTAGGAGTGTGCGGACGCGAGAGTTTGAAGATCTGAGGTGATTTGTAGTGAAGGGTGGATAACTTAGAATTTAATCAATAGTTGATCAGGAGCAGTTTAAAAGCAGCACAGGACATTTAAATTTGTTATTGTTGAAGGCGGTGCTCCCTTTGTTACACGGGTACTTCCTTGGTCCTTGATTGTTGATATTTTACGGAAGCGTCATCAAAGCAGTTTTGGAAACAAAAGTATGTTCTACAAATAATTTGGTTTTGGGACTGCCTCTTCTAGTTCAAAGATAATTGAAAGTAGTCTTTTCGTGTCACTTCCATATGTTGTGAAATGTGACCTTTGGGTGATATTTTAATCAGTTCTGCTGTATGGAACATTTACAAATGAGAGACGCGGAGACGTCAAACATTTTTTTTGGAATAGAGCTCTCTTCTGTTCTGTTCTCTTTAATTGTACGATCAGTTATTTTATGCAGTTTTTTTTATTTTGAAATTTCCTAGGACTATTGTAGCTGTTGAAGTTTAAGCTATTGTTGGGACGAAACATTCGACATAAATCAAATAGGATCAAAAATGGAGATGGAGGTCACAACCATAAATCAAGGCACGGAAATTTCCATTGCCGAAGGCGTGGTTGCAGAGGGAGAGGTGATCATCCTTCCTTCTGATATACATCACATGGTGGACGAGGCTTACGAACGCTTTCAGGAGTTGTGTGCAGATCTTAATCTTGATGCTGTGACGAAAGACAACACATGGCGCACTTTTGTCAATGTCAAGCAGAAATTTACTCTTGAGGTATGCATGATATTGGAAGTATTGTGTTTTGATGATTTCTAAATTAACGTGTCTTTGTGTTTGTTGAATTTAATAATTGATGGCTGATGTTAATTTTAGGGGGATCCAGCACATTGGTTGTGTTGCGGCATATACGTCGCGTGTCGTCAGGCATGCGTTCCTTCAGTTGGTTCACCATCAACTTTTCATGGAAATTATGTTAACTTGACGCGTTTACTCCGAACTTCCAGATTAAGGTATGACTACTGCTAAATCATTAATCATGGTTGATGTCTGAACAATGTTTTTTACATGTGTAACTTTTCTTGTCATTTCAGTTTGGTCGACTTTTTTGACAAGAGCAGAAAATGGGCTGACATGACAGATTTAAACCAAGAGTTCCGAAGCAAAATCGAGCGGCTGGAAAGGAACTTTGCAGTGACCACCGTTATTTTCAAGAAATTCGAGCCCATCTTCAGTGGAATTTTCAAAGATTTTTCGCGTTTGGAATTGGACGAGTATCGGGCTAACAGAAAAAAGTAAATATTGCTTTTATGTTTTAATATGGAACATAATTAACATGTTAACATGAGTTTCATATTCACAATTTTCCTCTCTCAAAGGTTGAGTCCAAGGTCTGCAGCAGATTTATTTGAGTTCTGCTGGACACTATTTCTGTGCGTAAAGAGCTCCCTGAGGATTAGTGACGATCTGGTAAATTCTTATCATCTTCTGCTAGCTAGTACTGACCTTGTTTTCTTCAACGTGGCACATGCCAATCGGAAAAGCCTTCTTACTCCTAAATTTCAAGGTATGTATAATGTAATTTTTTTAGACAATTTCTCTATTTTGAATTACTAATAGCTGACTTATTTTTAATCTTATTGTTTCAGAATTCGCTGACATGGCCGGAATCGTTGACTTCCGTCTAATAGGATCGGATCCAGCTTGCATTATCAACGCTCTTTGCGACTTGTACGATGGTATATCAGTTGAAGCAAAAACCATTAAAGAATATTGGTTGAAGCCGAAGATAAGGAATATGATTGAACAAGGGGTAATGATTAACTTCCATTCAAGTTCTGATTGAAAACCATGTTTGCGAAGATCGTTTCTAAACTTATTAATTTTTGCTTCTCTGTAGTTGCTCAGGGGTGATCCTGATACTCTGACTGGTCTTATTGATGAAGATGCATTCGAAAGCAACTCCAAACGCCTTGAAAAAGAATATGAAGAATATGTACTAACAGAAGGCGATTTTGATGAACGAATGTACCTTTCTGCCGAACGCCAAGCCGATTTTGGAATGGATACTCAAGACGATTTCCTTAAGACATTTGACAAGCAAACTCTTTTTAAGACCTGTCCACCTCTAAATGAATTGCGTCACATCATGCCGGCGACACCTCTCACAGGAAAGAAATATTTGGGAGAGAAAGATGATCCAATAATTTCACCCGTCAGCTCCGCTACACAGACAGTGAGCAGATTGCAGGTACGTGCTACTTCCAGTCTTGTGGGGGAACGATCCATTTCCATTAAATCGATAAATTCTAGAAGTAATCGTACTTTATTTCATTTTTAATAGGCGCTGTTGAGCGGACGAAAAGCTGAGGCCAGTACAACTCTGCGTGATATCATCGCACACTTTCCCAAAGATCCACTTCCCGCAATGGAGGAAAGATTGAAGAATTTGTCAGAATTGTTCTGTGTTCGGTTTGCATGCACTAAAGGAGAAAAGCAGCCAGGCATGCATACAGAATTCGCCTATTATAGAAGTCAGCTCGCTCAGACGCTGTTCTACAGGCTGCTGGAAAGTATTTTGTCAGCTGAAAATAAACAGCGGGCTGACAAATCAGAATTAGCGGTTAGTATTTCAATTTTTTATCTTTTTTTGTATGCACAGTTCATGAGTGAGTGATATTAGATAATTCACATTTTATTATTCGTGTCTTTACAGGGCGTTATGATGGACGAGGCCTTCCAGACCAGTCTCTTTGCTTGTGCCTTGGAAATTGTTCTGTTTTCGTACAGCTCTCCAAAGCGATTCCCTTGGATTTTGGATGTCTTTGATCTACCTGGCTATTCCTTTTTCAAAGTGATAGAAGTTGTGGTACGAGCTGAAGAAAATTTAAGCCGAGACGTTGTCAAGCATCTTAGCCAGGTAAATAATAGTCTATAATCTGTATGACTGTGACCACAAGCAATAATCGTTAAAGTGGTTCTTGAATTGTGTCTTTTGTATCTGTAGGTCGAAGAAACGGTCCTTGAAGAATTAGCGTGGGCTGAGGACAGTCCATTGTGGACAGCATTAAGCCAAAGAAATGAACCAACACCATCATGCGAGGAAGTATTCCTTCCATCCCAAATGGAGAAAACTGGGGATGCTCAGAACCCCGAAAACCAGCCTAAACGCTATGCTGTTATTAAAAGTAAGAATCTGTTCCGTGAATAATGTTTTGGTAGTTATATTTCTTGCCATTAGTAATCAGCTTCTAATTTCACGTGACATTCTCTTTTGTACTTGTAGCTCCTCAAGGTGAAAAATGTGTCCCAGTTGCTGTTGGCGGATCCAATCAGTCAACATTAATCATTCAAGACAAGAACAGTTCTCAGATATTGGGTGTTGTACTTCCTTCAAAGCACGGAGACAAACCAAAACGAGGCAGCTCCACTGCGTTGTTTTTCCGCAAGTTTTACCACTTGGCGTTCGTCCGCCTTCAAGATCTATGCAAGAATCTTACAATCGAAGAGGATGTTCTAAGGAAGATATGGACCTGCTTTCAGCAATCCATTGTCAATTTCGTCGTTGATCTCATGAAAGGACGCCATTTAGACCAAATTATAATGTGTTGTGTATACGTCGTATCAAAGGTAATTTTATTCTAGAGATTGTTGCTCAATATATGTACTGATAATAATTTGTTTCCCAGCTTGCTCAAATTGTGTCCTTTTTCATCATTTCATAGGTGATTGGAAAAAGCCATGAGAAATCATTCACAGAAATCATGCGGTGCTACAGGCTGCAACCACAGTCAGCTTCACGTGTATATCGTCTCGTGTATCTGGGGAACGGACAAAAGGGCGATCTCATTAGATTCTATAACACTATCTTCATCACCTGTACTAAGGATTATGTTGCAAAGTTTTCTCCAAATCGAACGGTAAATTGAATTGTCAATTTTGTCAATGATGACTTACTTGTATTGTCAACCCACTTTTTGAATTATTGGTGATTTGTTGTTTTCAATATAATTTTAGGACGAAGGAGAAGTTCCGCTGTCGCCAGTTCCACACTTGAAGGCAACTCCAATGTCTCCTTGTAGGAAAGTGGCTAACAAACACCAGGTGTTCCTAAGACCACTCAAGGGAGCCAAGTCCCCCTCTCCTGCAAAGCAGTTACGTTACAGTTTTGCAAGGAGTCCCAGTTCCAACTTACGTGCAATAAATACAATGGTCCAGTCAGCAGAAAAGTATGTACTCAACTAGCATTATTACTATGAAATTAATGTAGTATATCAATTGGTCATGCATGTTACTAATTATTGAATTTTTGCATTTGTAGGCCGAAAATTGCAAAGCGAATTTTGGTTGGAGACGGAGCAGAAACTACGATGGAATCAGTGGTCCCCAACAAGTTTGTCAAAAGGCTCCAAGAATTCATTGACGACCGACAGGCAATGGAATAAGTCGAGTCGTTTCACTATCAACTTACAAAAAGCGTGGTTAGCTTAGCTTGACGTTGAATTAAATTAATGTGTTTATAGCTTGTTACGTAGCATATAGTTATATGTTCTTTAATTGTATCGCGTGCCGATTGAAATTTATTCTAATTACATATTTTTATGTATGTATATTGTAGATTTAATCAATGTATTTGACATTCGTTATAATGAATAATATTAAAATGTAAAATCTTTATTACTGTACTTTGAGTGCAAAATTACAATTTGGCAATAATTTAAACAAATATATTCAAATATACATAACAAAACATCATGCCTGAGTATTAACTTAAAACTTTATACATTGAACAAAATGAATTGCATAATATTTATTTACTAAAATCCTAATCTTTAAATATGTTGTCATTCATCATCATCATCCATTTCCTCGTCGTCCGGGCTTGACTCATCCATTCTTTCATCTTCCCCTTCTTCCTCATCATTTTCATTATTGCCACCGGCGTCTTCCTCCTCTTCATCATTTCCGTCATTGACGTTTTCACCCTCTCCGTCTGCCTCACCGTTCCCTACTTCTTCCCCTTCATTACCATCATCGCCTTCCTCATCTGAACTGGACTCATCCTCCATCATGTTATGCTGCTTCTCATTTTTACGTTTGGCCGCCTTATCAGCATTATCCAGAGACACGCATTTTGTATGGAAATCTTCCAGCTCCTTTTCCCATTCGTCAATTCTCATCTTAAAAACATATAAACATTAACTTTTAGATTTCCACAAGAAAAATTGTCAATAAGGCAAGTGAAATTCATTTGGATTTATGCAGTAAATACCTTAAGCTCGGGCTTGTTGAGTTTTCTGAATGTAGCCAAAAGTTCCATGAACAGGTCCCACACAATTGGATCTCCCAGCTTGTCCGAGTACATGTTGATATTGTCCTTCATAATTTTCAATGTTTTCTCATTTTGTTGGATTTGGTTCAAGCAGTATATCGTGTCTTGACATATGCGCATTGACGTCTTCTCAGTGAGAGTTCCTTTAAATCTTTGGACAAGTCTCTCCACCAGGCCACCGAGCTGCTTCTCTTTCTTCACTTTCGTTAGCAGTGTTCTAAAATTAATTACAAGATAAATCAATGTGAACCATAAGTTTACTCGGTACTATTTAAGACTGAAGAAGTCATAGTCATAGGCATAAAAAGGTATGCGGCTTACTTCATAATACCCTGGAAGCTAGTTTGAGGTATATCTTCTCTTTCTGAAAGACGGGAGATAATATCCGGAATGCAATTTTGGAGAATATTGTCCTTTTCTGAAATCTGATTGATGTAATCCTTGGCCATTTCTATACAAACAAAAACCAAATGAATTTTTATCGAATTGTGATCAATGTAAGTAGAAAAACATGAATCATGAAAAAATGAAGGCTTCATTTAATGAACACATTGTGAATACCTCTCAACTCGAATGACTCATCACACAAACAAGCGGCTGTTTCCGGGAATTGTTGTCTAACTTTAAGGAGATCGGAAAGTGAAAGGTAGCAGATGTAATCCATGCATGCTTTTCGCACGTTGACATCTTTACTGGCAAGTCTATAAGTGGCAAAACAAACAATGCACTTAATTGTCTTACATTGAAAACACAGGTATTTTAGTTCAACTTTTAGATCTGTGAGTTACTTACCCCTTTGTAAGACACTGATTCATTTTTTCCATTTGGTTAGGGAACTTCACAGTCAACCTAATTGATGCTCGTAATATTTCCAGTTTTACAGCAAAAGGCTCCTGGCCTTCCCATAACTTTACAAAGATCTGTTAATGCAATGAGACGGAATTATAATCATTGTTGAAAATTTTCGTAAGTGAAATGCAAATAATTTGATATAGGGAAATAGCTTACATCAAGGCTGGTCTCAACGGATTTTTCGCATACAAGCATCAATTTTGCTAATGCTTGAACGCACGCGACCTTCAAATTAACCGATTTTATATTATCAAAGACTCTGCACAAGTAAAATACGTGAACTCTAAATTGCCGAAAGAAGCCTTGATCAATTAGTCCAGCCACGTATGATTTTATTTTGTCCTGCTCAGCATCGAACCCAATATGTCCCATCACCATGTCCATCTCCGCAGCGTCTTGATTAGTTTGGTTCATCATGGAGCTGTTTGTGGTGTTCGTTGTAGAGTTACTCATACGGGATGTGCGCTGTCTGTTGGCAGTTTTACTTTTCTTGTCCGATTTCTCCTTGATTGACTTTCTTTCTTTGATCGCCTTTGACACTATTTGTTCATAGTACATAATGTGAGCTCCCAGAAGGGCCTTGCCAAAGCACATGTAGCGAAAGAGAATTCTCTCTGAGAGTTTGAACGAAGGGACTTCTTCGGAATTCTCATCAGTCTCGGCAGAAAACACTAGACCGTGAATATTGGGAAGAAACTTCCTAATGATGTCCATAGGCTCGGTACACATCCTGTAGATAATTTGCGTTGACAATTCTACGACTCTCGGGTACATCATATCCATTTTCTCCTTTCCTTCCGATTTCAACCCATGTTCGATAAGGTCAACTATCTTTACAAAGAGATCGTGCGTAGGAGGAAACTTGATGTCCTCGCTATTTTTGTTTCTTGCACTGGTCGACTTGGCAGTTTTGGATTTACTCTTTCCATTTGTCCCATCATTGTCTCCAGCCTCCTGTTCCGTTCGACATCCAAGCAGTATTGCCTGTAGAGTAACTTTAGCTAGCTCGTAATTGTTAAGCCCGCGTTCTCCCAGGCCAACTTCTATCAATTGATTGAGGTTGGAGGTAATAATTTTCTTTTCAATCTGCCCTATAATTCCGAGCAGATGAGCAGCGCTGCAAGAAGCACTTTCCTCCCAGCCACCAGTTGACAGTGAAAATGCATCCCATAAAATTTTTATGGACTCTGCGTTTAGCGACCCGGAACTGTACAACTGTCCAATAATGCTCCGGAGACTTTCCACCAAATTTTCCGAGAGTTGTTCGATAAGCTCCAAGAGTTTCTTCACGACGCCGTGTGGACCAAAATTTTCACGCCCAATGAATATAAACTTGAACGAGTCGACAAAGTCTTTCAGCTCTTCGTCGGTGAGTTGAGCAAGTGCGTTAATGATGGACACTGTGACTCCGCGAGGTGGTTTGTATCCCGCTTCGCAAATAGCAGCGAAAAACATGACCGCTTCCTTTTTGTCAGCAGTGGTTCCAAGCTCCAACAACTTCCTAAGACTGGGTTGACATTTGTCAAGCTCTTCTTTCATCTTCAAATTACATTGGATGTAGTTTAGAAAGTCGCGA
This sequence comes from Sinella curviseta, assembly GCA_004115045.4. Taxonomy (NCBI): domain Eukaryota; kingdom Metazoa; phylum Arthropoda; class Collembola; order Entomobryomorpha; family Entomobryidae; genus Sinella; species Sinella curviseta. Next base: position 47,138,541 of record CM023201.3, on the reverse strand, counting down.
CAGTCGAGTACCTTTTTGGGGGCGATATAATTCACCTCTTCCAATTCCAAATCATCCACGGTCTCTGGGAAAATGTCGTTTTGAGTAACCTTGAAAAAGCGTAGATAAATATGCTCCTCCTGGTCATCATCGTGTCTTCGGAGAGTGGACATTAACTGCTCCCATTTATTGGCCCACTTCTGCGTGCTCAGGTACAATGTTTCACAGGCTTCCCAGTAACGCTTTTCCTTCAGATATTCTTCCAAAGCAGAGATTGCAGCGTCCTCATCAGCAACTTTCTGCACGACATCCGGGCCTATAATGAAGCCATCCATTTTCTTGTGCAGATGAAACTCTTTGATTATGAAGTACAATGCCTTCCCAGGCTCATTTGCATTGTCTTGCTGAATTGTAGAAATGATTACATCCAGCTTTTCTTGCCGCTTTCGATGATATTCTTCTGCGGGTCTGACGATATGAGGATATTGTTTCACAATGTCTATGACCAACGATGTAGCTTGCTTTCTGGGATAGCTATTTTTATCAAGAAGGCGTTGTCGCACAGTAAGCATGATTTTGACTGCCTCAGCTGGAACCAAAGTCTGATTTTTGACAATATCTGCAAGCAAATTCAGCGATTTTGTTCTAACTACTGCCGCTACATCTTGATTATGAAGGAGAAGAATCTCGTCCAAAAGCTTTTTCCTCTGATTCAACCAATTGTTAATGTTGGGGCGCTCATCTCGAGCATCCTCTTCATTTTGCTGCACACCTTCTTCTGCCTTCATTTCCCTCCATGTCCAATTCATTAGCTCATGAGCCACAATCACAACGGCATTTCTAACGGTCGCTGAATCAGCTTCCAGGAATTGTACCACGACAGCTAGCGAATGCATGAATCCCTTGGGGTGGTGCTGTGCGAGTTGAGTCAGAAAAGCATGAAAGCCCTTTTCCGCGCTGGTGTCCTTCTCTAATCTGGTCGTATAAGTGTCCAGAGCTTCGGTAAGTGCACGAAGGACAACGTTTTGACGATGGTTTTCAGGCGCCATATCTACCATGCGAGCGACACCGTCCGCAATAATGCTTCCGCTTTCTTCACTTCCCTTGAGTAATGGAATAAGTCGTGTCAGAATTCCTTTCTCTTCTTGATGCTTGGCTGCCAAAATTCCAAGGATGTCGAATATTTCTTCAGTTTCTGGATCTATGTGACGCAAACGCTTAGCGGTGTTTTTGATGGTATTGCAAAGGGCGAGTGTGACACATCGCATGAAGTTATAGCCCTCCAGATTTCCTTCCCAAATCTCATCCATTGGAGGAGACACTAGCCTCAAAACTTCAGAGATGATTTTCGGACGCCACGTATACCAAAATTGATACTTCGAATCGTCTGCGTCAGCATGCTGTTGCTTTTTTGATCGCTTCCCCTTTTGACCTCCCATTTGTTGCTGCACCGAGATGTTGTGAGAGTCGGCGGTCACAGCCCTCTCAATTTCGACAAAGGATTTGTTGATCAAAAAGAACAAGACTGCCATGTACTTGCGAAACTTGAGTTTAGTAATTCGATCAACATTAGCTAACGATCCTTTCACGTTCCCCTGTGCCGAAACGATCCCATTGTACAGCCTTTGTAGAGCCATATGGATGACCCTAACGCCCTCTGCGATCACTTCGGTGCTGCAGGAAAACTCATTTTCTGTTTTAAACGTGTTGGCAATCGTCCCCACATGCTTGATCAAGTGCTCCAGTCCTTCACCTTCAATGTCGTCTTTAATGTCTTCAAGACACCGCTCGGTGATATCAATTATTGGAACAGCCACCTCCGTCAGCTCCTCTCCTTCACTGCGAAGGAAATTTTTAACCTCTTGCTCTTCCATCCTGGAACCCTAAAATTGAATATAACATCATGATTGCAGAATTAAAATCGTTCAAGATAACCAGTCCAGTGCTCCAATTTAACAAATTGGTTTATGTGACCTAAATATTCGCGTCGCCCGTCGTGTAACATTTAAAGCAACACAATTGTAACAACCTACCTGTTAGTGCTCGAAAAAATCGGAAAAATTGCAAGACAATCCTCCACAGCTTTGGAACCTTTCCTTGAAGATTAAGATTCCGACTACTCACTGGAAAAAAAATTAAGTAACCTTTTTAAAGTGCACACTTCAAAGGCAAAATTAAAACTAACACAGCTGACATAAGAAACAAAAGTAATAGTAATGAAATAAGGAAACCCTTTTACCTTCCCCTTGATAAACTAAATCTGCCGATTAGTCCTTCAATTTGCATGCGTCTTAATTAAATTTGCTTATCTTTAACGTTCAGTTTCCAAACACCTGTCTCTGACAAATACGCAAAAATCGGTATAATCCCTTGCTAGATAATCTAATAAGAGGTAATTACTTTGCACAAAAAAATGACACTACAAATTACATACACAACTTGTTTACGAGACGCTTACAATGTACTTCAAAATTTAATTTTGATTGATAACCATTATTACTTACAGGTTAAGATTGATAACCCATAAAACCGTTTGAGTCAGACGGTTAACGGTTTGACGTAAACTGCAAATTTCGTTGGCTTTGTATTGGCTGGAGTGCAGTAACCGACGAAAGTAAACAAACACTCAAGTGGAGTAACAGACAAAAATCCTTGGCTCATCTCTCTCCACACAACGTAGCAACTCGCGGGGAGTTGGACCCACCATCTCGCTTCACCCCGCCGTCCGCTCTCTCAGCTCTGCACTTGCAACAAAATGTTAGAGGAAGCCACGCCCCTTTTCCAACACCTAATTTTTGCACATGTGGATAAGTCATAAAAAAGACATATGACTGCAAAGTAAATAGTCGGGTCATATGATGCTGTTTACTAACACTATCAAATTTTATCCTAAAACAAAAAACAATTTTCCTAAAGATATTATAATTATTTTTCCATATTTTAATTGTAATTAAAATTGTACAGGTAGCAGGGTAAGTACAAGTTCATTAAAGAATCTCTTTAAAAGGTGGTGTCAAGGTTTAGTGTTAGTTAGTCTTGAGGGCAGCCGTACGGAGATGCGGTTAACAAAAGTACAAAATGTAGGGAATAAAAGGCATTTAAACGCTTGTACTGATTAAAAGACAACAAAGATTCAATCATAAAACTCCTCGACTGACTGTGGACACCTCAGAAGTGGTCCTATTTTGCACTTTGCTACTGGTAAATACTGTATTCGTGATTGCATATAAGGAGGAGAATTGGCAATTTGGAACGGTGGGCGGTGGTGAGTGTTAACTGTTAACAGTCGTAATTACAGTTTTTCATGAAGATAAGCGAATGAATATGTCCATCGCGCGTGAAAAATCGTCGTCGGCTGGACTCCAACTGCCAAACGCTGACAAAAAGATGTCCACCAACATTCAGCCAAGTAGCGCAAGTTCATTAGAATTACTTACAAAAATGGCCGTTCAATATTCTGCCTACTGTCAGACTGATTTATCAGCTCAGGTAAGTGTCAAAGAATGAATGAGTGCTCTAAAACTTTTCTTGAAAGCAGTAACAAAATTATTATAAACTAATTTTGAATCGGTTTGTCATTTCTGTTTCTTCATAGATATCCAAACTAGAAGAGTATCTCCAGGAAAGTATAGCAAAACTGGAGGAACAACAAAGTTTATTTGAAATAGTACATTTAGAACGATTGTCTGGATTTATATATTTTGCTATCTGAATAATTGTGTGTTAAAGGTAATTGACTTTCAACCCTTTCCTTTTTTATTGTTGTAGAAGGAAATTGAAACACGAGAATGGACGCAAGTAATCCTACCTCAACTAGTCAGCCAGGCTCAAACAATGTCGTCTACATTAAATAAGAGGATGGACTCCTTAAACGAGCTTATCGTGTCTATCAAGATAGTTTTAGATCTGTTGGATAAGCAACTTTCATTAGCGGAACAAAAGTTGGGGCTCTACCCTTCACCCAGTTCGTTCAGATCGGTTTTCAAATATTTCGTAAGTTACAACATGGCTCGTACCTATTTCGACAATGTACTCCGTATTCAAGGAAAGTGGTCCATAATTAAGGTTCCATTAAAATTGATTAAACTGTTGTACAGATGAAAACTGAGCAAATACCGGCCCAATCATCTGAATCACCGGAATCAATTGGTTGGGAAACGGCTAAGGGACAGCTTTTATGTGAGGATCCCCTCAATTTGACAACATATCTAAAATAGTCAAATATGCCAACCTACAAACAAACCTTACTTCCAATTCCACGGTAGTCGTCGGTAGTCCCTGTAATGTAAAAGACTGCTCAATTCAAGACATTCCAATTTCCAAGGGTGGTGGTACCGCCGGCCCTTTATGGCGCAAAATTCCGTTTTTAGATTTTGTGTCTTACAAGCTGTAAGTTAAGTCTGAAGTGATGCATCATGAATCATGTCATGCTGTAGTGCAACCAGCATCTGTTATCCCTTTAAAATTTGCACTTGTATTCGGCCTGCCCTGAATACTTTAAATATGAATCCGGTGTTCTTGTTGTATGTATTTATAATATGTACTTTTTTAACAATGCAAGTGTTGGTGCTATACGTGTTCTCAAAACCCCGATCCCGGGCAGCTTAGCCGTAAAATCTTTGTATTTATATGCAAATGATGAAAAATGATATTACATGCATTTTAGTTTACATTTCCAGTTATAAAATAGGAGTCTTATATAATTTGGTAGAGATCAAACAACTGAACAAACTTCATTAGAGTTATTAGTACAATAATATTTTATAAATCTCAGGAAGGAAAAGTATGACGTGTAATGAGAATAAATTTCATGGTGCATAATATTGTTTCTTCGGAAGATTGATACTTCTTTCTGATTTTTATTATTTATTTGTCAATTATTACCTAAACTAAATAACGTATTATAAAATGGATTCGTGTGTTGCGGATAAAAAACCCTCTTTGTCTTAAAAAACGAAAGCAATAAATATAAAACATTTATAATATGAGATTTACACTAAACTACTCTACTCTAATAAAAAGATTCATTTCCCGTTATAACGATTGAATTGAAATACTGACTGGAGAGTATCTATAATGATAACATAATATTACAACAAGTTGTGATAAAATACTGACATTTTGTCGCACCTATTTCTTAATACAGGTTTGCATCAAACTTAATACATGAAGAAGTACATGTTTCAGGTAGGAATATATAAATGCTTACTTACAAACGAGAACAAGTATTTATGTAACAATTAAGATTCTTCAAATTATGAGTTGGCACGTCGTTTTGCGGTTTGTAACAGGGATTCGAGCTCTTCCTGTAAATCAGAAATATTAACCCATTTAAAAAATTAATACATACTTTACTTACGGTTCATCTACTAGGCTGTTATGATTGGAATTATAGAATGAATGCATACCTGAGTTTCTTCGCAGAGAAGGGAGCACTTTTTAATTTGCGCCTTGTGGCGAGATAAATGCTGAATGGCATGTGGTAAGCAGGTGACAAAATCCGTTCGTTCATTGCGAACCAATGACATGTGCAGAATGTAGTTGCAAAAGTAGCACTGCTCAACTTCCTCTTCAGTGGATGACTTTTTCTTTTTGGTTGCCCCTTTAGCGGAACCGTTTTTGTTGGGTTTACCTCCTTGACTCACGCCCATTGTTATGAGCTTTTTGCGAAGAGCCAATTCTTCCAAAATAACTTTCTCTGCCAGTGGAGCAGCCTAAATTAAAACAGTTTTCAAATCAATTGAAAAACGTCAAGCAGAGGACGATAAATTAATGTACTTAAATGTCAATTGTCAATACAAACATACCATTTTTATGACCGGAGTAGTAACCCGATTATCCCGCACGATACTTAAAAGCAATTTTTCAATAGGGAAAACTGGTGGTTCCTTGCTGTCTCTAATATCCTGAAATTGGAATAAACATATATTTTACCTTTAAAAAATCTTGCCTCCTCATTTATCTAACATGTAATAGAATTTAAAAAACATCAAACCTTAAATAATTCCATGCACGATTTCAACCACACGGGCGGAGCAAAGCACACGCTCTCTGATAACATATATCCTGAGCATATTGCAGACGTATAGGACTTTGGGAATACAACCAAAAACTCGCCAGGATTTTGCACAGCTCTTACAAGTGGGACGTCATTTTCCATAAGTAATTCCGGGGGTACCTGAGAAAAGTCAAAAATTCGTTTATACATATACGCTAAAAGTTTGAATATAAATTTGAAAATAATTTATCATATATATAATCGATTAATTACCATTGCAGAGTCTGAAGGAAGCCACAGTTTTTTGTTTTTGCACTGTAAAGGCATCAACTTCATCAGAGCTTTCCTGAGTATTGGTTCGTTCATTGCAGCCACGGAGTACCTACAAGTTCAATGTAGTACATTGCAATTGTATAGGTTACTGAAGCCGGTGAAAGAACTTGAAATATATTTCATAATAATGGAAGATGTTGCCAATTAACTTACCATATTTTGCTTGCTCCAGAATGCAAGTACTCGACCCATGGGAGCCCATGAGGGTCTCGGTACCAACAATATGATGTAAAAAGCATTGATACGTGCAGCGTTGGAACCGTTGCGCCTGTCGTAGGAAAAATGGAAATTAGTTAATTGATTAAATGGTATGACAATCAGTTTTCTAGGAAAGAAGTTACAGCTATTCTATGCATACCCATGACGGGGCCCATGCTTCGCAAGACTGAGCCGGCATTATTTGCGAGCACTTTTAGATTCCACGGGTGTTTGGCGGAGGGCTTGGGCGCTGGAAATCCCCATCCAACTCCTGCGCAGTCGATGCTTCCAGAGTAGACGCATAAATGCTTTTTGCCTTCTCTCACAATTTTCCAGTACTCGTCTTCAAGTTCCTGAATAGATGGCTCTTTTCCATTTTGGAAAATCATTCCTACAGTGTTTCGTGCAACCCGGTAATACGAGCTCAGTGGAGTTCCCTTGCCCTAAAGTATCCAACAGGACATTGGTTGACATTAGTTTAGTACTGTAAAAAATTATTGAATTGATTTCACAGCAAATTTACTAACCTTTATGACGCAGTCATCCAATTCGTCCATTGAATCCTCATCGGAAGTTTCATCTTCTGATGATTCATCAGTCCTTTCTTGCAACTTTTGCTGCCGTCTCGTCCACTTTTCTTGAACCTGACCCTTCAAATTATTTCGCTCATCTTCGGACAGAAGGTCATAAGGAAGAATGTACTTGACATAAACTGAATCCAGCTTGGTTGCCCTGTCGTGTGTGCCCTTTGGAATGTGCATACGATCGGCCACATCAGCCCACTTTTCTCTTTCAATCACTTCTTTAAGTCCTCCAAACGATTGTACTATTTGGTACAGTGTAGAAAAGTCAATTTCCAGTCCTCCGATGACAGGAACAGAGGACAAGTCTACATCTGAACGCTTCAAATGTTCTCGTATGGCCTCTGTTTCCTTAACTGTAGGTCCCCATCTTTTGAACATTTTGTGAATATAGTGATTGTACGCTGTGAATCTCATGTCGTCATTCACATTGCATTCCGGCTGAAAAAAAAAGAAAATACGAAATTGCATTTCCTGTCCTACTCATGCAATTAATTTATTGTGCCATGTCTATTCAACGCGCTTACCCGAAAACTTCGTGGTGGAACAATTCGAGCCATTCCAAATCGCTCCGCTTCCAACTGAATTTTATCGAAATATTTCAAGGGATCCTCAAATTCCTGTTCAGTTGGGTGATATGTGGGGGCTTCGAGTAATTTTTTACTGGAACTAGACTTTTTGCTTCCACTTTTCTTATTCTCTTCCGATGACGGCAATGGTGCTTTCTCACTCGCATTAGCGGAGCTGGAACTGGAAGGTCTATCTGGCGTTTTACGATGAGACACGGAAGGGCTATGTGACTTTCTACAAGATGAAGTGGAAGATGATGTCACAACTTCTTGCTTGATTTGGTCGAGACGAATTAAAGCCGGACCAGGACTATTTTTTCCTTTGTTGTCCTTGGTGGGGTTTGGGGTTGACGACAGTGGCTTGCTGGGGGTGGGGGATGCGTCTGCTGAATCAGGTCTTTCCTGCTTTACCGTTAATAACTTGTCGAATTTGTTAAGCTGCTTCGGAGAAATGCTTGGAGAAACGCGTTCACAGTTTTTTGACGCAGACATTGATGGAGTTTTCTCTTTCTCTTTGTCACTGCGATCTTTATCATTGGGTTTGCTGTAATTTTCAGAGTAAAATAATGCAATTGTTTCGAAAAGAATATGCATAACATGAGACAAGTTTAAATTCACTAACTTACCTTTTTGATTTTGAGGAAATTCCAACATATGTTGCAGGATTAGAGTCCTTCCGAACTGTTAAAGGGCTGGAAGGTGTTGGTAGCGTACTTGGTTTACTTTTTTTCTTTCCTGGTTTCTTGGGTTCTTCATTTTTCGTACTGGATTTGGAGCTGGAAGAACTGCCACATGCAGTTGGTTTCTGCGAAGGAAGCTGCGTTTTTACCGAAGATCTATCAAATTTAGGTACAATTGAAACATTCGGAAGATTTCGGATAATTGACTCAGGATTATAATTCTGCATGTACGATGATGATGATGAGGAAGTAGCACTGGAAGACGAATGATGATGATGGTGATGATCTCTACTGGTCTGCTGACCGCTGGGTGACGAACTGCTATGATGATGATGGTGGTGATGGTGTTGTTGTTGAGGAGGTCGAGCATGCAAATGTTGCTGCTGTTGGGGCATCGTGCGTGGATGGACAATTGATACCGGAAGCGAGCTGGCGTGCGAACGCATAATATCATTGGCAGTCATGATTGGTCCATTTGCAATTGTTGTTGGTTGAAGATTTGGAAGTCTGAATGCTGAATAGTGACTTCTTGCCTCTGCGGCTGCAGCAGCAGCAACGCTCGCTGGGGTGGGCTGTGCCCAAGCTCCAAGAGGTCGTGATAATAAACTAGCCGTTGGAGGGGCACCCAGCAGCGGCATTGAACCAAGCTGAGATTGAGCTCCCATTCCCAGATGGCTGAAGGACAAACTTGAATCTGCAGAGCCGACAACAGGTCTCACCAGTGGAATGTCTAAATTGGTGGCAACGGTGCGGATATGAGTTTGAAGGGAGGTAGCGGTCATGGTGGCACCTCCAGGTCCTAAGCAAATTGGAGGTGCTGGGGGTAGTAATGGGTTTGGAAAACTGGAGAGCGTCGGAACAGAAACTGGTATACTTAGCGTACTTAAAGGACTAGCCAATTCACTTGCAAAATCAACGCCAGCGTGACCAGTTGTGCTACTTCCAACTAGATGCACACTGTTTACAAGATGCGTGTGTCCAAAATGTATTGGAGGAGGAGGAAAGAAATCTGACGTGGGTGGTCTCGAATAAGGTACAAAAGGGACTGTGGACCCACCTAGATTTATGTGGTGGGAGGTGTATGTGAGACTGGAAGTTCGACTTGTTAAAGGGGGGAGAGGAAGTGGAAGGGAAAGTGGCACATGCTCGTGTTGAGGTGGAGGTCGATGCATGAGCGGCGGTTCTGACATTTTTGGGGGTGACGGACTAGCTCGTCGAGCATGATGATGATGATGGTGGTGGTGATGATTATGATGGTTATTATTATTAATCGCTGCAGGATTATTGATAACCTGACCAATTTCTTGAATTTCATCATCTTCTTCCTGAGCTGCTCGTAGTTCGGCTTGCTGCTGTTCGCTAAGGGGTAATTCGATACTGGATGTTCTAGCTGCCATTTCCTTTGCTTTCGCCTTAGCTTCCGCTTCCGCTTGTAACCTTTTCTCTTCGTTACGTTTCTCTTCTCTGCGCCGGTGTTTTTCATCCTGGTGCCGTTTCTCCTCTTGCCGGCGTTTTTCATCCTGGTTTCGTTTCTCCTCCTGGCGACGTTTTTCGTCTTGATGTCGTTTCTCCTCTTGGCGGCGTTTCTCATCTTGATGTCGCTTCTCTTCCTGGCGACGCTTCTCATCTTCCTGCCGTTTCTCCTCCTCGCGACGGTTTTCCTCTTCCTGCCGTTTCTCTTCCTCGCGACGCTTTTCCTCTTGGCGCAGTTTCTCCTGTTCTTCTTCTTCCTCCAGGTCCATATCAACTTGAATTGCTATTGAAACTTTTGGAGGAGGCTCTGGAATGTCTTCATCGTCTTCTTCCTCCTCCTCCTCTTCTTCACTCTCAACTTCCGATGCTGAGGAACCTGTTGGTGAAGTACTGTTGGAGTGGTCAACACTTGCAGCAGGCGAGGGAACAATGTTATCAGGGTCTTCCGTTTCATCCCCTTTTAAACTTTCTATTAAACTTGCAGCAGGACTGGCAATAATATCATCATCTATTTCTTCCACCTCTTCCTCATCATCGTCCTCAACTTCGTCTTTTTCTTCTTCAACTTCTTCATCCTCATCATCGTCAACCTCTTCCTTTTCTTCTTCCTCTTCCTCATCTTCCACCTTTTCAGCATCGTTTTCATCTTCCTCCACCTCGTCGTCTACTTCTTCTTCCTCATCCTCGTCAACCTCCATTTCCTCTTCTTCTAACTGAAGGTCCATTTCTTCAGTACTCTTCCCAATTTCAGAGGTGATGGATTTATTGTCTTCACTCTCACTCCTTGACCTGTGCCCTCCTACTGGACTGGAACTAGCCGACCTTCGAGAAGATGGGCTTCTCGAACCTTTGGACTCATTGATCAACTCAGCCACTCTTCGCACCTTCGCTCTACTTCCGCGTGAGCTCGAAAGAGACATGGGTGACGCTGTAGAATCTCTCTTCAAAGTTGGCTTATCTTCTTCCGGTTCCGGCTCTTCTTCAGTTTCGGAGTCAGACTGATTTCCACCAGCATCCTCATCTCTCTCATCCTCGTCCTCTTCCATTTCTGACGAGCTGCTACGGCCTTTTTCTGACGCATCATCATCCGAGGAAGAGTAATTTTGACTTCGTCTGCCTCGTGACACAACTTTTGCAGATTTTCTAGCAGCACCTGCTGTATTTTTGCCACAGGTCATCAGTAAAATTCGACGTCTTTCTGCCGCGGAAGCCGAATCTGTCCTACTGTCTACAGATCCACTACTTCGACTGCGAAGGACCCTGGGCATGGGTTTTTCTTCTTTTTTGCTCTTCATTTTATTGCTGGAAGTCCCACTCTCGTTTGATTTACTGGACGATTTACTTGATTCTTTGACGTCGCTTTTTGAAGACGACTTTTGGTTCTGATTTTGCTGGTGTGAACGCAAGCGACTGGAAGAAGACGAAGAACTTTTTCCATCTTTCTCCTTCTTTTTGGAAGAAGAACTGGTAGTAGTTCGTTTCAATGATGCGTTGTAATGCTTCTCCAAAAATTTTGTTTCGGAGGAACTCGTGTCGCCAATGGAGGACGCTCTGTCTTCCTCATCACTCTCTGCGTTGCTCTCATCATCGGAGCTGAAATCCTTATTCAAAAGTCCTAAATATATGGCGGCGGTTTCTTTCGTTTTCCGGGAGGGGCGTCCTTTGTTAAACCTACAGGAAGGTAATTAATTAAATTAAAGTACTCCACAAACCAACAAATACATTTACAATTAGCCTTTCTCGCATTACCCCGATGATTTTCGTAAAGATGATCTGGTGACATGGCCTATACCAGGCTTGCCTTGTGACGCGTTTTTAGCATTCGCAGCATTTTTATTGCTCATATTTGCTTTAGCTTTTGCACTATTCTTCTTGTATTTCGCGAGTATTTTCTTCTTCTTTACGTTTACATTCCACATGGGAAGTTCACGTAACGGCGATTTTGAGTGACGGTGTGAAGATCTTGTTCCCATTCTCCTTGATGGCGACGACGACTTTTTCTTCGTCGACGGGGACGATGATGATGTGTGGTGATGGTCACGACTACGATCACGATCAGATTTTGACTTCGTGACAACTTCCTTTCCACTTCGCAAGGAACGCGTTGCCTGTTCAGGTTCATCTTCACTCTCTGAAGACGAGGATGATGATTCTGACGACGACGACTTTTTGGAGTCTGAAGAGGAGTCAGATCCTACGAATTAGGTGTAGAATAGGTACACAATTCAAAATTGAATGCTCTGCGTAATATACTTGCTTAAATTTTGCTACGATGAATTATGGTGTCGTTCATTACCTGAGCTAGATGATCGCTTTGATTTGGATTCAATTGGCTTCACTGGCGAATGAGCAACGCCAAGAATGATATCCGGTGACGGTGCATTTCTCGGTAATGGTTTTCTGCGTAGAAATTAACGAAAATATTTCTGAATACGGAATACAGTCTAGAAATAAGTTTCCGTTTTTGTAATTTAATTTAATTACTTACATGGGTGGACGGGCGATTGCCGACGGTTTTCGTTTTCTCTGTAACGGACTCGTTTTCAAAGGCCCCACTGCTGTCTTTGCTCTGGATCTAGTTAGTACCATGCTTCTTTCTTTCACTGAAATAATCACCAAATTTAATTAATGTTTTACTGTCGTAATTAATTCATAAAACAAGAAAGCAACAAATGCTTCAATATAGATTCATACCTTTCTTTGTCAGCATTGTAATAAGGGACTTGGCAGGTCTGACACTGGCAAGCCGTTTCTCTTGATACTTCAACTTTAAAGCGGTCATGGCGAATTTTGCATCTTGCTCATTAATTCGCGACGTGCTTGGCGAAATTTGTGGCGTGTTGGCTGCTTTCTTTGTAGCAGCTTTCCCCGTTGATGCCACCACCTTCTTTTGCACAGGGCCAGCATTTTCCTTCTTTGCGTTTGCGCTTCCTGTGGAAACTTCTTCAGCGGACGACTTATCTTTACTATCAGAAGGAGTCGCACCAACAGTTTGTTTCTTTGGTACGCCACTAACGCTCGGAGAATTTCGTTTATTACTGGCCGCGGCCAAAGACTTGGCGGATAGTTTACCGTTCCGACTTGCCGTTGATGCTGCTGTTGAAACTGCAGCCATGGTCTTGATACCATTTTGATGCCCTGCACTGCGCGAATTACCACCGTTTGTAATTGAAACGGCTACACTGTTAACTGACACTGTATTCTGTGAATTATCTACGTTGCTGCATCCTACTCCGGTGGAAACAGACACTACGGATTCTTTGGGTTTTTTGCTTTGTAGTTGAATCCCCTCTATTTGCAGGGGTTGCGAGTAATTAAAATAGTCAAGCTCGGGAGGAAGAGCAGGAGTTCCTAATGGATCAAGACAATGATAATTATTTGGCTGTGTATGAATGAGTGGTATTTTCTGTGGATTCTTATATGCTTACCGCGGAAGCAAAGAAAAGTGAGAAAGTCCTCAGTCTTTGGTCTCTTCAAAGGAGGCGAAATAGGCGTTAAAACACGTTTTCTGAATTTATTGCCATCCTTTGTAGGCGTAACTGCAGGGCTGTACCCGGAGTGGACAGAGGCCAGACCTGTGGTGCCAAATGCGTTGCAGGCTCCCTGAGCAAATTTTCTTTGCGCGTGAATTCGTGGTCCATTTGCGAGTAAGCTTTAAACAGACAATGCATTTTGGGTAAGTATTTTATGCAAATCATCAATGACAATGCGGCATGCAAATCTGCAGCAATTATTGATATTTGAATGTAAAAAATCATTTTACCCCGATTTCGGTGAAGGAAGTGGCAGTGTATTATTCCTGGTTGTTTTGACCTTTCCTCGCCCTCCTCCCACGAGGGTGGCAGGCCCAACCGTGAGAGGTCGAGGGGCAGGTCGTGAGAATTTTGCAGGTGCATTTTTACCTAATCCAGCTTTTTTGCTATTTCCAGTTGTTACTGCTGCGGTAGTAGCCAAAGCTTTCTTTTTGGATTTTGGCAACGCTTTCGCCGAAGTCACAATCACCATTTTCACCACAACTCACAATTATATTCAATCTCGCTTTAATGATTCGTTTCGTTCTTTCCATCATCCAGTAAATATCACTGAAGTAGAATGAATATTCCAGCAAACATATTATACACTATATTTACTTCTTTCTCTCTCAACATCGCACACATTTGCTTTTTGCACAGAAATGCCTTCTAGCTCACGACCATGTTTTCAGATAGATGACTAACCAACCATGTACATGAATTCCTAGAACAACATTTCTCATGAAACAATTAGTGCTTTCCCAATAGTCCTTATTTGCAACCCCGGGGAAAACTGCTTCAAATAACAACAATTAGTAAGGCTGACATTGGGAAACAATTGGCGTACGTGCGCAATGCAATGCAGGTCTTCCCTTGTCACATACTCAAGTGTTCTTTGTGCACTTTGGTGTTTGTTTGCAAAACCTTAATATTAGTAACAGTAATATATAATATAAACACTAGTTAAACAACTTTTGTTTACGATGCAACACGCCTCACATGGTGCATAAAATGAGTGTTTAGGTAATACGATATGTAGGTATACAAGTACATTTATTTGCATTTGTACTGAAGCCTTTCTTTCATTTGGCGTATATTGCAGGAAAAAGACTTATTTTTAAAGTTATCATGTATATAGTCATTCCATTATGCTCACTTGCTCACCATCAAAAAGCACTTCAAGAAGAAATAGTGTTACTACATGGATGGCTTTCTGTGTGTATGCGTTCCTGTTACCAGTTACGAAGAAATGCCAAATGCACAGGTGTGAAAGGGGAATGCTGTTTGCTGTGTTAAAACAGTTTTTGAAGCTTCTTATTGTCCTTGTCCTGTGTGCAATGCAATAGTGCAATCCTACAAATATATGTTGTGTATGTACAAGTATATAATATTTGCTCACAGGCCAGAGAGATTCATCACAATGCAATATAAAGCAATATTATAGCGTTGTATGTATGTATGTCTTTCTCTTTAGAAAAGCACTGAACTTGATCCAGTATATCAGGATGAGAATTTTAGTCCAGTCAAGTTAGCTCGGTGGAGTATGGAAACGTCAAGAAGAGATGGGAAAAAGGAGTACATGTTTCACATAGGAGCATATACCCTGTTTCGGGCTACCTATTGCTTTGTTCACTTTCAGTTTATTTAAACACTAGAAGTAAAAGGCCCGTTGAAATCAACGGGCTCTAGCAACTTGGAAAACTGGTTGAAAACTTGGAACCACATTTTAAAATGACTTTCCATTCTGGGGCACGACTTTCCCCTCTGGGGCACGACTTTCCCCTCTGGGGCACGACTTTCCCCTCTGGGGCACGACTTTCCCCTCTGGGGCACGACTTTCCCCTCTGGGGAAAGACTTTCATCAGTCATCAGACTAATTTTTAAATGAACAGCCCCGTATATAACCAATTTTAATTACATGGTTCATTTCTGACTCAAATAACTAATTTTTCATATTAAAATTCAAAATCGCTTGCTTTGAATCCTTTGTTACGAAATTTTAAATGTTTTACATAATTTGTTATTCTGGAGAAATTAAAAGTCTTTGAGATATTCACAGAATCCATTCATTTCAATCGTAATTACGTAACGATATATTAATATGGCATGGTACGCGAAGCGGACTGGGTGGTCAAACGTCATAGTATGGAAGGGTATGCCCAATAACGTGGAGAGGTATGATGACTTCTTCAGAAAAAAATCTGTCAACTTTAAACACTTTTTAAAATATGAAGGACATTGTCAATTTGAATTCGAAAACCGTTTGGGCAATCTACAACCTTTATACTTGCTTCCAGAAAAAATTAGCAGTCTTGATAAGGTTTATTGTGAGAGTGAGAGGGAGTTTCCGCAAAGGTGTAGAATGCCATGCATATGCATAGACACCCAGCTAATTTGCATATTATCAAAATATATAGATAGATCCTATCTAATATGCTCATACTTATCTGTACGTATGTATATACATATAATTTGTATCTCACCCTTTCCGTCTTTTTTGCGTTCCCTAATCACCACTGTCCCTTCTGTCGGATCGGATATCGGCCCCATCAGCCATCAGCTCTTATTCAGACTCTGACATCTGAATGCATAGATTAGTTAGGTACATATATTTGCCATGAATGAAAAAGAAGCAAACGCAGCTTCATGTAAAAAGATATGAAAACTTGGATAAAAGGAATCATAGGTATTACACGAACAGCCAACATCTGTTAATCTGTTATAACGCTAGGTTAGTTAGATGGAGAACAGAGAGAGTGGAAGTTAATATTATAAAAATGAATATTCTTAAGAACAAAGGATGCTTTCTTTATCCAGCCAAGTCATTACAAATACACACAGTACATGTACGGGGATGGAGTAAAGCATGCAACGCGTTTAACTGATGTGAAACAAGTTCCCTGGGGTATATCGGGTTGTAAAAAAAGATTGCATTGCATTGTATCGTAACCCCAACTTTGGAGGATTTTATTTTTTATCGCATTTTTAGTCCGTTTTTATGTGAAGCAAACAATGACAGGAGAACAAACTACTTTTCGACAGTATGCTATCTTAAAACTGTATGAAGAGACGGAGCCCGTATATGCAATCAATACATATAACTGCAATTATTAGCTCAAGAAATATACCATTATGGAAATGTCCATCTCAAACCGCAGCAACATTTTTTATGAAAAAAATGGTAAAAGAAAAGTTATCCATTTTTACAGCCCCTATAGATAGACGATTACGTATTTTAAGTTTAGAGCAGGCTTAATTTGAAAATATACCTGCCTTGATGCATGAACTGATTCCTTTCGTATTTTGGTTCAACAGAATGAATTAATTTATTAATTAACTACTAATGCCCTTTAAGGCAATCTTTTCAGATAAATCAAAAATACATCCAAATCAAATATGTAAAGAATTGTTAACTCGATTACTACCACGTAATGTAACGAATTCTTCTTTATTTCGACCATTCACAGCTTTCTCTTCAAGTATCATTATTTAATAGGTATTTATTTTACTATTAGTATTATTTTTTGCACTGCAGAGTGTCCGATTGTTGCTAAATAAACATTTATAAAAATACGTTAGATATGTAATGATAATCTTCATATGATAGTAGGTTCATTCCTTCTTCCTTCCTTCCTAAATATTCCTTCCATTTTATTGGTATGTAAAAAATGAACTGATGTATCTCGACTTTATTTGTTCAAGTCACTAAATTTTAGAAATTTGTAATATGTACATTCGTGCAGAATTCATTAACGATAGGATACATGTATGATATGCCCTTTGCCCTCCAGTGTATTAATATTACCACACGTGTTTTAATGAACATCCATTAAAACAGAACAATGTGCTACAATTCATCGAATTCATTATAAGAGTTGGCTGGAATGACAAATTGATTTCCTCGAATACCAGTTCAGTCAAAATACACCCAGGTATCGGAATAATATTTATACATAATTCCCGTTTTAGACTAAAACAGTCAAGCATTTTTTGCATGTAATTTACCAAACATTTTGCTTTAGATAATATAATATGTTTAGGAATTAATCGTTTTTTAATTACAAAAATGTACTATGCAATTTAGAAATCCACATTTATGTATCTATTAGCTGGTTTGATCTATGTTTTTAAGATTGTGAAGTGTTAGGCCAAACTAATATTTCATACCCAAGTAGGTATACAATTTTGACTGATACCTTGTCAAAACTAAGAGGCATGAGAAACAAAGTAGAATAGATATAGATTGAACTAAGAACCAGTTAAACTGACGTCATTTACATGTGCCATATCCATAAAATAAGCGTGTGTCATTGCTTTTTGGTTTTTTATGACCCAGGACCTCCAGACGACAAAATTTTTCTATTCAACTCCAGTGTAGCTTGGCGTGATCCACTTCCAATGCAACTCTGAGAAGATGGGTTCAGTTTTATCTACTTACTATTTACTATATTATTAGCAAAGAAAAAGGAATTTTGTTTGCGACAGCAGATGGCTATATAGAACGTTTTTATATAATGAACAATCTGACTTTTCTTCCAACCAAATAATATGAAGAAAATGCAATTAATTTAAATTGATGCATATGCTCCTGTTCCTGTTTCGTACAACTAAAACTTAACGTGTACAGCATTACATGCATGTCTTGTACGTTTTGTGTAATTACACGATTATCATCATCATTAAATGCTTCGTCTTTAAGAAGCTATCGCTCAGCATTCGCAGTATACATGCGTCAATGTTATAGTGTAAAGTTGCTTTAACCAGTTTTCCTTTTACGCATCAAACATAGAAAAAATGGGCTACGGGCCAGTGTAATCCCACATTTTGTCAACAAGAGAAACATCATTAATTTGATACAATTTGTGATATTTACTTACTATAAAACATTATAATCTTATTAACACTGTTTACCATCATCGAAAATGCTTACAGCCTTTCACAAATCCACACGACATGTTGAATATGCATATAAATGGAATAACACTGGAGGCAATGAGTCAATATGGATGTCAACGAAAAATGGTCTGATGACATTTCATTTCAATGACTCCGTTCCAAATCCCACCTGAACTGCTTTTGTGTTGTTTGATTTGTTTGAATAATCTCAATGAAAACAAACCACATCCCCCATTTGACGCATTTTAGCTAGTTTAATACATACACATAGTACGTCGGTATTACTATTTAATAGGTATAAGTACATCAGATTATCATAACTTCAAACTTGGACATTAACGATTTCCGTAAACTATATGGATGTATTTTGAACATCATTCACGAAAAGCGGATTATTTATATACTTAACTGACACAGGTTAAATATGAATCAAGAACACTCCTATGTATTTGAAGGAGAACAAAGTTTCCAGGAAAACATTTCCGATGCTTTACCGAAAATACACATTCCTCGTACTTCTAGAAAGCTTCAAATTGATCCATGTGGATTTCTAATTATTGTCATTCTTCAATGCATAAATTCTATACCTTAAAGGAGTGAATGCAAATGTTACCTACCTATGTATGTATATGAATAATTGTTCATAAAATTTAAGCGTTTGGTATGTGCGTGTTATCTTCTACTCTTCTGGAACTTCAGCTTAATCAATTCGTTACTTTACCATACAACAAAGACACAACTGCATGCACATGCCTTTCATCCTTTCTTTTTCGTATTCTTATTTTTCTATTTCGGAATTCACGAAGAAAAATGCTGCCCCTGCATAAACATTCAGTGCACACGTTTCGCCATAAATGTTGTTTGTTAACGTTTGGTATGACGAACACAGACAGTGAGTCATTCTCGCAAGATTCTAAGAAACAACGACAAGTGGAGCGTGTTGATTTGATCACAATTTTACAATTTTGGGAGTACCTATCCCAAAATCATCACAATGAAGAAACTTAGAAAACAAGCTGAAATTAAATTCTCCGTTACGAGCACTACTTTACACTACTGAATACTGCCGTTACTGACAATGCAAGCATTAGTTTTTCGTAAAAGAGTTTCGGCAGCTCTCGTGCAATTTCACCACTAACTAAAGTACTTATGCGCTCAAAATTATATGCATACGAATGCTATATACTGTTTTATGGTTCTTATCTAGACATCATTTTTAAACACATGCCATCGCATTCCATTCATTTAATAGCTTTTGCTTCCTGTGCTGTGTCTGGGTCAAGGAAGAAGTGTCAAATGTCTCTGTTTTCTGTTCATTTTGGAACACCTGCGCCTCTGTACTGTAAGGGAATTAGTTCTCTTATTCGATGATATTCCCTGTTTAGGAATTTATTATATCACCAAGTATCTCAATTACTTTTTTCATTTTAAAGGTAAGAAATATACAACTGAAAGATAATATTCTTCCATACAACAACACCTAGCCTACAGTTCACAAATTTTCTATAAAAATGCAAATTGTGACTTATCAAATTGATTATTTTCTTTATCATATGGCAAAATTGACAACATATTTCATAAAATGATACAACAGCGCAAAGTTAAATTGCTCATATTTCAAAAGAGATAATTCCTCAACGCTCTTGCTTTGGCTTTCATCATCAGCCTCACTGATTCATTTGGTCTTTTGCTACAAAATTTCTCGGACATGCTTTTTTACAACAATAATCAATAATACAAGTGTAATGAAGTTAGGCTAACTTTTTACCTATACTTAATTGATATTCATAAAAAGTCCCCCAAACTCAATCCCCCCACATTACCATGAAAGGTTTTAGCTTAATGTGTACACAAAGGACATTGTGTCAAATTTCATTTAAACGCTTCAAATTGTATATGAATTGCTGACCCACTCGGTGACATTTTATGGTAGGATAGATTTCTTGAAGCTCACTTTTGACCGTTCCACACACATTTATTCTGTGTTACTTATCAGTAGACATGTTCAAGTGTCATTTTAATTTTCAGACCAGACTCACAATGAGTCAAAGGCATGTCATGATGGCACCACGATACACACACTGGATAAGGTACAATATTGTAGGCGACCTTTGTTGTTGTAGGCTGAATCTCTGCTGCTGGATCCACAATGAGGATCACACTATTAGCATGCCATGCTGAAGCGAATGACTTTATTAGTGAAGTCAGGCATACTATTAATTCAGACTAGGATAAGGCTACTCATGTTCGTTACTTAAACTGATAAATGAATGAATAGCACCGTGTATTATGAGCGACAACGGGATAATAATAATTTACTTATCAAATTTCATGTACTACCACTTGTGTGACCCAAGTGTAAACTTCAGAGTTTCTCCATGCTATTAAATACTAACGCTTTTTACATTATGTTACGAATAACTCATATACTACTCATAAGTTGCATGCATTTGTGTAACCGTTCCATATATCATTATTAACATTGTATGTTCTTTGTAGATGTATGTAAAGGAGAATTAACTACCTAATCAGATATTTGACTGTTTGACTGACTGAAATGATGATGAACCTGTTTCCAAAGTTAAAAGAGCTCAGTTATCAATAGGAAACAGAAGAAGTTACAACTCGCTTCATTGAAGCTGGCTCGGCTCTGCACACTTCACCACACAGTCTCAGAAAAGACAATTTTTAACTTGCAAAAATTTACTTTGTTTTAGTGTCATTATTTTTTGAATCTTTGAAAATTTAACGGTCATTGGATTCCTAACAAATTTTCAGGTAACAAGTCATTACTTTTTAAAATTATGGTATAATTATTCAGTTCAAAAGTGTATCGTTCATTGAATTAGCGTCGCACTCAAGGCTATTTTCATGGTGGAAAGTTACATACATGTGCGCAGCTTCAGATAATGTGTATACAATATGTACACGTGCATAGTTTAAGTTTTAGCATGAACCACAAAACAGTAAAGTAATTGATATTTTTAAAGTGTTGGTACAATTTTAAAAGAGTAGTTTAATAGTTTGTGAACAATCATGCCAGAGTCTAGGCTTTTGTGATAAAACATGCTGCAAAATGCAGATTACTGTGCCAAGCCAAATCAATCCATGCAAATTCCAGAGACAACCGGCATCTTTCATTTACTATACGAGTAGTCATGTTTTTTCATTTCTAATATCAAATATGGTATTTTTTCAATTCGGTTAGAGCAATATTGATGAACTATTCTCGTTATCTAAACTAGTCATGTGAAATTGCTAATTTTTGCATAAAAAGAGAGCGCAAGCAAAAACGCAAGCTCAATTGGGTTTATTACATATCTACATTCTACATGTGTCAAGTTGTAATGGTTCGTATCTTTTGGCTTCTTGGTAAAGTGATTTCACTGGAAAAGACAAGTTTTGTGAATGCCTATCTCAACTTACTACAAGTTGGGTTTTGATTTAATCTCAATTCAAGATACGAAATCGTGACTATGTTAAATAAATGTATCATTCGATCAAGCTGCAGAAATACGGGGCATGAGTTGACTGGAAGTGTATATCACGTCAAGAAAATAGAAAGTCACTGTGACTGCTGTCCCGTTCATTGATAATATCCGATCATCATGAATAATACTTCATTATATTAACTTTTCCTGCGTACAACTACAAAATCCAATATAATGCCTATACAGATTATGATAATTTGATCTGTTTTAAGTTTTAAGAGTGATAATTGCCTTGAATAAGAGGGCATATTGTCTTACATTAAAAAAGATAAGGAATCATTTAGGTATAAGGTTTATTTTTTGACAAGTAATCTTTTCATTAAGCTAGTCGAAATATTCAACTAGCGGAAACAAAGATCAAAGTATGACCAAGACTGGTATGCATTTTCTCTTCAAAAGGCTGTTTTATCTTAGCTGAAAGCTGCTAATCATTCATAAGACTATGGAAAAACACTAGGAACACTACTGACAGCAGTCAAAGAAATAAAAAACTTGAAGATTAGTTTAAGATATAATAGAATAAATACCTGTAACTGGTTACATAATCTATTGCATGAAAAGGTTTAAAAGACACTCGTTAAAAAAGCTTATCTTTGCACTTTACACACACTTTAAGTGGGCGGGGTATCTCAAGACTGACCTATTGCAAATAGTTCCGCAAGCCCACACCTTCCAGCATGGTATATTAGCAGTCGTCATTATGGA
This sequence comes from Sinella curviseta, assembly GCA_004115045.4. Classification (NCBI taxonomy): domain Eukaryota; kingdom Metazoa; phylum Arthropoda; class Collembola; order Entomobryomorpha; family Entomobryidae; genus Sinella; species Sinella curviseta. Next base: position 47,116,126 of record CM023201.3, on the reverse strand, counting down.
CATATTTTTTCAATCAATTAAAATACAAAAATTATTATTCAATCCCGTTCTTATGAAAAAAGATTAGACTAAGGTCCACACATGCTCCAGGAGGAATTATCAAGTTTGTGTATCCTGTAACCTCTGGCCCTGCATTCTAAAAATACACATTGCAAACGACTTAAATGAGCTAATTTAGTTTTCAGGTGTTGTCGTAAAGTTTTTTGTCAATATCTAATTGTCATTATGGCGCTAAGCAAATGGCATTAAATATGTATGCGATTATTTATGATTCTGCATGATAATGCCTCAATATCATTTAAGTTCAATCTGTCTGCCTCTTGTTGGATGAAACAAGACAAATCACAAAATAATTACTATGTGGTCAACCTCGTTACATTACATTCCTTTTATTTTCCTTCTACAAGAAAATACATACACGATTGCAAAAAGTTCAAATTAACTGCGTTGTTGTGATATCTTGAACTGCGTTGCGTTCAATGATGTCTGTGAGCATTGCCATTTGATTATTATGACCTTTTACAATATTGATAAATTGATAAATCCACATTAAATGATGAAACGTCAAACACCAATTCGAATTTGCCAAAACCAGTCAGAAGCAGATACATTTTTTGTATTTATTTACGCGGTGTAGTCAGTTCGAGATGTAATTATTCATTGCTTGCCTTCTGTGTTGTGATCAGAGTCCATGAGTGTGATGAACAGAATTCTATTTTAGTTGATGAGCATTGCAATTTTTTACCCTATATCAATTTGCCCCTTAACAAAATGATTTCCATGAAAAAATTATGACTCTGACTCTATTCCGTAGATTTGCAAAACGATCACAACCAATTGCTCAGTGGAAATGGAAATGCCACCTTCTGACACAAGTGAAAAGAAAAACAATACGGACATGTCTATGCTGGATTTGATGTTTGACAACCACCGGTTGCGAATTATGCCTACTCACCCGGACATAAAACAAATAGCTGCGGATATGATACGTGATTACGTAAGAATACAGCATGATATCCATATTAGTAAAGTGACTGGATAAATTTCGACTTTCATGAACGGAAATGGTGACCAGTTATGAATATATTTTTCTTAAATGATGTAGAATCTTGAGGAAGCCTTCTTCGTCTGCGACATTGGAAAAATACTTAGCAAGCACGCGGAATGGATCACCAACATGCCTCGTGTTCGGCCTTTCTACGGTATGTAATGGATTACGCATAACAGTAATTTGTATCATTGATTGCGTTGCATAAACTTTAATTTGCGGGGTATTTAGCTGTGAAATGTAACGACTCCCCTCTGGTTTTGGAAACTTTGGCTGGACTTGGAACCGGATTTGACTGTGCTTCCAAGGTTAGCAAGAATGACACATTGCAAGATCTGATTTGAAATGACAATTGAATGTTTTATGAGGATAATTCATTTTATTCCTCACTTCATACAGCTTTGATTAAAATATACAGGTGGAAATGCAGAAGGTGTTGGATCTTGGCGTTCCTGCCAGGGACATCATTTTCGCGAATCCAGCCAAGCCACGATCTCATATTAAGGCTGCAGCTGAACTGGGAGTGCGAACTGTGACATTTGACAGCGAAACGGAACTGCACAAGCTTAAGAAATATCTCCCCGGGGCAAAGTGAGACTCTTACAATAACTTTCCCTTATGTCATTGTAATGAGCTATGTTTCATTTAGACAAATGAACTGGACATTTCAGATTGGTTGTTCGAATCCGTTGTGATGCTGAGAAAGCTCAGTGTCCATTGGGCATGAAATTTGGAGCCACCGTTCGCGAAGCCACTGGGCTACTCAACGTAGCAAAGGCTTTGAATCTTGATGTCGTCGGAGTGAGCTTTCATGTTGGCTCTGGATGTGGAGATCCACCCGTTTTCATGCGTGCGATTGCATCCGCAAGAATGCTATTTGATTATGCTGCGGATGAGCTTGGATATGACTTCAACTTATTGGACATTGGTGGTGGATTTCCTGGAAACACTGGGACATCAATTAATGAGGTTAATATAGGCGTTTAATACAACTACTGATTGTGTTTACAAAGCTATAATTAAGATAAGAGTTTAATGGAACATTTTGAATATATCTAGATTGCAGATGTGGTCAACAATGCTCTGGATAGATTCTTTCCTGATGGTTGTGGAGTGGAGATTATTGCAGAGCCGGGCCGTTTTTATGTCGCTGCTGCGTTCACTCTCATCACCCAAATCCATTCCATTCGCGAGGTGAAGGGCGATGAGGAAGACCGTTACATGTACTACATCAATGATGGAGTATACGGCAGTTTCAACTGCCTCTTGTATGATCATCATGTTGTCCATCCGGACTTATTGAACTCTGAAGTAAGTATGTGTTATGTGATCATTTTTTATGGATTTATCCATGTTCAAACGACAACTAATCTGATCTTTATCATGCAAAATTTGTAGAAATCTGATTGGAAAAAGTACGAGTGCTCCATTTGGGGACCCACATGTGACGGCTTGGATCAAGTATGTGCCAGCGAATTTCTCCCTAAAATGCAAGTTGGGGAATGGTTGGCATTTGGTGACATGGGAGCTTACACTCTTGTCGCTGGAGGCACTTTCAACGGATTCCCGTTGCCCAAGCTTCACACTGTGGCATCACCAGAGACTTGGTACAATATTGCCTTTTGTTTTTGTGTGCCAATTATCATGTCATTATCACATAATTGGATTCATTGGCTATTATATCTCTAATAATTTTTAGGAATATACTGAAGGAATTCATGAAGACCCAAGCATTTGTAATGGATAATGTTCCGGTCTTCCTCAAAGCTGGAGTGGGCTACAACAGAGATGCTGTTGGATGGGGCTGTGTCGAACTGGCCGTCGTCGGCGGAATTGTGACTCAGTACTCTTCCGATGAAGCCGAAGACGGCCAATCAAGCAATTTAGCCTCGTCAATCCCCAGCGATGATGACTCCGCTATTCATGAGAGCGACTGTTTCTCTTCATAAGCGTTATCAATCATCCTCCCCCGTCATTGTCCCTTTCATTTGACACTATATTGATCTTTTATTGGACCATTAGCATTCATTGTAATGTTTACTAAGTTTTATCTTGCACCTCCTTCCACTTATTCATGATTTTAAAAACATTTCTCAACCTTTAACGAAACTTACGACGGTGACAATCTTTCTCTTTTCAACATTGTCCCCTGAATATACATACATACAACATACATAACTTTTAATCGCATCATAATTATATTTCAGTCTTGGAGGATTTCCAACAAGCTGAGCACACAATAATTATCAATTTAAATATTTCTTACACGCTAATTTCCCAAGATGCTACTCTCATCGTCACTTCTTGTTATTGAATAGTACTGAATCAATGATGAGTGGTGCTTATCGAGTATGGGAAAGCGATAATAGGTAATAGTTATAGTATTTACTCATGTTTTATACTTTCCATTCTAACGTTATTAGTTTGTACTTCTAACGTCATGTTTGTTTGGTTTAAACAAGTTTGTGGTCATTTGTTATGCACCCACACAACATTTAATAATTTATAACGAAATTATACTTCATTATAATATATTATACAGAACAGTAATAAAGCAGCAATTTAAAATGTAAGAAATGTTGATTCATCAACTTTTCGTTTGTGCATCTTATCCAGAAGCCCATGAGACATATGACAGATAAAAACTGACCGAAATAACATAATATTTATACGGAATTCAGGTTTTAGTTGCATCACTGAAGGCGGTGATTTTTGTATTCATTTATAAGTTTAAAATAGTAAGTCAAAGACAAGCACGAGACTCTACAAAGTTTTTCCGCAAACATTTAACTTTGCCGTGCATAGCATAAATAACCGACATAAATTTTAGAAGATGAGAACTCATTCTGCCAGATTCCAGGAACAGCATGAGTAAAAATATTGCTAGAAACTAAAAGTATAATATAAAAAGCAGAAAGCATTATGTGAATGTAAAAAAGCGTAATCATATAAACTTCTCAGCATTTTTTGGTATAGTCCGTGCAATCTATAGTCAACAACAGACAAAGCCCCTGCCTCTGGATAGTGAAGTTAGCGTTGGATATAATAGTTTAGAACATCTCACCCCCATCATCCCTGCATCCCTTCTCGCCTCCTCGGGCAAAAGCAACTCTTATACTTTTTATGATGATGATATCCTAACCTGCCTGGTCTACCAAAAGCGGTAGGGGAGGAAAACGACGACATTCTATTGTAGCTAGGCTTTCTTTCGAACTGGTAATATCTGTATGTAGCCAGATAGCATCTAAACGACGACAACGACAAAGATGATTTTCTGTCAGGAGGAAGCTCTATAGTACCTGGCCTTTTATAGTTTACTTGAGGCACTCTGCTCTGCTCTCTGGACTAGACACTGCTATCTATCTAGTAAATTTTTTTTCTCACAGCACCCTCTAAACATGATTTAGCAACAATGGAGAGAAGAGGTATAGAGACGAGTAACATGATATTTCACCACCGTTCATCCCTCACAGTGTTTTGTAGCCTTCTTGTATCTGTTGTAAAGTAGGAAAGCTGGTCCACATAAATGTAGCACACATATCCGCACTCCATCACGCACCAAGTGTTTTACATTGCCCATTGCCAACATTTGGACCACTACTTCTGGGATTGGATAGTGTTAAAGTTAAAGCAGGACACGGAGAACGGGAGACGGGATAAAATGCGTGTAGTGTGAATTTGTTATGAGATGATGATCATCATCATATTGTTAAACGTAAACGCGAGTAGGAAAGATGCGCTTGTGAGGAGAAAATATGTTTACTGGCATATGTAGGCAGGGGCGGATACAGAAATTCAGCCAGGGTAGGGCAAGGGTCATGCACTTTGTCTCACATTACCCCAAAGTTTGCAAATATATATTAAGATGTTCTATTATTACAAAGTGCGTTACCAAATAAAAGCTCTTGAGTGGCGTGATCCCAGAACGGAAATGTAATTGATAAAATACTCAAAAGTTGCTTTCGAGAAATAACAATTAACGTGGAAATGTCATTGATTTTTATCTTCCTTTAACACTCTGAATGAAGGTGACGTCACCGGCAAGAAAATTGTGAACACATATCAAGATATTCATGATGGCTCGGTTTTCAGAACACACTACATAATAGGAGAAAGAGCAACAGAGTTGTATTCTCTGTCATCTGAGTGAGAATGCAGTATACGACCTTCAATTTGCTTTTTAAAATTGAGTAAATGGAAACATAACAGAGCTCATCTTTTCCCAAGTAAAATTAACTGGTAAAAGATTCGGTGCTATACAATTCCGAATACGCTTGTTTACATAGTAACTCTCTATAAAGTATCATAATCATATTTTTCTTGCGATGCAAATATTTTTCTTATGTATAACTTTTAATGCATTAACTTGCTAGTACAACGATTTTGATGGTTGTCTCTATTCTCGCCAATGCTGGCAAAGTTTTTTGATGACAAAACGACGCTCCCAACGACTACGTCAGCGTTATGAACCGACTATAGTTAAGGTTTTGAAACGTTTCAAAAAATGTTCATTCATTTAAGTGTCTTACAATTTATCCGAACATCAATGACAGGTATAATCTTTAATGTACACGCATGCCATGGGAAATATAGAGACAGCATTGAAAATGTTGTTTAACGTAATGTTGATTAACGCAGCGTCGATGTTTTCAACTTGTTAGGAAAACAGATTAGCTCAGCTTTGCATATTAATGTTTATGTAAGCGTTCAAAATGGTGGAAGCCAATTTGAAACGAAATGGATAAAAATCAAACAAGGTTAAATTTAAAAAAAATGATTAAGGATATTGTCTCCATTCGGGATCAATGCAGACATCAAAACATACACCACTTAGTCACTTTGAAGAGCAGATAATTTGTCAGTGACTTGCACTTCCATGCAATGTTAGCGACAATAAGCTGTCAAGGAAAAGTTATTCATTATTTAGAATTATTTATTAACTAACCGTAACCAAAAAGATTACTTGCCGAATCGGACTCTGTGAAATTGGAGAATTTTTATAACCGGAAATATAATTATGAGTAATTTTCAGTTACGATAGAATTTTGATTATTTAAGTCTGCAAATTTTTCACCTCCTCGAGATTTTTTTGGGTAGGGCAAATGCCCTGGCTGCCCTAACCTGTATCCGCCACTGTATGTAGGTTAGCAAGATAGGTTATGTACTAGTTTTATTAAAATAATTCCATAAAGAGTATTTATAAAATGCTAATTTAGGACAATTCGAACTCTCCTGTGTGGACATTCATTCACCCTCCATTGGCTTCAAATTGGTTGAACCGTTTGGAAGAAACTGAATAAGTCTCTCTGTGCCCCATCCCCCAGTGGGGAATCACATATATTTCATCTTACCTTCTTGTGTCCTTATTTTCCCCCTCGGGGAACCGACAGAAAATGTGATATGGAGTATATCAAATGGTCGGACGGACGGACGTCACCAGGAATCCCAAAAGTATGGATGGTAGCGCATAACGCATCTTACCAAACAAAAGGACAACAATGCACACGGTACTCGGTACACATTATAGCCTTATGTACTATGTCCCACGTAAAAGTGCAAAGAAAGGGTACAGAGTTTATAGCATTGTTACCCGTCCTTTCTATTCCATCTTCTTTCTGAAGCAGCCGAGTTGAGCGGAGGAAGAGGGGAGCCCTTGGTAATGAATAATGAAAAAGAAGGGAAAAAATGTAATTTCTGCTGCTATGCGCTTCATGTCCAAGGACATAGGGACAGGATAGGCAGCCAGGCAATAATGAAGGGTGACGGATGATGATGATGATGAAGCTCTGCATAACAATTCTGAGAAACTAGAAACGCTTTTCCTCCAGCATCATCCACGCAACTAACAATACAAAAAAATATTACACTTGAAATGCATTGCTACTACTCCTGCTATAATACAGCTTTCATGCCTATCTTATAAGAACCCGATTCCTCATATAAGCTTTCTTGGAATAAATATTATTATTGCGGAGAGAACAAAAGAGATCTGGTTTTTATATCAGATCCAACCAAAAAACGGGAAAATGTGATTGTGGAATTTATGAAAAAATATATCGGAATCGGAACTGACTGAGATACGAGGGAATAATTATTACCTACCTTCACTAACGTTATTTTTTAACTGTATAAGACTTATAGCTATATAGACTAGAGTGGGGAATGTGGCAAAAGAAATAGGAGCTCTCATTGAAAGTAGTACTGTTCCTTTGTGTGTTTAGTGTACATGCCTATTATAAAGGACTTGCGACCACCACGACCACTATTGTAATGTTGCACAGCGTCAATTTGCGTTACATGTAAAAAAAATTTGCTCTTTGTGCCATTCACTGTAATCAGATCTCATTATCAACACATCATGAGTGTAATTAGTTAATGGACCATGATTAAACTAATCAGGATTTTCGTAATGAATTTGTCATAAAAAGTGATATATTTACACATTGAAATAAGCTGCTATATAACTAATGTGATCAATTCGCATGTTCTCTAATTGTTGTGATTTACTGACGTTTTGATGAAGTGACACGTGCTGTGCAAACATACAGACACTTTACATGAATGACTGATATGGACAGCATTTCCGTTTAACTTGACATTTAAAAAAGTTTTGTGAGTGCACTTCCGAACTCTTGTTGATTACTTATGTTCGAGCTTTAATTGATGCCCTCAAATGAAAATTGAAAACTTTGAAGGGAAATCTCATCGAAGAAATAGTTTAGTAGTATGCCATCCTGTGTGACCAGGCAAAATTCGGCTTCTGCGCCTGTCGTTAGCGATTGTGGTGGTGGAGGAGGGATTTCGAACATGACCACAGGTACTTCCGGAGGGCCAATGTTGGGAATGCCACAGGCACCAATCAACGGAAATAGCATGATGGGTTCCATGCAAAACAACACTTCCCCGCAACAGCAGCCAAGTCCCTCTACTGCTGTGAATAATAACAGTAATCAAATGATGAGTAATCCGGAGGCAACGCAGCAGTTTTGTCTTCGTTGGAACAGTTATCCGGCCACGGTGGCGACACAGTTGGCAGCGTTAAGGGCGGCTGAAGATTTTGTGGATGTGACACTGGCTTGTGACGGAAGGCAGCTTAGAGCGCACAAACTCGTTCTTTCCGCGTGTAGCCCTTATTTTATGCAGCTTTTTAAGGTGGAAATTGATCTTTTTGTGCAATTGTTTACAATAGTCAATGTTTCTGGTTATTAACTTGCTTTATTCATTTATAACGTCTACAGAGTACTCCGTGCAAACATCCCGTTATATTTCTCAAAGATGTCGGCTTCCGCCAATTGGTGGCGTTACTGGAGTTCATGTACGCTGGAGAAGTTAATGTATCTCAGGCTGAATTGCCAGCATTGTTGAAGACAGCAGAGGCTCTCCAAGTGAGGGGATTGGCTGACACAACTCCCAACAACAACTTTCCTTCTCCTCCAAAGCCGGTAATTAAATAAGCTTGTGCCATTAGTTTGTAACACCGTCAAACTGGACTTCAGCAAGATTTTCTTGTTCTACAGGGCTTTCCCAGTTTTAGTCCCGGATTGGACCAGAATACCATGCCAGTTTCCCAGAACACACAAAATCAAGGGGACACTATGGACCCCACATCCGGAAATATCTACTCTGCTCAAAATGTATCCAATTCCGCTTCTTGTGACGCTACATCCAACGCCTGCTCAAATAACTCAACCATGAAGCGCTCACAAAACTCACCCAATGAGAAAAACGATGAAGAAGATGAGTCAAATGATTCACAGGAGTTTGATGTAATTTTATTGATTTCCATAAAATATAGTTGCATCCGAATTTTATCAATTATCTTTTACAACAATTTGTACTAACGTTTATTTCTCTTTTAGATGGGGTGTATGGAAGATGCTGCGAAACAAGACGGATATTTCAATGACGCCGAGTCTTTGTCACAACAATTTGATGGAACAGGTTCGTTCAATTCATTAACTAACTTTTGCGGATTATAAACGTTGGGCGGAACGGCTAATTTTAATCATTATTTTCGTATGATTCAGGTGAAGAATTCGGACAAACTATTGGTGATACTAGTTCCTTCGACTTAAGTCAGGGTGATCTCGCTGACGAACTACTGACTGGTGAAAACCACACGGACGAAGAAAGTGAAGATGTGGAAGACGATGAGAATAGCCTCGAGTGTGGTAAGAACTTGTCTGGATTTCCCAACGATGGAAGCTTCGGACAAACCCTGGATCTTGGAGGAGCTCCCAACGGTGTGGTATCTGGAAATTCGGCTGGATCATCAATGAATGCGAGCGGCTTGGCTGGACTTGATCAAGGAAATCCTTTGCTAAAATCGGATGGTGGAATGCCAAATTCCATTGCACCACCTCCGCTGCCCGGAATTGGTGGCGGTCGTGGTAGAAATCGGTTGGCAAGGTCAATGTTCCCAATGCAAAGCAATTATCACGGCTCCCAGCAATGTCCCTACTGTAATAAAAATCTGAGTAATGTTGGAAATTGGAGGAAACATGTTCTCACAATGCACTTCGCTCGTGAGAAGCTGTTTAAATGTGAAATGTGTCCCAGCTCATTTAGAACCACCGAGTATCTCCAGAAGCACTACGTTCGTGTCCACAACTTCCCACAAAAGATGACAAGGAAAAAGCTTCCAACAAAGTCAGAGTGAAAGCTTAAAAGATTTAAAATATCAACAGGAACGTATGGACTTTGAAATATATATCCATACCTTCCAAGGCTCCTTGCAGCTTTTTCTCAGAAATTGGTCAATAGTAGCAGAGGTAATTTATCGGCAGTAGTTAGCCGTTGTATTATAATTTCCCGGTAATTTAATTTAATTACTAAATTATCATCTTATTAAGACTGGATTTCAGAGGTGAATCAAAATACAACAATATTTTCGAGCAGCAAAGTTTTACTTAAGAAGCATCAAATCATTTTGCGTCCAGTTAACGTTTTAACATATTCGTGCCATTTATGTTCATTTAAAAATCGACAAGCATTTTTATGCTTTCAAACTTTTAACCAATCTCCTTAATGGATTGAAGCATTACAATATATATTGAGGTTACTTTCAGTGAGTACAAGTTAGTAATATTTTTCGAACGAAAAGTTTCGTGCGATGTTGATGAGTTAGCATTTCTTAAATAGTTTCCGTTTCTTATTTAGCTCAATTTCTTTCCGTTTTCTTCCAGAAAGTGGTGAACTAAAAATACTTTATGAACGTTAAAACAATTGAGATTAGTAGAAACTTTACGATGAATTGACAAAAACATTAAAAACTGTGTGCATTGTGATGATTAGCATTGCATTTATTAAATTACACAATTAAAAGAACCTTCATTTCATGTAAAAAGTGAAATTATATTCCTACGCTTTTCTTAATGTATAAATGTAACGTAATACTTCATAAATGTATTTAAGACAAACGTGAGAGTTATTACCTATTACAAATGTACATGCATAAATACATACAAAAAATAATATGATTGAATTTCATACTTTTATGTAAGCTTTCTACTATCATCAAAACTTTGGCCTTTAAAAATGTACCGTTTCAAATAAACTCTGTATATGGTCTAGGAAAGTATCTACACAAAACTATATACTGTTAATTAAATTAATTCACGAAAGATGTAGTATTATAATGCTATATAATCTCTTGATTGTTGTGACAAGATCTTCCTATTTTATATAATCATCAGTATCATTACCTAATTATCATTATATACTCTAAGATGCATTTATATAAATGTACTTTAAATATTTTAGCAAAGCGTTATAGCTAGAAAGCGAATTAACTTATTGTATAGCATGGCGTTATTTATATAAGTCCTATTTTATCGAATTTAATATTTTTAAACAATGTTATTACTGCGCTTTTTGTGATACTCCACACACACAAAAAAAGGTATACCTGCGGACGTAATCATCGTCTTAAAAATTGAAACGAATAGTTTCGAAACGATTATTTAAAAAAACATTTGTGGTAAAAAGATACAATTTTATAGTACACAATTCAGTGAACTTCCGTCTCCAGTCTACACACATTATATTATAATAATACTTAATATAATACTGATTGCAAACTTGCAACATCTACTCAATATAATGACTTACAATAATGATGCGCTTTCTCTTTTTTACATGTTTGTGAAATACAAACTTGTTTACAAACCTTGAATACATTTTAATACTTACATATATTATATAGTAGTAGTGTTAAGTAATCGTAGTAAATATAATAGCAAAAGATATTATTAGATCTTCAATAAACACTTTATATGATATAAAAACAATATATATTATATATTTACCGTTACTCTTTTCAAATTTCTATATATGAAGTTTATATATATAATGTTTTGTACATCAAGTTTTTATAAATAAATGTACGTACGCTGTACGAAATACAAAAATACATTATCTTATTTCACACAAATCATTTAATTTCAAGCATCTAAAGTCATTCATATGAATTAAACTAAAGTAAGTTGGAAAAGAAAGTTAATTGCTTTCCACCCAGGTAATGATGAAGCCAGTAAACTTTCTTCGGTCACATTCATACCACCGGTTTTGTATGCATGGCTTGGGTTGGTGTGAAATGTGAAGCTCTCGGTAGCGAGATGAGCTGCTCGGCTCAGAGTTGTGTTTTCTTTTGCTGTCAACTGTGCATGTTTTCACACGCTCCGTGCTCACAGATGAACGCACCACTACAACTTCCTGTGTTATCATTCTACCAAACAAAACTCGAGGTTCCGGTTTGTTTAGTACTTTTATATAATAGCATGTTGGCAATTTAAGTAGTTCACGTAATTTGCATGGTCAAAAATTTGTGAATTGGTTAATGTGAAAGTTGTGGTGAGAGGTCGCGAGTTTGTTTAAAGGGAAATCGTGATCAGTAATATAGGTAATAGATTGATTAATTTAAGTGAAAATGTCGGACGCGTGGGCTGAAATCCAAGCGTTAAAGTCGAAACGGGAGTCACGAAGAATACGACTGGAGGAGAGGAAGAAGGAGCGTCAGGACATTCTAACGAGGGGTTTGGTCGTTGGAGAAAGTTCGGCCAGTGGGTCCAGTCCTACGTCAAGTCCTCGGGTCAAGGTGGAAATTGGCTCTGGTGAGAAGTTGACTATTTAGTAGTATAGTTATTGCTTAAAGAACTCAAGTAATTAATGAGGTATTTAACGGTTGTCTTGATTGTTTGTTGTAGGTTCAACGGATACCAAAATAGCGGTTGGTGTATCTGGGAGTGGGAACGATTCCATTCCAACAACTCCATTGAGTTCCACTGTTGCGGAAGCTATCAAGTTTCAGAGTCCAGAGAAGATAAAATCAGAAACAGGTAAATTATCGTAAAATGTAATTTTCGTTTTTTGTTGCTCATTTCTAGTGATTCGGTTGATTGTAACATTTCATAAATATACGTTTTCAGAACCTGAACACTTCATCGATGGCTCGTTTGAGGATTATGTACTGCAGACCTTATCAGACGTGGCACTGCGCCTGCCCATGGATTCCAAACAGTTACTGACCACAGTGAATAGAGCGTTGGACTCCCCTGTGACGCATGTGCAAATTTTCAATCTGCTGCAGAAGTTTGCGGTGCAACAACTTATTGGGTATTTACTAAACTATTGAGTTCAAAAAATTTCTCTCTGTTGGGGGGCACAAAGTACAAGCTTTCGCGTTTATCTTGTAGCATCGAAGAAAAATTGTCTGATGGAGGATCCTATCTTGAGATCATAACCGCAGATCACACAAAGCTGTTAGCAATGGTTCCATCAAAACGGAAAAGAAAAGGTAGGTTATTGTTACTTTACGCTACATTAGTTATATTGCAAATCACTATAAACACTAAACACATCAACAAAGTAAACACAACGAATTTGAACGAATTATTTTCCCTTTTAGGCGTAGATGAAGAAGCGAATTCCGATTATTCTGGTGACGGTGTACCCGAGGAAAAGAAGCCACGGGAGGATGACAACGACGTATTGGTAAGTAATGAACTATAACTGCAGTGTCAATAAGTATTTATTCTAATTATACATATTTGCAAACATTAATTTATGGTACTCGTGTTCGAAAACAGAGCCTCCTATCCCTTGCATCAACCAGAGAGAAAGAAAACAAAAGAATCGGTGAAGAAATTTTGGAACTGTTGAGCAGACCCAGTGTCAAAGAAAAGACGCTTGCAGAGCGCTTTCGATCTCAAGGAGGATCTACAGTCAAAGAGTTTTGTCCTCACGGTACAAAAAACGAGTGCGGTAGAGTTTCCACTGGCCCCAATCCCTGCACCAGGCTTCATTTCAGAAAGATTATTCAGTCCCACACAGACGAATCTCTGGGCGACTGCTCATTTTTGAACACTTGCTTTCATATGGAGACTTGCAAGTAAGATATTAACTGAGGTCAAGTATATTAGGCAGATGTCATTGAACCGATAATAAAATTTATATTCTATCTTTTGAAATTTTCTAGATATGTTCATTACGAAGTGGATTCAGAGGACAGAGCGTCAGGAACGTCTAACGATAACAGATTGCCTCTTCTTCCACCGAACGGGGTATCGTCGACGCTAGAGGCTCAAACCACCCCTTCAACGGTATTGAACCCTGCTCAATGGATACAGTGTGACCTCCGCTTCTTCGATATGACTACTTTAGGAAAATTTAGCGTTATAATGGCAGATCCGCCATGGGACATCCACATGGAATTGCCGTATGGAACTCTTTCTGATGACGAAATGAGGCAGCTAAACATTCCTGCTCTGCAGGATGAAGGACTGATTTTTCTTTGGGTAACAGGGAGGTAAGGAATGTCTTTTGCAGTAAGCAATATTGAAGAAATTTGTCCTATGCACCAAATAATTGAATTTGTACATTTTAGAGCCATGGAATTGGGAAGAGAGTGCTTGGAACTCTGGGGGTACGAACGAGTCGATGAGCTCATTTGGGTGAAAACAAATCAACTGCAGCGAATCATCAGAACAGGCCGAACGGGTAAAGTACATTGGCAAGTTGTCTTCTGAAATATTTACAAGCTTACATACTATTCTACAAAGTCGAATTTTCATTGCAGGGCACTGGCTAAATCACGGTAAGGAGCACTGTCTTGTAGGAATGAAAGGTAATCCTCCAGTGAACAGAGGTTTAGACTGTGATGTAATTGTTGCTGAGGTTCGAGCTACAAGCCACAAACCTGATGAAATTTATGGCATCATTGAGAGATTAAGTCCTGGCACAAGGAAAATAGAATTGTTTGGCCGACCTCACAATATCCAACCCAACTGGATAACTTTGGGAAATCAGTTGAATGGAACACATCTTGTGGAAGATGACATCCGTAAACGAGTAGAGGTTAGATATCCTGATGGTAATTGTGGAGAGAAAAGTGCTAAATAATTCATGAAGATGTTGTAAAATGTATATAACGTTCATTCCCCAGATCCTATCTGCTGACAAGGAGCATTTACCACCGTACATAATTTTATAATTACCTATTAGTTTCTGTTGTTAGATTGATATAGACTTATACGACCATGATCATCAAGGAAGTGCATGCATGTAGCACCGCGGTACGTTGTTATTCGTGTCGAATATGCATGCATTTGAAAGATTTTATGTATTTAATTGTTCTCAAACCGTTATTTTGTATTTTTACGATTGTTTATGATTTTATGGCGTATGCTGTATGTATGCCAATTTTGTTTTGGATAAGTACAATAAAATAATAAAGTATTTGAACCGTATTGACTTTAGCTGTATCGTTTTTTTCATTGGCGTTTTTCTGATTTCCCATGAATAATGAAATGACAGCAGTCAGTTTTCACACGATGCAATTTTGGAGTTATAAAAAGTCTTCTTGACAAGTTTGTATTTCTTCATTTTTAAAAAGTCCATAAAAATCAAAAGTACACAATATATAATAACTGGTCTTTATAAAAGCGTTCTTAAGACAGAAAAATCATACTATATAACAAAGCATTTTGTAAATTATAGTTCTTAAACTCTAAAAAGTTAAGTACATTTTGTAAGCACTGATTTCGTCCCACTAATTTCTACTTTGTCATCTACCTCCACGAGTCGTATGCTTATTACAAACAATACAATGAACGACGTACTTTTTTTTAAAAATCGGTAAAAATAACTAGCAATGTTTGTTCTAAGTTAAAACAGTTAACAAACGTACACACAGTAAAACGGCTAATGGTTTGGCTGGCAAGCCAAATATAAATACCTACATAACTGCTCTCTTAATTGGGCATATGTATATCATTATCAACATTCATGACATGATTTACATTTTCGTTTCAGATCCGAATGATACAGAAGACCAAAAAATGAAGAAAAAGTTTTTGGCAGAATACACAGAGTAATTAGTAGGTATACATGCGATAAATTATTATTATTTTTTCACGTTGGTACTGACAATTTTGCACATTGTACCTAATAACTAGGAAGAGAGAAGGTCAATCACATTTTTGTTCATGTTGTAGTTGTACATTCGGGTAAAGTAAAGAACATGGAAAATACATGGCTGTTATAAATATTATCGTCTAAAGCACAATTTTAGACAAGACTTCCAATGCAAAAGAAGATAATGATATAATAATTATCACCATTCACCAACGATTTACAGATAAATTTACAGGTTGAAGTAAGATTTTTACAGAATGGGTCACACATGAACAGGTACACAAAACTATGGTCTAACTTTCATTCACGCTTCTATTGTTGGCCAGCATCATCGTTACCTGTGCAAGAGTGTGAACGATAATGACTATAATGAGCTTTTCAGAATTAGCAATTAGCATGCGTTTGGGACAAAGCAAGAATAAAAGTTTAATACCGTTCGTACACACTCACATATTATATTATGCGTGTGATTTTGTGTCATTTTTAAAGAATTAGAATCAGGTTTCTAATTTGTCACTAGTATTGCTTATCATAGGCAGTTCGGATATATATTGTTACATATAAGTTATCTGTATCAGTGCAACAATTTTAGTTAAAAACCCCTCAACTTGCGTGCTCTGTAGTTGGTAGGCTGTTGGCATCAGCGTCACTAAATAATCGTCTCATGAAATTTTTTAATCAATATAAACTATTGATTTATAACGTTCGTTATTGTTATTATTTTTTATAACAACTTAGTATTCTAATTGTATATTTAGTACGTTAACAGCCTACAGAAAGAAAAAAACATAATAATCACTTATATTTTTAATTATTGCTGTACATAACAATGGAAAGCTTTTTTTTACAAACAATAACAAAACAAACAAATAACATTCAACTTTATAACAATTAAAGTTCACTCGCTAAAAAATGAATTATATAATAATAACCCTAACATTGAATAATTGTATCATTTATGTCAGTATATGATCTTTATATCACTTTTAATCATTATTATGTAAGTACTCTAGAGTTCTTTTTGGAAGATAGATAAAAAATCACGTTTCTTCTAAAAAAGGCTGTTAAATATATATTTATGATTGTTTTCATGTAATACACTTCAGGTTATCATTTAGCCCACCATGATGAAAATGACTCTATTCTATATCGTATATATATACTATTTTTTAGGTATTCTTTTATGCAGTTATGCGAGTTTTTTAAAATTGATTTTCAGTAACACTGCATGCATTTTTATATTAGTAGCTTATTATCTTCAACATATTTTTTACTAATACACCATTGGATCATGGTCTTCATTTACTACATATACCTAATGTATCTATCTATATTTTATTATGGATTTTGGAACTAAGCCTTGTGGTGTGGTAAACTGCGACGCGAATTGACACATCCGACATATTGACATCGTATATATTACGTACATAAGTGTATATAATTAACTAACTGCTGCTCCTTCCTATATTCGTCCCCCGTCTTAATTTGGTTGGAATTGGAAAAGTAGTAGAATAGCGCGACTAACTAATGCTACAGATGTAACTCGTCGCTGTTTGTAGCTGGGTTTGATGACACCGTGTTATCTTCAAGTTGTATTCCGGTTAAATCTCGGATTTCATCCACGTCGTACCTATGCATACAAATGAGGAGGAGAACGAGATCATTGTAGTTTTTGTTCACAAAGAAAAAACTTTCTACTTTCTATATACAATATACCTATATGTAAAATGCGTAGACATAATAATTAGGCATATAAAATGTTAAATGTTATAGCCTCTTTAACTTACCTATCATCATCAGAGCCTGATTGCTGCGAGCCCGCTGATAAGTGTGAGCCTGCTGAAATCTGTGATGTTCTTGTAAGGGAACCTCGTCGCGGTGTTAAGTACTGGTAATTGGCTGGTCTCACTGTTATAATTAGATTGGAACTGTTGGCTATCATCATGTCTGTAACTTGATCTAGAGATTTTCCTGCCACCTCGATCCCATTTACTTCCAGCACCTCGTCATTGATCCCTAGTAAACCGGTAGATTCTGCGAGACCTCCGGGAACCAGCCTACAAATCAATACATATTTTTAAAACTCATTTCTTCTCCAACATTCCAATTTCCAATTCTGTACTAATTTGTATGGAAAGTTGATTGTGACATGTTAAAAAGATAACGAACCTGGAGATGAAAATTCCAGGAACTTTCTCTAGACCATGAGGCGTGACACGAATTGAGGTTCCGTCCCTAATATAAAATCCCAATGGCTTATCAGAATTTTGATGCTTAAGCAGTTTGACTCTCCGACAAGTCTCGGGAACAATGTCCACGTCAATGATGGCGGAAACTTGTCGGAAATCTTGAGGATTTGATATTGTAAGCGGATGATGCGTAGACTTTTGTCTAGGCGTGAGTAGCGATGAAATTAGCGTTCGAGATTTATTGGTGGAACCGTTCAGGTCGACTTGGGAGTCTCCTTTCCTCTGGAGAAATACTCGTAGTAGTGGCCGCGCGTTTTGTAAGGCAAGAAGTAAGTTATCATCGTTATTTATCGGAAGCAGGTCTCCGTCTTTTGGATCCGTATAGCTTATCAGGAATGGAATGTCTTCCATGTGATGTAACTTCTCGATGAGCGTTTTGAACTCATCGAATTTTGGCTTTGACGAGCGTTCAATTGAAAACCGCCTGAACTCTGCTTCAAACTGGATTTCAAAACAGGACAAAAAGCAACAATGTTATTAGCACGCTTTTTATTATTAACTTTTACTTTTAATTAAATTTTTTTCATGAATTATTTTTGCGTATATACCTTGGTTTTAATTTCCACATGGCTGGAGAGCCTAGTGCTCGGAATTTTAGTACTTTTTGACATTCTTTGGCATATCCTTTTTCAGTCACCTCTCCTCAAGAAATTTATCTCACCAACGGTTAAAAATAACGGAATGTTATATGATTTTTTGTGCAGCCCAAAATATTGAAAGTTGGGCTTGCAGCACACAAAAAAGATTTTATATTCACTTATTCAATTCTTTAAACAGTTTATTATAATCGCGACTCATATAATGATGTCTGTCTTGCATGGGTTATAATTTTCTCACTACTCTGGCATCTGAACAATAAGTGAACAATTATTATAATTATGTTCCTTTCACACACTACGAGGCTACTGCTCTTTTAGGCGTTATTTTTTAAGTACATTTCGTCAAGTTGGTTTTCTTTTGACGCGATGGAATGCGTTGTTGTGTGGCATAAATGTGTAATGCCTTGTTTGCTTGCACTGATTGCGACTTTGTTCAAGTTCACTGGTCACTCATTGTGTTAATTGTATTGTTACGTGAGCAAATTTAAAAAAATAAAATATTTATCTGGAACAACGTTACTATTTTTCTTGCTTTAATGCATATAACTTAAAAGGTTATCGCTTAACACAATTAGAAATTATTATAGGGCAGGAATGCGGAATGATCCTGTTACGATATAATAATAATCCTGCTTGATGCTGCGAAAAAAAATATTTGACGAGTTAAGTCTTTATGACGCGCTCGTACAGATCTCGATAACGTTAATTTTAAACAAGCTTTAAAAAAGACTTTAATGGCCCATTAGATGAGATTATCCACTTTCTACTTTTTTGGTAATCTAAATACTATCACAAAATATATTACGTACACAGAGTGTCAAGATAAACTTTTTAGAGTAGTGTTGTATGGCAAACAATCATCCACTGTTTACAAGAAAGGTAATTAAAAAGTTAGTCTTTGGTTTTCGGCCAAAAAACTCTTGTGTGTGTATATATTGAAAAATGAGGTTTTACCTCAACAACGATGATGATAGATGAGTAATTTAGAAAGCATCATAATAAAAATATGATCATGTAACAATAATGATCTTACATTATGAGGCAGCAGGTAGTACACATACTTTAATAAAAAAAGTTAATACTTAAAATACTTGTGTGGATATGCCTGCATATAATATTCAACTACACACATACAAGACAATAGCTATTATGGTAATAATATGTATGATGATTATTACTACATTACATTACACACAGTCACACACACACACTTTGTTGTACATATATTGCCATCGCGTAGATTTATTTTGTTAAAAAAATCTTTTTTCGAATATTACTGTGTGAAGTTGGTGTGTGGCTGATAGGTAATTTCCTGTGGGAATGGTCGGCTCGGCTCTCTTACTCTAACTTACTACACAGCTATATCATTACTTATCACGCTGATCATTTTTTAATGTAGTATGAACGCAGAGCTAGTAGATTGCGGAGGATATAAGGTAGTGAGTGTGTGTGTGTTAAAAAAGGAGAAGATGTGCATAAACTTTGTACATGAACATCACACAAAAAAGGTGATATAACTAAAGAAATAAAACATAACACATTATAGATTTGGATTTTATAGGTAGTCTGTTGTCTGTATGTGTGCGCCTACCTATATGCACCTTTTTCCTACATTATTAATATAATATTATGTACGCCTAGTAGGATTCCACGGACTATCCCTCATTCTGCCCCATTCTCATCGTCATCATCATCCCTTTCCTGATACTCAACTCGACTGAAATGACTGAAAAAGGTATTCTTGTCAAGGCAGACGAGATACAAGTGCAACCTGTCTATTGTTGTTGTTAGTTTTGTATCTTATGGCATACCTGCCTCATCGTCATCATTATCGTCGTAGTGCCTCTCTCTCACTCTCTGCGGCGTACTCGCACACGTACATACATTGTTAATTTTTTATGGTATGGCAAGGTAAAGTGAGTAAAGTAAAGCTATTGATCTGTTTGATGCTATAATATTAATATGCACATCAGCATCATCACTCATGCTATGATATATAGAGTAGTAAAGGATAACTTTATATATAAGCCTTACATATACAGTCATGTATGTAGTTTATTCTGTCTTCATCTTCATATTTAAGGTGAAGGATGAAGGTAAATTACTACATATTATTACTTATGAGCTAATATGGTTGTTTGGAAGTTTGCGACTAAAAAAGTCTCTCTTCTTCTTCAGAGCCACGACGGTGGTGGTGGTTGCTTGTGGTTTGCAGAGTGGCGAGTGGAGATGTGTACGATGATGATGATATCATCATCATAACTCTAATGAAAACAAAAGGAAACGGTCTGACGTTACAATGGACAAAGGTATATGGCTACCTTAGTTGGATATAGTTTGCCCTTTCTGTTTGTACGCCAGCTTTAACATGCGATCATCAAACAAATAATAATTTATTTAGAGGTTGGAGCTCTAGGTAATATGAGAGACTTGCGCTGAAACACGGCAGACGATCATTAGCAGTCGTGTTTTTCATACACGGCAAACACACAGACTTCTGGGTTAGATATAAAGGAGAAAGAGTGGCAGAGTGTGATGAAAAAATAAATATAATTTCCTGTTAAAAGAGCTCCAGTTTCTGTCATGCAATTTTCTGGTATAATGATGCCTCCATTGTGTTGAGGAGACGGCTGAAAGAATCCACCTGTGAATCTGTGAGATAAATCATTACGCGGACAAAGGCTGCAAGAATTTCCATACAAATGTTCATAGTAATCTGGGAAGCGGTCACTGCGCTTTAACTGGTTGTTGGTTTGGTTGGAGCTTTTAAAGGATAGAAAATATAAATGCTGGTAAATGTTTGTCCACTACATTTGCGATCTAGATTTTCTGTGTTTTTGGATATTAAAAGAAAATTATTGCAAACCTACAGATAAACTTTCGCATAAAACTCATAATACGATCGATATGTTTTCCTTTCCATGTCATGAAAACTCTGGAAGCTGTGGTAGTTTCAGATTTCATGTATGAAAGATTTGCAAAGATTATTTTGGCTGCCATATTTTTGCATGGTCCTTGTAACAATAATAATTGATCATCGAACATGAAAATGTGCCTTCTTTGCTTCTAATTCCCCTTTCCTCATTTCCTCTTTCGAAGGAAAATGCACAGCATCCAGAGATTACCTATTTCCACACAGGGGAAATCAAAGTCAAGAGAATGCTTCGAGTTCCATAAATCATTAACTTCCAACTAATCTGGCAACAGATTCAAGATTTTTTCTCAGAATCAAACCCGACTGGAATCATTAGAACATTCATAATGCTAAAGAAAGCCAATACAAAATGGAAACAAAGATATCGGCAAACAAAACAAGATGCCAAATCGATTTATTATTATGAGATGAGAGAGAAAGTGGATGAGGAAACAGCTAGGTTTATAGAAGGAGAGGTGCTAGCAAAAGCATTCCAATTTCCAACAAGTTGGAATTATAATGGAATTGTGACAGAACGAGTGACAAGCACATAATGCACAGCAGAGAGAGACTAATTTTCCACAAGACAGTTTCAATTTCCCTTCGGGATGTGGAAATAGCAAGAAAGACTATATCCTGTTCTGTTTTTCTAGTCGCGACTAGAGAATCGTTGTTTAGCATTTCAAGTAAATACAATGAGCCTGACCTGAGAACGGCCTGCCTCGGCCAGAATTTCTGGAAAAGCATAAATGGAGGTAATTTTTACATCTGTGTTCCAGCAAGTAGGTAAATATGTATGAAACTGAAATGCTCTTATTGTAGAGTAGACCATTGGACGTGTATACAACAAACAACGACGCAACGTTGGTCGTTGTTGTTGTGAGTTGTGTGTGCTTTGCATGTTTGTTAAGTTAAAACTAAAAATGAAACGATGAAGTGGACAAGGACAAGAACCGTTTCACGTTTTCGTATCATCGCTGCTGCTTATTTTTTACGTGCTAGTGGAAGGACACTACGACTCAGGACAAAGTACAATTTACACTGTCATATCATATCATGTTGCTTTATTGTAACGAATAATAATTTTTTTGCCAATATACAATACATGCAAAGACAAGAAGCCAAGCTGCTGCTGCACAGCATATTAAAACGATGAAATATTTTGTAGGAATATTTGTAGTATGTGTGCAATGAATGCAATGATATTATTATAGAGATGTAGGACACTTTTGCCACAGTTTAGCCTGGACAAGTCAGTCAGTAGTCGTGTCGTAGATGATGACAAAAAACGAGAAAACTCACGCTTTATTAGCCTGAGTCACATTCACATTCATACTCACAATAGTAATCATTTGTCAATCCTACATTTCCATTGTGTTCTCACGAAAAGTTGATTTGTCAGACATGCCATGATACACAATTCGATACATTGACACCAAAACGACCACCACTACATAGAACTGCTACTGTCAGCAGAATCCACTTCTCGCTTTAAAACGCAAAGCAAACATTTATATAATTTTATCTGTGCTCCTAATAACTAAACCTGGCTAACATACATAATAATATCTAGAGTAGAGATACCTACGTAATAGCCTCATATACCACACAAGACATACAGGAGTCATCATTATCATTATTTCTCACAAGCAACGCCGAAAGTTGTGCCCACCGTCGTCCTTTCTGAAAGTTCTCGGAACACAAAGTTCATACGACGACATACATTACATTCCACATACATAACATTAAAACCCAGTGAGACTTGTAATAATAATGCTGTCAACTTAAACCGCTGGACAGGAGCAGGAGCAAAAAGCTTAATAAGAAGCCAAGAGAAGCAAGAAGACAAGCTTAACTTGAAAGGAACATTTTTGTTACTATCATCATCAATTCATAAAAGGTACTACTATACAACTCCTATAATAATAATCCATCCGAATCATGATGATCTTTTAGGGATTATTATTTTTATACGCATTTCGTAAGGAAGAAAAAAAAAGTTTTATGTGTGACGTGATGTTGTGACTTGTGAGTCATTCTCAAAAAAGCAGTAGTTCACCTCCATCCTCCTCCTCCCTCCACCACACACAAAAGCATACTACAAAAATACATACAACATTCATACTCCTCCAACAAACAACAAAAAAACTGTCTATCTATCTCTCTGCTCGTTTTCGTTGCTTTTTGCTGAAAGAAACTCCTCTCTCAACTCAAAACGAACTTGTTAAAACGCAGAGCAGCAGCTCTAGCTAAAAAACACGGAGTAGCTCTAAAAAAAGTTTAAATACGCCACAAGAATAAAGAAGAAAGAGAAAGAAAGTATTTTATGTGTGGAGAATACTTATAAACCAAACCACCACCACCACCTCTTACTACTGCTTTACTTACTACTGTACCTGTGTGCATCTATCATATATCATGTTTTTGTAAGTAACGTAAAAAGCAAGTAGTAAGTATCCATCCAAGTAGTATCGTATCGAACATATTGTGCTAAAGCTAACAACAAACAAGTCATAGCATCAAACTTACTTATTATTTTGCTTCTATGCTACTGCTACTATTACTAACAATATTATCCAATCTTGTTGAAATGATCATAATAACATCATCGTCGTCATCATCATAGCCATCCATATAATACAACATACTTGCCTTTTTTATCATCATCTTCCACATTCCACATCCTCTTGTCCAATCTCTCTAACAAAAAGTTACACATAAATGTGCACACTATCTACTTCACACTACATACTTTACTTACTACTGAGAACTGAACACAACGCACACACACACGTACAGTTTTTGCACAGCAGAAGACTCATTTTCATATGAAGACGCATAATAATATATTATAAAAAAATCCAAAAAGTTGTTCTTTTTGGTGACAAAGCGTAAAAACAAACAGCTGACACTGTAACCAGTTCTTTCAATACTTTTTTAATAGTAACTAGCCCTACCTCCTTCTTACATTTACCATTATTGAATTGTTTAAAAAATATTCCAAAAGAAGAATAAGAAGATAATATTAGAGAGTCGTTAAAGAGGTTTTTTGTAGCAGTCCAGAGAAGAGTGAAAAAAATTATATCAAGGGCCCACGTGAGACTCGAGTGTGTGAAACGTGTTTAAAGTTAATGGCTGTGTAGTGGTGGTGTGTGTGCAATATAAAGAAAAAGTGCTTTGAAAATTTGAGTTCAGAGGTGAGATTTTAAAATTACGAGAGATGGGAATAATTATCATTTCATTTGTTCAGATTAAAATATTACACTGGAGGAGGGTATTGCGAATCTATGCTATATACATGAATGGATTGTAATATAAAAAAAATATAGTGTTAATTATGATTAGCATAATTGTTGAGTAAACGAATTGTGATAAAAATTGGGCTTATTTTTTGTATATGCATATGAAAATTATTAATTGAGAAGCTGTTTAGGGGTGACTGCAACAATATATGCCTTGAAGTGGTTAAGAAGATGTGCACATATCTTGTACTGCTAATTGGACAATTCTTTCTTCACTTATATTGGTAGGAGGGTGGTTTATAAAAAAATGTAATGAGAGGCTATCATCAAATTTGTTATTTATAAAATGTCAGTTGCCTAAAAAACTTTTTACAGAATATCTATTTTTGCTCAGTATTAGTAATGAGAGTATGACTATTTTGTTGAAAAGATGAAAGCAAGGCACTGGAATGAGTTGAAAGATTTTAACATTTTTTTAAATATTAACAATCAGGAGCAAAACAATATTCATTTAAAATGATGATGATTAATAATATGGCAGATTGTATATGTAATTATTCAAAATTCAAAGTCAACAGTGAAACTTTCACCGTGTTCTATGGTGGCGGTGAAAGCTTTCTCTTACCCGCTTTCACTAATTGTGATATAGCCTATATCATATATAGATATGAAGTCTTGATAGTTAGACTGACCAGTAATTAACAAATATGAGGCATCACGATACTGTTAGTTCCTTTGTTCCCTTTGTTTGGTTCTAAAATCCTTTGTTTAAATTAAATTAGATTCAGATAGATTGATGAATGTCCGAAGCGTTAAGAAAAAAGACCAACACCATAAGTTTAAGTTTAGTACTGGTGTGTAGAAAGTTATGATTTTATAACAGTAATTGTATCGATGAATATTGATCAGCTTGTATTTAATTATTTTTCTCAACTTGCCCCTAAAATACGTTTATAGCAATTAATATCTTCAAGTCTTTACGTATTATCATTGAAGTCAAATTAGGTATGGTAGAGGTGCTATTTTTCCAGATTTACACCGTGTTGTATTCGACCACTGATTAATGAAAGGGAATTACTCAAATGACTTTCACTTTCACCCCTTTCACTTCAGCTGAAAATGTAAAGTGGGGCACTTGGTAGGACTAGGTCACTGGGGAGATCGACGTGGTTACTCCATAACGAATACAGATTAGAAATTAAAGGGAGAGTAAAGTGACTAAAGATTGAATCTTATCGCTGCGCTGTACGGCTGTACCCCGCTGAAAACGGAGTTTTGCTAAAAAATATAATAATCATAATATTCCTATATCTATCACTCAGCTAGTAGTTTCAGCACGAACAGCACAGCCGGAATCAGAATCAAATTGCGCTTGAATTTAACTTATAAAGATGTAACATAGTCTGTTGCAACATTTAATACTCTACATTTTTCCGTTCCTAGATCTGAAGAAATCATTGCAATACAACTAGTCCGAATTAAGTCCAAAAGCGCGTAATTGTGCACAGGTGAATATGTCTTACGCATACCTTTTCAAGTACATCATCATTGGGGATACAGGTAATTCATTTTTTCTATTGATCCCAATTTTATTATTATGTTCACATATTTCTTATTATGCATAAATGAAACATTGTAATCCATAGGCGTGGGAAAATCCTGCCTTTTGCTGCAATTCACGGATAAGCGATTCCAGCCCGTGCACGACTTAACAATTGGTACGTTCAGTATTTGGCTGTTTATTGGTTTTTATCTATTTATCACTTTGTACGACAATCAATTGGCAAAATTTCATGTGTTACAGGGGTCGAGTTTGGAGCGCGTATGATTACCATTGACGGAAAACAAATTAAACTTCAAATCTGGGATACTGTAAGCATGTGCATTTAATCTCGCCAACTCTCATTTTCTTACTCTCACAAAATCGTTTAACGTGCAACTGTTTTGTATGCTGACACTCTTAGGCAGGACAGGAAGCCTTCCGGTCAATCACTAGGTCCTACTACCGTGGTGCAGCCGGAGCCCTTCTAGTTTATGACATCACAAGGCGAGATACCTTTAACCATTTAACCACATGGTTGGAAGATGCCCGTCAACATTCCAATTCTAACATGGTTATTATGCTGATCGGAAACAAAAGGTACTAAACCCATTTTCATAACTAACAATTGTTTACGAAGATTGCAAAAGGGGTTTTACAAATAAATCGAACGTTTATTTTGCTTCCCTCAGTGATTTGGAGTCAAGGCGTGAAGTGAAAAAGGAGGAGGGCGAAGTTTTTGCACGGGAACATGGCTTGATATTTATGGAAACGTCTGCTAAAACGGCTGCGAATGTTGAAGAAGCATTCATCAATACAGCTAAAGAAATCTATGAGAAAATTCAGGAAGGAGTTTTTGACATCAATAACGAGGTTCATAATAGACTATATTTTATTAAACCAATTTGATTCTGATATATTTTACATTGACAATTCCAAGATAATCACTTTCCACTTTGTTCTCAGGCAAATGGAATCAAAATTGGACCCCAGCATTCACCTACCAGTCCTGCTTCTCCAAGTGGAGGTCCTGGCTCAAGTCCAGGAAGTGGCTGCTGTTGAAAATTTGATCCAAACATTCAACAGAGGCATGCTTGTACTACTACTACTTCTACCATCTCGTTCCCCCAAGTCTACTATGATCATAATACTACGTTTTGTTTTTGGCTAAATTAATTTTGAATTCTACGCTACACTGAAACCAACTTGAATACATACATAATAATTTCGTTGTTACTATCGGTAGGTAGATTATTATTGTTACATTGTTGTACAATTGCAAGAATCACATCCCACGCAATGTATAAAAGCAATTCTTTTATTTTAAATGAAACTTCTAAGTTAATGTGGCAAATTTGTTTATTTAATTAAGTACTAAGCTAAATATAAAAGTGCTCGCCAAGTCTAGTTCAGGTAGGTATATTTTATGCAACTCCTTCTAAGTTGGATCACCTATTTTAGGCCGATATCCGAATGAAACAAACACTCAGCACTGAATCCTCTAAGATGTACGGTTAACATTATATTATTACATTACATTTCAATTTGTTGGTATTTTACATTTAAATCGCGCTGTACATTTATGAGCAGTTTATAATTTAAGGTGTGGATGGCGTAAATGGATGAACCAAAGACGAATTGTATATAATTTACTAATCAATCTGCAGATCATTTTTTTAGCTTTTCTTGAGTTCTGCTGCTCTGTATGATAAAAAAATTAAAGGTACATAATATTCTGTAATTTGTAGAGTAAGTATACTTAATTGTAAAATCAAACTTCTGAACTTCACGTGTTGAATTTGAACTTCACGCTAACCGCTTGCAATTATGTACGTAATGATCTTGGATAACAAATAATACCTAACGTACTGATTTAAAATGGTCAAATCTTAGTCAAAATAAATATTGTAATTTGTATGGTATGATGACGTACTATTATTTGAATCAGGAAAGAGTAAATGAATAAATTTGTAACAAAACAATTATATATATAAGTATAATATAAAATATTATGAATGTAGTTCAAAAAATATTTCTTATCATTATTCATGTACTTCAATGCAGTATGGAACTGGAATCAAAAATGATTTTTTTGGCGAATGTATGATTAAAAATATATTTGAGCGATGCAGTCGCAATCTGCTGATTAGGACTAGGTCGGATATACATTAAAGATTCCCCTAAGATTATGTTTTATAATGTAATCGATAAATCTGCTATTATTTTAACGAAAAAAAATTATGCTAATTCTTGTATTCGACATACTACTACCTTTATAATGATAAGCATAAATATAACAATATTATTGTGAATTGTGATGTATTGTGTATTATGTTATGTATGTGTACATACTTATGATTTATCTGTACGTAGTAAATTAGTACATATGTCAAATCATAAATTACTTATTCACTGCGCATAACTCTAAATCTTAATCGATAAACGGCTAATCCTACAATTCAATACAGGTTTCGAAGCGGAAGCGAAAATGTCTTGCATTACCCCACACGTCATTATGTTACCGATAAAACTGCATTATGGCTGCATACTTGATAGGGAGCATTTAACAGATAAGTCGCGAAGCATTTGACAGCGTAGTTAACCTTTGGCCCGCATTGAAAAAAATTAACTATTTAATTTTTGCTTCCGGTGCTATGAATTTTGGTAAGCTTCGTTTTGCTGCTGCTGATCATGATGGGGTGCTACTTTTTGGAGATAAAAGCTGTGCTGCTTCTTATGCTATGGTACAAAGTACATGATCTTCTGTTGTGTTTGCTAGTGTAGTTGGCAGAGATCAGTCAGCTGAACGTCAACATAAGCAGCTGTTACGAGAATATTACCTTAACAAGTTTGATGACTTCTATTATAGCGCAGATTGTTTCACCCTTTGAGTTTTCATGTGAATTATCAGTGACCCTGTGACAGTAAGCTGCGTTGATTCATAAAATTTAATCGTCTTGTCATGATGGAGAAATCCGGAGGAAGTGCTAACGCCGACTTGCAACGTGTTGTTGCCGGTGTACTGGACCTTCGGGTGGCGTCTGATCAAGTAAGCAGTGGGGACGTTACGTATTAATTGGGTCATTTAATTCCGGAGAAATATTTGACGTTGGTCGTGTCATGGTTGATTCAACTTGAAGTGTGTTTACATTAAAATTATTTTTATAATAGAAACTTTTAGATGGACTAGAAGAAATTTCCAAAGTATGCAAAACTGATGAGTTGGAAATTTCCCCGAAAAGCCGTAAAGTTCGTGGTCCAGATCTGAGGACGTTAATAGAGCGACAGCATATTGCGTCTTATCGGACGTTTTTGACGGACTTCAAAGAAGTGAAGGACTCGATGGGAAATTTGCATCGTGAGCTGGGAGAGCTTAATCAAATTTGTGGGAACATGGCCAACAATCTCTGGGTCAGTAAGCAAAACTCGAGGAATCTGATTGATGAGATTTCGAAACTTGAATCCGAAAGGCGCAAGTTAATTGCGGAGAGGGATATCGCTCAAGCGTATCTTAATGCTTTTCAATTAAATGCTGAGGATTTGAGAATTCTGCGAAGTACTGATAACTCTAGTGGAGTGTTGAGCGAGGAGTTCTTTGAGGTAGCATATATTTTTTATTCAATAAATTATCGGTATAGACAATAATTACTGTGACATTCAGTGGGATTTTAAGGGGCATTACTATCATATCTGTTTTGTTATCCTTGTAGGTTTTCGAGAAGATTCAGAAAATTCAATCCAACGTGACGGTTTTATTAAAAGTTGGGCATTCCACTACTGCTGTTGAAATAATGGATCAAATGGGATTGTTTCAGGTATGGTGAATGTCGCGTCTTACGATTGACTTGACGCAATGAAAGGAAAATGTTATGATATTTCTTTTATGTTATTCTTAACCCAAGTTAAATGTATGTTATAGGAAACGGCTCTCGAAAAAATCTATAGGTGGGCTCAGATGCAGTGTAAAAATGTGGAAAATCCAGAGCTGTCGGAAGTCATTAGTAAATCCTTGGCTTATCTTCAAATAAGACCAATGCTTCTAAAGTAAGCAGTAATTTAAATGAAGAAGTTTATTCGTTTTAATCAATCATGCACGTACATCATTTTGTCATTTATACATTTTAGATATGTTCTTGATGAGTACTGTACTCATCGGAGAAGTCTGCTTGTACGGAGTTTCATTGACGCGCTAACGGGAGTCGGCAATATAAAGGGAATTGAATTAATAGGCAGTGCGGATCCTGGTCGTTATATTGGAGATATGCTAGCCTGGATTCATCAATGTATTCCTACCGAACGCGAAAATCTAATGGTTCTGCTAAAGAAATGCAATAAAATTGGTACATTTTTAGACAATTGGAATATTGGAATGAAATTAAACAATGAGGACACTTCTTATTCTTTTCTTACATGTGTTTTGATTTCGTTTTAGATCTTGATGAAAAAGTCACGAGTGCATTGTCTACTATCATTGACGGCGTTTGTCGTCCGTTAAATGTAAGGATGGAACAAACAATCCTGTCAGGACTTGAGTGCTCAGTAATGAACAAGATTGACATACGCATTCAATTTTATGTGGAAACTCTGGAACAGGTACGTTGTAAATCAGACACGCTTACAAACTTGAGACGATAAAACCCAGAAGCAATACCTGAATGAATAATTGTACCATTTTTTAACATACAACTGTTTTATCTCTTCTTGCTGCTTTAGGACCTTCCTGCAAGCAATTTGCTAATCACACTGCGTGAATTGCAAACGCTGTGCCATCAAACTTTCATGAATCAACTGAAGTGTCAGGTAGGTTTCCATTGAATAAGGCGAGGAGTAGCCACTTCGTTTATCTGTCAATTAAGAATTTTGAGATGCTTAATTCTCATTTTAGTACTATGCATTTTCAAGCAGTAAATACTTTATACTTTTATCTGTAGGTACAAGCCGAATTGGGTGAATACCGACCTCCAGGGCCTGATTTGACACCTTCTTCCAGCATTGAAGCCCTATTGACAGTATTGCATGGCATCTTATGTGAGTCATCAGAAACTTCGTCGCAGCAGCAAGTGGACACACTAATTCAGTTAGTGATCCCACCGCTTGTATCTCAAGTGAATGATGTAGCCAATCGACTGGGATCTCCAGATTTGGGAGTGTATCTGTGTAATTGTCTAAATCAGATAATCCAATTTCTCGAAAAGTATCCCAGCACGGCGCAACTCCGACGATCATTGAAGGGACAGATTGATATGCAAATCGATCGATTATCCACTGAACAAAGTAGCTGGCTAGTCGCCCAGTTGGGAATAGGGCATATCTACACGATTTTACATGAAAAGATTGAGGATCCCCTTTCCAATGTCCCAGGGATGGATGCAGCATCATTGAAAATATTTGTGGTAAGTCAGTCAATGAAATTATGGTACTAAATATTCCTTACTCGTCTCGTTTCATTATACATACTTAATTGTAATTGCCATGATTTTATTTAATGATTTAGAATAAATTGGACAGCCTGATTCATAATCCTGAATCCGTCCTCCTTCCACAAATCCTCCATGTTATAGACATTCCAACACGAACATTGATACAAAAGCAAAGTTTTCGCATATTAGTTGCAATTTATAAACAAGTATTTGAAGCTGTGGGCGATCCAAAGAATGCATACCCTAAAGATTTATTGAATCTTGGACCTGACCAGTTGGAGAAATCATTATGTGGTTAAAAATATACTTGGCTACTGCTGAAATTGGAATAAACGTTTGAATTTGAATAAAATATATTTCCCGAAACTGACGACATTCGTTGATTGACACTTTCATTTCTCATTAAACTATGCGTTATGTAGGTATGCATACAGACGAATATCATACTATAACACTCTTGTCATGCTCTATTAAATCTATATCATCCGATTGGAGGTACTTAAAAAATACGGATTACTATAAGTAATAGCCATCTCATATATACATTAAAATGTAATGTAGATAAGCTGATTATAACTATAAAAGTTTAATTGCTTAAAGTTTCTCTTCTTGAAAATCCAAGCATATGAATATATCTTTGTCCATCCAGAAAGAATTGGAACAGAAAGGTTGAGTAAAATAATATTATTTGTCTTCCGTCATCGGTGAGTTCACTCGGTCACATTTCATTATTTTCTTACCATTCACCACACCTGATTATCAATACATACATACATATAGGAATACTCCAGTAAAGTACAAATTAATTTGAATGTAGGTATGCAAATGAAAAGGTAATGTTAATATGTATTGGTAGGTACATGTCAATAAATGTTTACGATTAATGTTTGTACTATCAGTGTGAGTATTATTATTTAAACATGGATATGTATTTATTCTAGTATTAAGCTTCCCGTGATAATGAGTCATCTCATCATCACATTAATCGTATATAACGAAGTCAATTAACCTTTTCTGTTATATCGGAATTTGATCTCGCTTGACAAACTGAAACTTTCCAAAACAAAGTCATGGGACGCTAGAGATTAGTATATGGGGTAAACTGATACATTTTGTTTATCGGCCGTCGTTGTCACTGAATGTCAGAATCAGAATAGCGTAGCACAAACCAGCTAAGAGTCACGAGGTCATAGTCATATCCACCTAAACTGCATCGTTAATAATTATAACAGGGTCTTCAATCCTAATTCCCTTTTGAAGGGATATCATTTGCAGTTCTGTTGTCCCTTGCCATCTTGAGTCAGTGAATCTAATTGGAGTGAGTGTTCCAGCCCAGAGTTGATTTATAATACGTAAGTTTTGCCTTGCAAATAAAATTATCATATTTAAGACAGCGACCTTGTCGCGTGACAAACTAATGAGCTTACCTCCAACAATTTGAAATGAGTTAATTTCACCAACCGATTGTTACGAATTTATAAATTGTCAAAAATGAAAGTACTCAATTTATGTATGTTACGTTGCTGAGATGATACCTTCCAACACGCCCACAATCATATTCGACATTGGCCAGTAAAAGTTGAGAAAAGTAAGAGAAAGATGAAAATTCCACTTTCCCTTACTTTACAAGTTCTTTCTTTATGTCTAAATAATCTCTTCGCAATTTCGCCGGTGTCCTATTGTCTCACGTAGATGAACGCGACGTACACGACGTCTTAATATGCATTACAAACATTCCATTTTAAAAATGATTTGTGTTTTAATATAGCACTATTATTCATTAATTGCAGATTGCCAATCGCAGAAGCAATTTACCATCTTTCGTACAACAACACGTTTCCGCAAAATTAGCAGAGATGGGAGCGTCTAAAACCATTGGAGAGTTCATCAATTTTATATTTTGGCTTATCATGTTGGTATGCATTTCTTGGTGGTTCGCTGGCATTTGTTTCTTCCTGTACGTTGTGACAAGCGTTTTCTCTCCATGCATCAGTGACCTGCAGTCACTTTCAGACCGACTACTTGCAGGGGTCATGTTTCCACACAAGTGTTCCAGCAACATGGTGCAGCGGCGCTCTTATACGGAGATTTAATGTTTCATAAGCTGAGTTATATATCAAAATAATATCATGTACTACAGAATATTATAATTATTAATTGAAGCCGCGCTTAGAGAGTAGAAAAGATTTTTCAAGCAAAATAAAATCTCCAGAAAAGGAGCAGAACTTTTAGCAATTTACGCATCAATCATAATACAACATTGCAAACTTTATTTTCATTTCATTCGAATAATACGTATGCAATGCATATTGCATATGACGTGCCATTTTATTATAAAGAACTTTGAATTCGTGAGGGATTGTGACCTCGCCAATATTATTCCGCAAGTGCGAAAATATATCATTCCTCATATCATAAATTTAGCGTCCGGGACACTAAATTGGGCCAGTAAATGGGACGCGAGCATAATGGGACTCATAAATATTCGAGGATGCATACATAACTAATGACCCTTTACGTTAAGGCCACAAGTCTGTACATTTACGATTAGTAAAAATGTTAATAGATGGATCATGGACCAAGTGTGAATTGAATTAAACTGAAAGATGCATCATTACAGTAATGGAATAAATATTTTTATGAATATGTATATATGAAATGGTTCTTTTTAATAACACAAATTTGAAATGGTTGTTGTACTTTATTAAATTGCAAATCTGTAAATATTCGCTGATGGTATACTTTTTAAACTATACATACTAATTTGGTCATCAAAGTTTCATTTATTGCTTCTTTATCAGTTTAAAAGTGTAGAGTTCTAGTGGGAAAGCACCAAAACAGAACTGGATTTGGTGGTGATATGTACCTACGTGTTTAGTTTTTATAGTCATACATGACAATAGGAAAGATTTATAAAGAAAGTGCCCACAAACCAAATATAAATACATACCCACGTAAAAATGGGGTTAACACTTAACACACAACAAAAATTAAGAACTTTTTGAAAATAGAAATCACCCAAATCTCTTGACAGTTTGATAGGGTGAAAACTTATTTGTGTTGAATAATAGCACTCAAATTGTATTCAGTGGAAAAAAGAGAAAATAAAACTGGAAATGAGGAAATTCATTCGTAAATTGTAACAGAAGGAAGTTAAGGTTTTACCCATCCTCGATTACGAGACGCTACATATTTAGAAAATATTAAGATAAATTACATATTATGACACCCCTTGCTTCACTGTACAGCAGGGTTTTACCAGCTATGCACACTATTTTGCAAACAAAAATAGCCTTGCTTCAACTTTTTAACTGCAATTAAACCGCGTCAACTCAGCTAATCGAAAAGATGCATCTTTGTCTGTTGCTCATGTGATATGTTTTTCTTTCACTTTCTCTTTCAATTTGCGTTAATCATGTACCATTCTAGATCAAGTTAACAACAACTACATACAACAATACAAAGGTAAAATACCGCTATCATGCATGACATATTCTCCTTCAGATAAGATGAATATTATTGGTTAATGGATGGCTAACAGCTAACAGTAAAATATCTTTATTATAATATATAAGGCTACCTGGTTTATATTTTGTTATAGCTATTCCTATCAGAGTATTTGTATTATTGTCTTTTGCTGGTTTCCCTTAAAAAAGTGTTTCGAACACTACGTGCTAAGGACTAGTTTTCTCTAAATTGTGAATGGAACTTCGTATTATGGTAAAATAGTTTTGTTTGAAGGTACTTTCACCTTGTTAGGTGAACTGTTATATAACTAGTGGTAGAAGAAAACTGTATGAAAGCAATTAAATATTAATTTAAACTATATTATAAATATATATACTACATTAATTACGTGCATTGGATATAAATTATTATTATTTTTCTTTATGGTGGTAGGTATTTACATTTCTCCATTACGCGTTTTAAAACTGCTTCAAACATTTTAAAAATCAATAAATAATAATATCTTTAAAAGGGCATACAAACAATATTGATAACAATAAATAACGTTGAACACTTGTATCAGTTAGTAGTAGGATAGCTATACACTGTTTTTTAATTAGCTACAATGTAACAACACCCCAAACTAGCCTCGCTCGACAAAGAACTCCCGACTGTGCAGACAAAACCATGCACGTCTTTTGAAAAGATTTATGCCTACGGTCATAGGTATATTCGAGTTATCGTATAATAAATACTTGCTACCTATTTTTTCAATTATTCATGCTACATTAACAAAAGAAATTATCGATTACGACGGCGGTGCTTTTCTCCGCTCCGTGGGGGCGTAACGAGTCCTTCGGAGTGAGCTAAAGGGCTGCAAACTTTGTTGGTGCTTGCTAAGAGGTGAGCTTTCTCCTGAAGAAAAAAACAACAAAATTGGGAATTAGTTCAACTATCATGTTTATTGTACTTGAAAGTTTCAAACAATTAGCTATCCTACAAACTTACGAGTAAATCCAAGCTGACACAATGCGAATGAATCAAATGACGCATTTCATCAGAAACATTTTCAATTGTGGGTAGAACATCAGGCACATCTTCTTTCCTAACGGCGGTAGCAAATGGAGCCATCCAATGGGCACAAGGTGCTAATTGCTCCCATGAGAAGCCACTGGCTGTCATTGCAGCTGTTCTTCCTAAAAATCAGAGAAATAAAAACGTTAAATGAATTATCTATGCAGGAGAAAGCAGACTGGCTGGTATAAAGCAAGAATTATTAAACTGATTTGACTTACCTTTGGTGTGATAGACGGATGTAGCAGCAAGAAGCGAGGAACTAAATTGGAGCGAATGGACATCTAGAACGCACAGATCGATAATTCGAATAGCTCGTACGAAATCCACTCCTTCATATCGGACTTTGGTAAGATTCTTGTCCTCGCTGCCACGGGCGTCCGTGTTATCACGAAAGGACCTAATAGCTTCACTAGTTGAGCGTGTATGGTAACTCTTTCTCGCAAGTATTGAAAGAATTTGAAGGTACACATTAACCCAGTTGCATGGAGTCATTGGTGTTAGCTTCCACTTTAGAGCTTTTGTTACCACCAATTCCATATCTAAGATTTCTGTTTCGGAACATGCCCCGTCTGTTACATATGCAAATGTTTGTAACTTTGGAGGATAGATTTCTTCCATTTTGGCGGCGATAAATAGACAGGTAATACCTAGAGAAAGAGGTGAACAGAACATAAAGATAAGAAGATAAGATAAGGAAAGAATGTATAGTGATAACATTGAAAGGAAGAAAAGCACGTACTCCATCCGTTCATTCATTGATGCTTTTAGGCACAATTAAAGAAATTAAAATTCTTACCTATAAGTTGAAGATGATTCTTCAGAACGTTATTTTGAGTGGCGAGGTAGCGGTCTAAATAATCTATAGCTAAGTAAAGTGTTTCCCTGTGCAAATGATATGCTTCGCATACATCCATTATCCAGTCTAGAAGAATTGACCTCATTTGAGGCGTCAGTACAGGGTGATTTTTAAACAGATTGGCATCCTTTGTATACTTCCAATCGGTTAGACACATCATCTCCCAAATCTGTTTATGATCCCCAAACGTGACAGGTGGAAGTGGGGAAGGTCTGCTGGGATCCACCAATGCTTTCGCGGGAGCTCCATTGTTGCTGCATATGGAAATTTTACTTCTAGGGGGAGTTGACCTTCCACTCAAACTATCATCTATGCTTAAGGTGCTAAGGAGGGACTCTGCATCGGATCCTGCAGCTTTTCTTAACGAGCGCCGTCTTGTGTTTGACACGGTGGACGACGAACATGTGGATGACACAAAGGAGACGGAGGAACTACACTCCAAATCCGCAGGTTTGCAAAAGTCAAAATAGCTAGATCTACTGCTTGACCGACTATTACATGACCTCCGTCTCAGGGTCCGTCTCTGGTACTGCTCTGAAGTATCTTCCGCAGCAGCATCATTGCTGCGTAACTCCCGTAAGTAGTCCTCATCTTTCACCTGTTGCTCATAACTCATTCCTATCACACCATCTTCCTATAAATTTCACATTTCCAAACAAGCAATTTGTTAAGACGCATTCCATCCATACGTGCCATTTAGTCATATCATTCATCCTTTACTTCTACAAGTGTCATATTTCAGTGAAATGTCTTCATATGACAAGACGAAGACATTCCAAACCAATTTGAAGGAACATAACTGATAACATAAACATACCTGAAGAACACTAGACTTCCGCTTCCGACTCCGTGTTGTGACGGCAGGTAAGGATTTTCTCATGGATGATGAGTACGAGCTGTTGTGAAGAGAAATTGTGTTGTATACAAATTAATGTATGATTGATGACGCTATACATATATCAGTGTAAATTTGCTGAAGTATGTATGCTGTTATAACTCTGATCGTATTCGTGGAAAACTCTACAGAATCACACAGTCTGTGATTCATGGAATGTATGTTAGGCTTAGACCGCAATTAAGGTAGTACAGTTACCAGGTATAAAAAGACAAGAAAATTACCTTCTAGTTAACATCATTGGAGGATGGAGGAATATGGAAATATTTGCCTTCCAGCAAAGCGCCTTGTCTGCTGGATGTGATGTGTGAGCCCGGTGTTTTTAACTACTAGCAGCAATTATTATTTTGTTTTTGTACTTGTTGTGGAGGAATTCACCATGAAATATTGTAGGAGCGGAAGAGATACAACGACAGCGCGCACTGAGCCTTTCCTGTTGAGAATACAAATTTAAGGAAAAATTTTCAAAATGGGTATTTAGTAAACTAGTCAACAGTTTCAAACAACTGTGTAAATTTGTTTTCAACAGCTTTCT
This sequence comes from Sinella curviseta, assembly GCA_004115045.4. Lineage (NCBI taxonomy): Eukaryota > Metazoa > Arthropoda > Collembola > Entomobryomorpha > Entomobryidae > Sinella > Sinella curviseta. Next base: position 47,077,892 of record CM023201.3, on the reverse strand, counting down.
AGCAAACTGGAAAACCTTTCATGGAAAAAGTATGGCAAAATTTCATACGCGCGAAACATTCACATTGTGCAGAGGAGATGATGCATGATGTATTACAGACAACAGATACATCTCTACACACAAAACCCCTTTCCATGTATATTTTTGGTGCATCTGCAACTTCATGTGCCCATGCATGCCATTGCATACAACGCTATGCTAAAAAATCATTTAAATTTAACTTTTGCATGAAAAATCACCTTTAGTTCATTTAATATGCCTCCATCAAGGGTTAATACAGGTCATTCATGTAAATGCCCAACAAAATCATGTAACTTTCTTTCCTCTCTCGATATACACACGTTCCACACAATACACACAACTATATAAGCACCTTTCACAATAAATACTATCCCTACTAAGCTAGAACCATTAAGTTAATGGTCCCTCTGATTTAATTATAACTAGCCAATAAATATTCACTGGTTTTGATAAGAGCACTGATTAAAGAGCTAGTGACACCAGAGAGAGAAAAGCGCCTGTTCAGTTGTGTGAGTGAGACTGAGAAGTGGGACCGCGAGCGCCTATTCCCTTCAGATGCAGATTAAGATATGTGAAATGTATACCAGTGTACCAAGTGGTGGGAATTCAACAAAATCCAGCCAGAGCCACAGAGATCGTAAGTGGAGTTAATAAACTCTTCGCCCTCAGAAAAAGGTATGAAACATGAAAGAGAGAAGAAAACACTAAGCCCCAAAATAATATAAACCCCATTCATATGATGTGCTCTGTTGCTGCTGCTGTTGCAAGAGCAAAAAAAAAGTTGTCTGTCTGTCAATGTGTTAGTAAAACAACCCGAGCCAGTCCACCAACAAAAGTGTTTAATTCTACATGTAATGTGGATTTTCATATGTGAAGGTAGGGATACTACTACGGACTACATATAAAAATATGTACTTAAAAACATCATTTCATATGATGACGATGATAATCATCATTCAGGTTTTGTGGCTGCTGCTGCTCTTTCTTAGGGTAAAACCGTTCCGTAGTAGTATATTCAAATACACAGTCATTCCATCACATCATCCTCTCGTTATCGTTATTATTACATTCTAAGGCACTTTTTTTCCTCTATCAGCATCTCCACACTCACTCCACAACAGCAAAAAAAAGAGAGAACAACTTAAACCTGGACAGGATGAATGAGCGGACGGATAGCCAGAACGAAACAACTTTTTACATGAAAAAGTCGAGAAGTGTTACTATTTATTGTTGTGAGTGCGGCAGATCATCCTGTTTCTGTTAAGCAGCATCTGATGACGTTATGAAAAGAATGAAATGATGCCCACAAGAATATTGCCCCCACACAAGCCATCATATGAAATGAACAAAGGTTTACTTTGGCTCCGGCTCCTTTCCTCTCGGCTTTATTTGGAAACCCACTAAAACTGTTTTCATGCACAGAGAGCCATAGCGGAATCCACACGGCTTACATTTCTTCGCTCCCTTTACACCACCGTTCCCATAATATTATTTCTCCAGAGCCAGATAATAATGGACAAATAAGCCTGCATATTGCATACATACTGCATATCGCGATATATGACAAAACTTTAAAAATTGTCTGCATTTTTTTGTACTCTTGTGAAGCTGAAGCTGGTTGAGGGGAGCTATGGTTCAGTTTCAGTTCAGAGTATTCTTATTCTGCGCACTCTTCTAACATCAAGTTATGCAGGTAAGTAAGTATGAAGAGAGGCAAAAAGTGGCATTAATTGCACCGGCAGAGAGGCTATATTATTTTTAGGTATATACACAACCAGGTAATAAAATATGCATTGAACACACACACACATTTCTTTCGTGGCACTTCTCTTCTCACTTATTGTGGTGGCGGTGCATACGTGGACAATGTACATTGTTTGGAGGAAAAGTAAAACAATGGCTATGAGGAGTGCGCAGATTTTCGTTTCCATTATTGTGTGCATGCATTCAGCTTATTGTAATGATCTCTGCAGATAAGGAGGGACCTGTACCTGCACTACACACAGAAGAATGAATGATTGATAGGTACTAATCAATAGCGGAGGTAAAGTAGTAAAAATATTATCGTTCTATTTTGGTAAAAGCTGTACTTTTTTCTTTGTCTCTCGCTCTGTGCACAAAAAAGCTGTAAGCAAGTGGTATTTAAAAATGGCTTGAATTCATATTGACAATATGATATTGTGTACCGTGTTAAGACAGTAGTGTACCTGACTCTGACTTTAAATCAATGCTACTGCATGGACGACGAAAAACACACAATGAAGCTTTAGTAGCTTCTTGGAACATTTTGTGTCCACGTTTGCAATGTTGTGCGTGGCTCAATCATGCATGATTCATGGAAGATAGATTTTATCTACTCATTTGAATATCATACCAGCATCCTCCGCACGTTATCATTTTATGAAACGTTTAAAGACGCAGTTAGCAATAAAAACAATCTTTTTAGTTCCAATAAAAATATGCATATACTACATACCCATAGACATTGATTTGATATGCGTAATAGCAATATCAGCTTTTGTGGCTCTAAAAACCTGAGACTATATTCTGGAAAGCACGGAAGTTTTATGGTTTTTTTTCTAGATTAAGAACATGAGCTACCAAATATTAGATTAAGTATTGTGACTCTGTGACTCCTATTAATAATGGCAGTAAGCTAAACTTTATGAATTTGACAAATATGACAATTGACAACGAAATTCCTTGATAAATATGGGTGAAGGCGAGCCTCCAAAAAATATATGAAATGAAAGGAGCCCTCACACAAAACAAGCAATATTATTGCTCGTTTTACTGCTCCCTGGACGCAGGCCATGCAGTCAAGTCAATGTATGTGTGTCAGTAAGAAAAAACGATTTGTTGAATTGGATATATTCTTAAAAATACATATTTTTAAGGCGGATTTATGTAGTACACTTCAATTTCCATCCTATTCCTATTCTTTGTAGGCCTTCACGGTTTCGGTTTCGGTTACAAACCGCACTTCGGTTTCGGTTTTGATTTGAAACCGAACCGAAAACCGCAGTCGGTTTCGGTTTTCGGTTAAAACCGAAACCGAAACCGACTTTCGGTTTTTAGGTACATATATATGCAAACGTATGCATATAGGTACACGTACCTGCACAGGCAACAAGTTAAAACGCGACTTGTTTTTATCGTACACAAAAAACCGTAAATCCAACTCTAACCAAGACATTTCTTATTTTAAGCACTGTTGAAAATATTTTACGATGCGCTGTGGAGAGTTTGTTGTTGAGATGATAATGAGCTTCAGCGAGAGTACCTGATTTGTTACTAAAAACGAATTAGAAGCATAAAGCCATGATATATACTCTTTGTAAAATTGTTTTGTGAATGAAAAAAAATATTCGCATGTTCTACGAAAGGTCGTATTTGTCATAAGAATGAAAAACGAAACCGAAACCGTCGGTTTTCGGTTTCGGTTTTGCAGTGAAACCGAACCGAAAACCGACACCGAAACCGATGAAAAAACCGAACCGAAACCGACGGTAAAACCGAAAAAACCGAAACCGTGAAGGCCTAATTCTTTGTATCTTCATGTTTGCATGTTAAAATAATAGATTTTTTTCTTTCTTATGTGACGAGCATTGATCTTTATGAAAAGTGAAAGATTGTTGTGTCTGCTCGGTCTCTCTTCACACGCATATGCATTTTGTACTAGGTTTTTAGGACAACTGATTTGATTTTTACCATAAACCAGCAGTAGTGGCCAAGTGGCCACTGCACTGGTACAACACAATAATATGTTATCATCATCATTCGAAGCAAACCAGCATAACTACCTAAAAATGTATTTTTTGTACATACTCGGCAGAGGAATGCAGCCGCCGATTGCGTTGCGTTGTTCTCTATAAATGCAGTCCCTCCAAATTCCACAGCAGGAAAACGAAGGGTAAGGGATGCGATGGTCTCGTGAGTCGTGATTACTGAAGCCTTTGTAACTTCCTACTTAGCAACTCGGAAAGAGGGAGAAAGGAGAGAGAGGGCTGGGCTCAAGTACCCACCACTGTATTTCCCACATTATAAACAAAGCACTGATTTTAGTGCAATTCCCGGGTTGCAATCAGAGAAGCGTGTAGTAGCGTGGCCTTGGCTTTTTTTAAAAGCAAGATAAAAGGTCGCAAAAATGTACGTGTACGCTATGAAATGGCTTATTTTACATATTAGCCGTAATTGCAGTTATCTCATCTCTAGATTATAGATATGCATATACGTAAATACGTGTGTACTGTGCATACGTGCAGGTATGACTATGTGTATAGCGATTAGTAAAATGCATAAATCCCAATCCAAGAAAAAACCCAAAAGTATAGATAATGAATTTCATTGAAGCAAAGCAAGTAATCTTTTATGAGTAGCTGAGTTGAGTAGCACCTTATGTCTACGTTAAAATACGTTATGCTTGAATAGGAAATTTTTTATTCTAATTTAACACAGGCTTAGTTGGAAATTTTCATTATTCAATCTAAACTGTAGACTACTTTCTTCCTGTTTCAATTAACTCAAGTAATCAATGCTGGTGCACTCTAGGTAGTTGACATCACGCAACTTCATAGATAGCGTCCAACGAAAAAAGATATGCAAATCAGTATACTTTCACCACACGTTGCAAAAGGTTTCACTGACCATCAACAAATCAAGTGATAATGATTTTACAGATGCTTTAAGAAAGTCATGAGCAAGGGGCTCTGAGACGCCAAGTGTTTTTTTGATGCCCAAGTGTTTTGAGAACACCTTTGACCCCAAATTCAAACAGAGGTCAAAGGTTGACCGTCAAACTAAACAATGCAATCTGAGGAAGCAAAAATGGGAGATGTGTTTAGAAAATAATTTCACGTGTATGTTTCATATTTTCGAGTAATTCGAAGTAAAAGAATGCTCACATTATTATTAAAAGATGTTAAATCTTTTGTGGTAAACCGTTGTTTTCCGAATCAGAAAGTCTGACCTGTCAAAAAAGAGGCGTCTTACGTTGCCCCATCACCAAGAACGTCTTAAAACACCTGTAAAATCAACACCACTTGTCGGATTTCAGTGAAACTTTTTATAACGTATCTCCTCCCAGAAATCTAACAAAATCTGCCAAATCTTCATTTAGCCTAAATTTAGTCGTGGAACTGAAAATGAACCTTTTTTAGAACACACTAATAAAATGGTAACAAATAATTACCTGGAAAGTGTGGTGTTGGTGAATGCCCGGAACTGCACTGCTCAATACGTTAATAACCGTAAAAACTTTCAAAACATGATGATGATAGTAGTAGTAACACTAGCACAGCAGCAGCACCAGTTGTAGTTTATCAATAAATTACACGAACAGTTAATCAGAGAATTTTACACCTTTCACCGCGTCCATATTCCTCTGTTTTTTGGCCGAGCCTCTGTGATCATGTTAAAGATGGGTATCCGTTCCTATCTTTTCCTGAAAATAATAGGCACCAGTACCCATCTTTTTCCGAACTTTCTTTCAATAACAAGTAAGCAGATGGGAAGGAGAAGGAAGAAATGCGTAAACACAACAAAGAGAAAAGTATTGTAGAACGCGTTCGCGCCTGTGTCCATTTGACAGTCTAACAATGCCCCCGACCACTTGTTGCTCTACAATTCGAATGGCAATGATTTGCTTTGCATCAATTCCAAAAGTGTCAGAATTTCCAGAGGCAAAAGAGCAGCTCAAGTTCAATGCAACAACGCACTCAAATGCGTACAGAGGTACATGGGACGTTATTTTATTGCATGTATCGTAAATACAACAAAAGTAAAACTATATTGGTCACAATGTGACGGTCACAAAGTGGTACTTATTTCCACTTTTTCCCACTTTTTGACGTCCTCGCTGACTCGCTGCTGGCAAACCCCTTTTTTACTTTTGTCGGTGGTGAAGATGGTAATTATAATGGCAGGTAAAAAGAGGCATTTTAATTTAATTTCAGTACGAACATGCATGGAAGTTGGAAGCAAAATAGTTCAAAATTAAAAAAGAGCGTAGAAGCACTTTCACTTTCATGAATTGTTATTTTCACCAGAATGAAAGGGGTATTGACGTGCGAATGGGTTTGCATGGAATATTTCAATATTTTTTGTAAAAACGCAAACGCCAATCTTATTTGCAGGTGTACTTCTTATCCACTTTTTTTTGTACTCTCGTGATAATAAAGATGAAATTCAATTCGTAAATAACATAAATGATGTCATGAATAAAGTTATGAATGATGGGTTAGTTAAACTGATGAGAAGTTAAAAAATACACACACAACCTAGCTAATTGAGTATCCATACACATATATCTGTACCTATGTATCCAAAAACCGTTCCGCATCAATTCCCATTTTTCAATGCATATGAAAAATCCAAAAAATGCTTGCAATAAGTGAGAACGGTGAACTGAAACCAAACATGAGTGCAGTAAAATATTATTATTTAAGTAAATAATAATTAAAACCCCCAGTAAGAATTACTTCTTTAACGAAGCATACTCAGTGGTCACCGCTTTCCAAGAAATCCTCATGCAGCTACCTTTAGCTTTGTAGATAGCCACATTTAAAATTCAACATTATATGATTTTCCCCATCTTCCTCACCTTACCTTATTCAACACCCGTGGTCAGTTAAGCTGCTTGATTATACCGAAATCATTTTGGTTTCATTCATACGAGCAATCCAACAGGGTTTTAAAGCTGTAGGGGTTGCAGACAGCAGGCATAAACCATATCGTTTATCTTCTAACAATGGCTGAAAGTCTGCATGGTAAAAATTTATTCAGCCCACTTTTTATGATGAGTAGAAAATAACTTCTTGCTTTAATTTTATTAAAAATCTAACGTTAAAGGACTTGACAGGGTATTCCCAAGTACATAATTATTGGACACAAAATGTTTCTCCGTTTATTGGGTTTCATTGCTCGAACATACGTACTTGCATTGCATAAACGAAACCTTCACAATTTGCTTTTGGTACCTGTTGAATTCCTTAAAAAACCGAACATCTTATCTTTAAAAAATTAATAAATTAAATATTGCCTAATCATATTTTATTCCACTCGACCAAAATAAAAATTTAACACTAGCGATCACATATTGATAAAAAATCGGTAATATTCCCACTATTAATCAGTAGTGGTACCTTCATAATATAATACTGGTAATGGTAATACTCATTACCAGCAAAGTATTGATGTTTGTTTTCGAAGGGACTATTTTAAGAACAGAAAAAGAAGGATAAACAGAATCAGGACAAAGTCGAGAAAAAGTTGGTTACTACTACGGTAGTAGTACTACCTATTATTTGAACATCTACAAAATGCACTGTACTAGAAATCTATTTTTTAGTACGTGAATACGTGACCTTCATGCAGTGTGATATACGAACTCGAGCAGGGGCCTATGCACATTGTTAAATCATATCATATTTGAGAGCTATTTTTATCCCAACTATGAAACAATATTGACTTCGTCAATAATTTATAGTTATACTTTGAATTAACTTAGCAATTGCTGATTTTGTTCCAAATATGGCGACATGACATGAATCCGTTAAAACCATATTGGCCGTTTTGAACTAAACTGTTATTAATGATGTTGGTCGTCTGTATGTGGGTATGCAAATATTATCATCATGAACAACTGAATATTAGAAATGGAGAAAATTTCACAATTTACAGTCTACAGAAGGAGTTGAAGGAAGAAGAAAACATTGTGAGGGAAGAGTGATTTTAGTGGTAAGCAATCATGAGTCATAATAAATGAGTAGCAATAATCGGCAATTAAAATTATTTTAGCGCTTTTATTCATGGAGTGAGCTCAAAGAGTATAAACCCCTTTGTTCACATCAAAATTCCGAAGACGCAGTGATTTGATTTTTGATTGATTGATTGGTATTTAATCGCTTAAATATATAACAAAAGGGAGACTTAACAATATATTCACAGAATGATTATCACAAATAATTTTGTGCAATTATAAAAATAATTACCCAGTTTCATTTCCATCATCAATTACATTGGTAAATGCTTGTTCGCGCTTACATACTATTGAACATATATTCGGTTCTAGACATAAAAATAAATATAAATGCATAAGGATTATTTTTAGCACAACATACAGTTTATCTTTGTAGGCAAAATACTTTGGGAGTTTAACGCTTAATAGTTTTTCGTTCTTTTACCATGACTGGTGGGAATACCCAGTCTTGCCGTATTAAATAGACAGCGTGGTTCGTATGACATTAAAAAGTCCGCAATGAAATGCAAAATGAACAGGCACAATGTCGTGGCACTGACAATAACGTGGTGTGAAATAGACGTGCCAATTGCCAGCCATGACCCCTGATTTTTTACCATAAAAAATGTATGGAGACCCATTCCTTGGCACAAAAGGAGCACAATAAGAAAATTCCTTTCGATCTGTATGTTGGACCAGAGGAGTCTCCGAAAAAAGCATGAAACCAAGAGGAAGGGTCCGATAACCTTTTCTAAAAGAACCAACATCATGATCCACGGGTTGAACACGCTCACAAAGCATCTCGTGCTACTTGGATCGAATGAATTCACACTGGCGATGTTTCCCGTCCCAAAAAATGACAGATTTATAAAAAATAGCTGCAAAGAAAAATTAATATATGCGCATTATTATTAGTAGGCTCGTTTTGAAAACTTACATCTGCCATATAGAAAATGGCTCAACGACTTTCTTCCATTTCATTATGAATCGTTATCGTTAGTAAAGAAAAGCTCAGAGTGATAGCTGCTGCCTTTTTTATAGTGAATGGAATAATGGAATGAAGGAATTATACATTCTTTGATAAAATGAGCTTCAATTCTCTTCGCTTGAATGAAAGGGGGAAATTGCTAGAATGAAAACAAAGCCAAATTCATACATATTATTTTCGATTCGTACTTACATGAAGCCAGGCTCTTCGTGCGGCCTGGTGAAGATTTACTGTTTCCCAAAGCTTACGTCGTTCCCGACTCTCCGTACTGAGGTTTAAGAAATCAGCCCATGAATCTTCCAAGTTTTCCTCCGACATTTCGATCTTTAACAGAATGATAAGTGCCAGAAAGAGGCAAGGGAAGAACAATGCTTCATACGAGAAACTTATGAAAGAAAAGGGACTCGCAACTGCGAGAAAGAGTGATATCAAGCGACCCGCTACAGTTTCGGAGCAAGTAAATATCGGAAGAATGAACGACTGTACGAGAGAGGTCCACGCAAGGACACGAGTGAATAGGAGGGTTGGAAAGTGACAAAACACTGATACCAGGAGTAAAAGTATCAGTTGTCCTGCGAAGATGATCTCGTCCCTCTTGTCAATGACTCTTGGTTTTATTCTCCTTGTGTACCAGAGAATAACGACTAGAATGGCTGAAACCACTGGTCCCATGGTCCTATAAACAAATCACAATTTATTTTATAAATTTTTACCTTTTCCATTAAAATTGACGTACGCATATATTTTTATCTTTCGTTCTATTTCAATGAAAGTCTCAGGGAAGTCTCAAAATCAGGGGAAATCAAAATTGAAACAAATTCAAAATTGAAAAAAAATATCCCTGAGAAATGTTGGCACACGTCTAATTGCATGAAAACCCAAAAGCCAGCTGAATCTTCATGCAAGCAAAAAAAGTCCCTTCAGAGGATCTCAGTCCCATTTTCATTGCATCTCGCACCAAGACCTAAATCTTTATCGGTGCTTATTAATTCTTATACTTTTATTATACTAGCGGAAATAAATCTCGATTTCGGTGAGGAAGGAAGGAAGGAAGAAGGGACGGATATAATGAGCAGAAGTAAAGTAAATATGAGGGAAGGAGACAGGAGGTAGGACATCGTAAACGGTAATATGCTGCACAATCTAAAAAGGTTCAATTCTTAATCAAGAGTTTTTGCTTTTGTTGGTTTCATAAAGGATCTTGTTCATGTGTGCCGTAGAGCCAAAAAACCGGGCAGAAGCGTAGGGCATGCGACCCAGTGTAAAACTGGAACATCAATGAAAGATATCTAGACATGCACTTACTGAAACACTACATTTTATATAAGAAAAGGTTCGTCGTCCTACTTCACCCTATTATACCTAGTATCAACGTACCTATGTAGAGCCGTGTCATTAATTGTCGGTTTGGTACGTGCTCTGCTCATAGAATTTCTTTTGATTTCAAAGAACATTTTTTCAACAATGGGTGCATCTGCCATAGTGCGGGTTGTGAAAATGAAATCACCGCTTGCTTGTTGCTTTGCAAGTTGACGACTTCCAGAGAGACGATTCAATATTGCACCCGTTTCATTTCATTATTGTGTCAAAGCCAATACCCTGCACAACTTGTTTAGTTTACTATTCCTCTGATTTACGTTTTTCGTTGTTGCAAACTTGAAATATGAATGAACATACGAATTTACGATTACGTTGTTGGCAGACTAAATGATTCACGTTTTGAACCTCTCCATAGAGCTATGCATATAAGACTTAAGGTAAGTGAAGTTAGGTAATCATGGAGTGTAGTGGACAAATGCAACAGGATAAATTTTTAAAACAATGAGACGACCTAACGTATTATGATGGTGCATGTAACTTAAGGATGAATTAAATTAGATTTGCACTCTAAAATTTTATGATTGGACGGAATTTCAAAGCATAGATAGCTTGGATAACTGTCGCATAATATATTATAAGGGCATTGGAAAAAATTATGCTGCGGATCTGAGCATTTTGACACTAGTCACAATCAACCATTTGTGCGCGCATTCGTTTTTGCTTGTATGAAAGCTTATACCTACATAGCCATTAGAGTAGGTGATAGATGGATAAAGTTAAAAACTCAGACAAATACTACCTTCACTTGAGCTGTCGTAAAGGAGGTTATATAGGTAGGAAATGATTGACTCACATGAACAAGGGGTCCCTTTTTGCTCCTATGACAGGCATCATAGGGAAGATAGCTAGCAAAGCCACAGCTACGAAGAACAAGATTTTCTGCCAGCTGCTAACCTTCTTTGCATAACTACACCATATGCCGTTGAGAATAAGACCAACGCTAAGTATAGCCCGTTGGTCAAAGCTATTCACCAACATTTCCACCCCAAGTGCACCACCAACTATGAGAATGAATAAGCTGTTGATCCAGGAACGTGCATCCAGTAAACGGGCACCATCAGCTTCCCTCAAGCCAACCAGTTGCACAAGCAGCAGAACCAGGTAAACCGGAAAAAATCCATATGGAACTCGCCATAAACTCCATCCGATAACAACTACAATAGATGCAAAAAAGAGACCAATTGTAGGTATAGTTTACTACCCGCCCGCTGCCAGCTATCTTTCATTTCCGTCTATGGTGTATATTGGAGGGGGACAACGGACCACTATATACCAATATCTAAATGCCTTACCTGCATATTACATTTTTTACGCATTCATAATTTTTTATCACAGCAGCTTTTTATAGATAAACCGATGTATGTATTCATGTAATATATACTTATTCATACATATGTGTTTATATTACCTTTCGTTACAAGCGAAGCCATAAACAGGGATATCCCTGCGTATCCAAACGAGAACAGCTTTAGACTTTTTATTTCTTGATAGGAGGAAGTAATATTGACCACAATGTATGAAATTAAGATTATCCACGCCAGATACGTAAACACTATAAATACTGTCAAAAGTTGGTCATCATAACGCTCATAGTAGATCACTCCTTCTAGAGTCATGCTAATTGCCTCATTCAATACTTGCATCTGGAATTTCACATTGACAAAAAATTATATTCACATAATAAAACAAGCGAAATAAATGGTAACATCAGGTTAAAATCATGTGGAAAACGAACCCCTTGAGGAAAATCCCCAGCTTTTTCCAATGCAACTGAAGATTTGAAATCTTTATGTATCATGGCCTCTTTAGGAAATTTGATAATCGGAAAGTTTCTGTTTGATTCTATAAGTAGTTGCTTTGTCCGCATTAAATCTTGAATTTGCAGGAAGTTGGCCTTTAATGCCTGGAATGCAAATTGTTTGCTCTTCCAGAAGGAGTATGGAAAACGTCCTAGGGAATTACTTGGGAATCCAATGCCCAGGGATCCGGCCATCAATGCAGTGAAATCAACTTGTTTTAATCGCAGTGAACTGGACGACATTTTGCTGATGAAGAAAGCATAAAAAATACCCATTCAGTAAACCAAAACGTTCATGCATGCATATGTCATTTATCTTGATTTTATGTGCATTTACCTGATCCCTTTCCCCCACACCAAGAAAGGTGTTTCTGTTTCATGATCCGAACCATCCCCGTGCGATCCTATTTAAAACCCATTCATTCAACATTAAACAATATTCCGTGCTGAAAATGTAACTGAATAAAATAGCACCCAAAAGTCTTAAACTCTAACCCCAATTAGTCATTCCGTGATCCGAGGTAAACACATAAAGAGTGTCATTGTCTCCATAATACTCGTTAATTAATTTCTCCGTCTTATGTACGATTCCATCTACATATTCCATAGCCGCGATGTATTTACTTTAAGAAACAGAAGAGGAATTTAATATTCAATGTTTTCTGCCATCTTCCATTTATCACCACTAAAATATTAACTAGTCATACTATTTTCTTAACTTACTGTGACTGTGGTTTTGCTGAATGCCCAATAGTATCAATTCCCAGCAAATGCAGAAATATAACAACTTCCTCTCCTTCCGGCAATTTGCGGTCCTGCGCCATGTCAGTGAGATAACTGAAAACCCATGAATCCAGATAAGTTGAGTCATGCGCCATGAAATCCTGCCAATGACTCGGATAGCTGGCAGCAAACATTTTATTTTCTGCAGCCCCTGCAAAAGATAAATATATATATTTTTATATAAACACCTTAAAGGTATTTATCTCTGTGCTCAATCGTACTATAATGTCTAGGATAATTGTAATAATACCCACCTTTGGCAAACATTCTTACAATGTCAATGGAACCCAGACCAACAGACTCTCGACTCTGATTGAAGACCGTATCAAACTCCACAGTATTTTCCTGCCAACCAGTAAACACTGCGGACGGGTCTTCATTAAAACCTGCAAACAGGGCGATATGTCCAGGTCGCGACTCTGTCGGTACACTGGTGTCGGAAATGCCCCAAACGGACGACTCCCTTTCCATGATTTCTCTACAAAAAACGAATATCAACAAAATTATAAAAATTAAAAACACCACCACTTTCCCTTTCCATTGCCCAACCATAATAATATTCAAAACTGTCTATTAAAAATTACATACGTCAGGTATTTCCGGTGTTCCGGATAATCAAGAAAAGTTTCCGCCCGGAGTCCATCCGCACTGAAGAACACAACACGCTTGAAAGGTGCCCGAACAACATGCTTATCAAGTCGATGTCGCCGACTGACCGGCACGATCGGCGACTTGAAATAAATGTCAAAAATTGAGTAAAACAGAAACAAATTTACGATAACGCCAAACGTCCATAATTGAATCATCTTGAAACAGATTTACAAAACAATACAAAACGCTTTCACAATCCATGCGAATTTAAACCAAATTAAAAAAATAACCAAAAATTAAAAAACTGATGATATCACTAATTAAAATACAACATAAAATAGTCACTGTTAAGAAATTTCATGATTGTGTCGCAAATTTGTGCACTGACCAACCCAACCTCTCAAGTTGGTTAAATGTACACATGACAATGTGTACAAATTTGCTGACAGTCATTCAAAACATGAGCAGCTGAACCCACTCCCGCCGCAAATTTCTCCGTTTTTGCCCAATGGGGCATATTGCAACTAGCCCTGAGCACCGTTCCGTTCTCCCATAAACGAAGCGCATGGATCGGGAACAAAGGCGGCGGTGCGCCATCTACGCGGCAGTCGTGCAAGCTTGTCAGCAAATTTGCTGGTGCGAGTTGGAAGGAAAGGACGTGCTCGTTCAAAGCTAAGCACACCGTCAAATGCACTATCGGCAATTCGCGTACTCTGCCTGCCTCTCGTACTGGATGGTTTTGTTGTAGTAGTCCATTCGTGGAGGAAATTTAATCAAGTAGAGAAATTTGGATTTTCTTTGCACTGGTAAGTTAATTAAAATATTTAATCAGTTAATATTGCTAAATGAGTTGATTGTTGTGTTATGTCGTGTTTGAAGATTTTAATGATTTGGGGTAGTAAACTGCTGAAAAGAAGTGGCAATTGTCGTCGTCAGTGCTGTGGTTTGCGAGCTGAGCACGTTGCCGATTGTAGTGACAGGTTAATTTTGGGTTTAAAATTTAGTGGTTCAATTTAAAGCGCATTTGCATTAATTAATAGCAAATAGTGTGAAACGGGGTGTGTTGTGGTCAGTCACCAGTAAGTTGCAGTTGTAATTAACTGGTAGAAATATTAATTTGTAAATTGTAAACTAGGTATGTTGGACTAATGATTAGGAAAGACGAGAGATCACGACAAGCGAGGTCATTCAGGTGTCAGGGTTAGCATTGTGGTGGCTCTTGCATAGGTCACTGTTGTTTTAAGTGGTTACGAACTAAATGTAGTGGTATTTGAACGTAAATGCTATTTAATTAGTGTTTTTTGTCGCTTTCAGTACTTTGTTTACGATACGACACAGTAAATTCAGTAGACAAGTGTAATGTTAATGTTGAATGTTCAAAGTGGTTTTGATTTTAGACGGAATTAATAATGACCAGATAGTTGCTCATGTTTCAACAATGCAAGGAATGCGTGTTTTTCATGATTTTTGTTGTTGTATTTTTTCTTGTAGGTAAAGACAAATTATGGCACCGAAAAGGAATAACATGGTGCCCAATGGGCACTTCCACAAGGATTGGCAATCCTATGTGAAGACTTGGTTCGCCCAGCCAGCACGTAAGCAACGCAGACATCAAAATCGTCTGAAGAAGGCCCGCACCATCGCTCCTCGGCCAGCTGCTGGACCTTTGAGACCAGTTGTCAGGTGTCCTACCGTCAGGTACCACACCAAGATCCGGGCAGGACGTGGCTTTACTCTAGAAGAAATCAAGCGGGCTGGTCTTAACCCATCTTTCGCCAGGACCATCGGGATTTCAGTTGACCACAGGAGGAAGAACAGGTCTTTGGAATCACTCCAACAAAATGTGCAGCGGCTGAAGGAGTACAGATCCAAATTGATCTTGTTCCCATTGAACAGCAAGAAGACCAACAAGGGAGATTCCTCGGTACGTATTTACTGCATTTTATTCAAATTTTGGAAATGTTTACCTGTGCAGAGTTGAATGTGAAAATATTTATGTGTAATTTTATTGTTTTTGTGTTCCAGGCTGAAGAAGTTAAGTTGGCTTCCCAATTGAAGGGACCTGTGATGCCGATCCGCCAGATCTCCCGCAAGGAGAGAGCCCGTGTTCCTACCGAGGAAGAGAAGAACTTCAACGCCTTCATCACCCTGAGGAAAGCGCGTATTGATGCTAAGTTGGTAGGAATTCGTGCCAAGAGAGCAAAGGAAGCTGCCGAAAATCCAGAGGAAGCCGCTAAGCAAAAGGCCGCTGCTCAGGCGAAACGCAAGAAGTAGACTTTAATACTTGATTAAAACTGTTTTTGAAATAAATAATGTACACGAAAACAACTCTCTTTTGTCTTCTTGAACACTTATTTTTTTTATTAAGTTCATCTCATTTTAACAGCATGAATAAAAACGGTTTCGTTTTCTTGTGAGTACGCATTAAAATACATATAAACAAATTGACTTGCGGAGTAAAAGTAAAAATATAAAATACACAAGATTACACAACAATATTTAATAACAACGGTCTAGCATGTTACAATTAACAGTTCGTAAGTTGTAAGCTATAAAATCTTGGTCATTATGCATCTTACAAAAATTCGATAACATTTTTGTAGCAGGAAGTTTGGCAACATGGTTCATCTCTATAAATTACATACTATACTACATTCTAGTCTCATCTACGGTATACGGGTAAAAACAAAATATAACTTAAAGTCATAATATTCACAGTTAATTCTTAAATATTATAAGTACTTTATGTATCTGCTCTGCATGGTGCATTGCTATTTAAAAGTCAACCAGTCATCCTAACTGTCTAAATAATATCTGCATTGAAATTCTTTAAAAAATAATAGTCCTACTCACACGGCACATTATCGTGTCATTGGACAAGAGTGTGAACAAGTGCAAACTGCTAAAAGCTTCTTACGATGCGATGATTTAGCGTTTAAAAAAGAAATAAAACTTCTTGTATTGTTTTGACTGTTTAACTAGTGTAATTAAGTGTCTTACATACCACTACCGTTTCTTGTTGAATATGATTATATGACACACCAAGTGCCTACGTAATTAGTAGCTAAAGCAGTATATGGCGAAGTAATGAAAAGTGAAACGGACATCTGAACTATTCATAAGTTACATTCATGAAAATTGTAGTCATCATTCGTACCCTTGTTACTAGTTACTTTTTCCTGGAATGATGTAAAATGCAGTTAAGTAAAATAATATAAGTGGACTGACTGTAGTAAAGAATGATAAAATTACTTAATTAGTGGCATAATAGCATAATACGTAGCGTGTAGGAATTTCGAAGCTTTTAACGGCTTTAGATATCGACATCACAATATTTAAGACATACAGTTTTCAAGACCAATTCAAAGTCAATTTAAATATTAGTTTTTTAGGTATGCATATAATAATAATAATAACCGTAATAATTTCGTCAATTGTGTTTTGTATCTTGACTTCGTTAAAATCGTTTTTGTTTTAGTAATTAATAGTAATGCACTTGATTTACGGCACGTTATTTTTAAGGCATAGTACGCTGCAAAGAATAGCTAAACTTCATCCCTACAGGGGACATTCCATGCAAATCCATTGTGTTCGCTGGAGACGTGTGCGAGTGGCCTGTGCTACCGTGACTATGATGATGATGAAAGCTACTGCTGCCTCCGGCACTGGAAGGTGCCGACGAATTTCTAGGTGATCTCATGACCTGATCTATAGAAGGAACATGGGCGTGAGGACCTGGCTCAGGCGTGTACACGAATGTCAAGCCCGTTGCATAGATAACACCATCATCCCTAACTAAAGTTACAGGAACCTGAGTAGGAACCCTCACCCACTGCCAACCTTCCCTAAATAGCGATATATCTGGAACAACACAAAGCAAGTTTTCTTGACATCTGTACAGCGTTTCCGACTCCACCTCACCAAACCATACTTTTAGCGTGGGGCCAAAATTTTCTCCTGCAATCTCCAACATGGCCACATCCCCTCCTCCGTTCAAGTTGAGACTGTGAACTATTGGCACTGGAGTGATGGGAGTGGGAACTGGCCCCATTCCCTCGTAAAATTGGTACTCTGCTTTGTCAGTACTAATTATCGTCCACGCGGCTCCATCACTGATTACTTCCCTCGTGGCGTCTTTGGCAGCAGGTGTGGCTTGATACTGGATGATCTTTTCGTGTGACAAGCAGAGGTACATGCGATCTGTGTCCTTCATGTAAAACGCACATTTGTGGAGCTGGGAAACTGGATCGTCCGCTTGAAGGAGAGCCATTTGCTTATCCACTTTGCGGATGACAAGACGGGGGAGGGCCATTCCAGTCTTGCCACAAACTAGCTTGATTGTTGAACCGTAATGAATGTAGCCATCACGCACATTGAACTCTTCTGATTCCGACTCATCGTCATCTAACAAGTGGATGGTGAAAGCACCCCATTGGGTGGAGGAGGCGTGAAAGTTACCGTCCTCCACGTGAAGATATCTTGTACTAACTGTTTGTGATCGGAGACGATTGAATAAGGCAACAGTTGTTCCACTGGCTATGCAAAGGTCTGCATTTTTCAAGCTTTGTTTCTTCTTCGAAGGCTTTGAGATCACTTTGATTCGTTTGGAATGGAAGACGCCGACTTCACTCTCATTTCCGTAGAACATTTTTACGGACAGCATGAAATGCTTTCGCTTGTCCGAGTCGGAAATGAAAAGAGTTTTAGCAGCACAGTAGTTTTTCCCGTTGAGATCCAGTTGTTGCATGTCCTGGTCCGAATTTCCGATCCCGATGAAGGCGCACAGTTGGGACCCCACCTCCGTTTCTCCTTGGGTGAGCAGATGCTCCCTTTTCTTGTCCCATCCATCACCATCCAGATAAATGCATGGAGGAGGACAGAAAAACCGTTTTTCGTTACCGTAAGATTTTTGTGCTACCTTTGCATGGAGGATTGTAAGAACACAGTCTTTCCGTTCCTTTAAATATTTCCGCATGCGCTCACGCGTTAACCTTTTACCGTCTGATTCTGCACAACGGGTTGGATTCATCTGAAATTGCGAATGAGAATAATACGAGAACTGAAATCATATACATTGATTTGGTATGGTTTATTAATTGTCCGTCGTATTTTACACTACATTGTCATTCATCATTGGATATAAAGTCAAGTAATGCCAATGTAATATGTTATGTTTTTATTCTTATTCTAACGTACAAATGAAATATTAATTAGCAATTAACATAATCTTTTATGAATTCCTAGCGCGTTATCTTTTACTGGCAGAATTCTACTGTCAACTATATAGGTATATATTATATAAACTACATCGCTTATATCATTTTCTTACCTAACTAACTAATTTACATTTAAAAGGCATTATAAGATTGCTAATCTACAATGAGAAACTTATTTGATCTGCTTGGCTTCAGGTGCTGCACTTTTATCATTGCCAATTTCCGGAGGGCGCTGCTTTTCTTGATTCTCTAGATCCTGCAATAACTTCTCATTGTCCAATTTATTCTTTTGAGATATGCTATCCGGAGCATGAAAATGATGCGGCCAGTTGGGAAACTGGCTTTCACTTTCAGTCCAAACACCAACTTGTCTCAAATCAGGCATTCCCGGATCCAACCCCAACTCATCAGCAGCCGCAGTGAAAGGATCTCTCGGTTTCCCAAGTTTCTTTAGTTCCTCTACATCTCGATAAGAAAGGATTTCAATGTCGTCTGTAGGTCCTATTGGAGATTTCAGTGTAAACAGCACAGAAAGATCTCGTCCTAGTCTGGGATTCGTTTGTTCCAGGAATCTGATCCACGACACAACCGAGTCTCTCGACGATGTTCCTGTACAACATACTCCTAAAATGATTCCGTCCTCTTGCTCGTGAACAGATGGAAGTGTCTCGAGTGCCTTATCAATGAACTCCTCTTCGTACACCGTGGATAAGTTTGAAACATCATCATCATCCACCTTTCCCTGCTTCACAACTGGTTTAGGTTCTGCTCTAAGAATAAAATAGTTCATGCACACATTTCTCATCCAGACGCGGAAAGCACCTTCCACGTAGATGGGACGATTTGCTGGTAGCGTTTCAATCAATTTCTGCTGATTTTCACTCTGTCCGCTTACAATCCAAGTTAGGTCATATGCGTCGTCAAGTTCAGCGCAATCGTAAACGGTAATTTTGGTGACGAGATCGACAGAGGTCATTCTTTCAACGGCAAGTTTTGCAAGCTCTAGGGCATTATCCGGCAGCTCTTCGGGAAGCTTCCAGGGAGAGAGATTTTTAAACTTGGGCATCCAATAGCACATTCGACTAGCTTTCCTCATTGGAAATGACCAGGTTCCAAAAATATTTGTGAGCATTTGCTGAGTTTCAGTGTCCGGAATGACCCCGTTGTCCTCCATTTGTTCTAAAACGTCTATGGCACACTGCTGGTGCTTTGGATAATGCATAAATTCCACCTGGAACATGTTCGTTTGGATCATTCGTCCTTTAGGAAATACGTCTATGATGTTCTTGTAAGCCTCCAGGTCTTTGTGCACACCAAATCTTTTCATTTGTTTGAGGGCAACGTAAATGAATTCAACGTGACCTCTCATGTGAACATCGCCTTCCTTGAACAGTTCAATGGCAAATGCAAAATTCTCTTTGTTTTTTCCTTTCATGTTATCAAAGTAGTCCGTCCTCATCAGTGCTTTGTTAATGGAACGATCAGGTTTCTTTTTATGATATTCATGGCGTTCTTCCTCCGGTGGGTCTTCCTTTTCATATCGCCGACGTGATTTCTCATCGTCTTCTGCTTTTTTCACTATCAAGTCGTTAGACGTTTGGGACATTCTTTGTCGTGCTGGCTTGATTTCAATGTGTTCAGAAACAATCGGCGATACAGTTTCTTGTGGCTGTTCAGGTGACTTTTCATCCTGCTCAATCGTGTTAGATGTTGGAGATTTTTTCTTCCCTTTAGGAACTGTGCTCTTCAGTCTATATGAATTTCTGCTGCTGAAACCGGTGAAAGATCCTGGAATTTTCGTACCTTGAGTTTCGCGATGAAATAGTCTTGAATTTTCAGGAGCACTCGAAGATATTAGTCGGCGATCATTTTCACTAATGCAGAAGGGTAACTTCCCCAAACTAGTAGTGGTTCTGCTGGAACCCACCACACATTTCGGAAGTGGAGTAGTTCGTTGAAGCAGTAAAGAGCGAGGAAGTTGGCGTAGCATTGTAATCAGGTTCACCTTGGATCAGTAATCAACAAAAGAAATGTTGTCGAGCAGAGTACAAGGAGTAAATTATATTTAAATTTATATCTACCTAACTGACTATTTATCACGAATCACACCTAAATACACTTTCATTCAACAACAATCACGCCACAAAAAAAGTCTCTTTCGAAGGAATAATTTCAATGTTCGTTAGAGCTATTACTTGACCTTAATACCAATGATCTTGTCATGTAACAATAAAAATATTAGGGTTAAAACTGCTTAAAACAGTTAAATTTATAAGCATTCATGTTTCCGCTTACCTTTCCAAACAAGGTGTATACACTAGCAAAGGCTTAAGAAAGTAAATCCTTAGTATTGATTGAGTTAATCTTGTTTAAAAATCATCATTTTCTTGTGCTTAATATCCCGCAATGACCCCGTGACTTTGATTATTCCGAGCTGAATATACAGAAAATCACATATAAACATAATTAGAGCCATGAATCCTTTTCAAATGTAAATATTATCTTAAAAACGTTAACTTTAAAACATCACATATACCACTAGACCATTACCTGCTTAAGATGATCTACAAACGCCTCAGAATAAACGCTTCCTCAGGTGAATAGTCTTGGCCCACTCACTCGACTTAGATTTGTGCTTATCCAGTCAGGTTCCTGTTTGGCCATAAAAATTTGTTATAGATTTAAAGTAATTACAAGGATATAGCTCAACTAACAATAATTATAACGAATATTCAATGTTATCACCACCGCCGCAGCCTTTTCTCCTAACCTGTATTCAATGATTCACTTCCTTCTCGTTCGTCAGCCCGACTGAAACGGTGTTTGATTTTAATTAGCAAGATAGTTAACTCATAACTGTTTGTAAACAAAGGTATTTGTCCAGAATCCGTACTGTACACAATCTGTCAGCTGTCCAGCCACGACTCCACCATTCAATAATCAAAACTTTAACTAAGTTAGTTAAACTAACAATCCATCATCATCTCTCACGCTGTCATCAGTTAAATTATCTTTCGTTGCTGTTGAAGTATCTCAGAATTTAAATAGCATGTGATTTTTAAAACAACTTATCACAGAGAAAAATAAACTTGTGGCTTCAATCCGTCTTTGTTTCAGACCAAAAAAATAATTGAGTTTATCAAGTTAATTTAAAGTACTGCAACCAGCAATGCTGCTGTTTTAATATTTACTACATAACTAATTAGTTAATTATGCAGATTTTTGGGCCAAATTAAATTTACTCTGCCATTAAAGTAAATGCATGGGTGCATGCAGCAAAAAGCTGGTAAAATTCACATTCCGTTCCGTTTTGGGATGTGTTTTGTTGTGTTGGTGGTGGTGAGAGATTAGCATTACCACGTATTACCTTGCTTTACTTTTACTCGCTAAAACTCGTATTATCATCGCATTCTCACTGATTCTTATTATCTTGCTATTGTGCTGTCTGTGCGTGTGAAAGAAGTGAAATAGGCTGTTTTATAACAAAAACGAGATCACGAACGAAAGAAGCGAAGGACGATGTGATAGGATTCAGAGAGGATGCATTGGAATTTTTGTGTTTAGGATAATAACAAGCCATCAAAAAGAAGGAGAAAAGTGAACCGCAGCAGCAGCAAAACAACCGAACAGACAACAGACAGATGCTCGCACAAAATCAACTTTGTAGCTGTTTGTTGTAGTGCGTGTGAACCTAAACATTTTTCTTGCCAATAAATGAAAATCGGAGTAATTACGCACATTTTTTGCACCTTGTGCTCCTGTGCATGGTGTAGCAATTTAGTTTAGTTAGTTAGTTAATTACTGTACTCACTGTAGTGCACATCGGTGTAATGTGATGGGCTTTTAAATTTGAAGCACTTGAAAGAATCGTGTAGGAAATTTGAGTGCCACATTCGTGAGCACTAACCGGGCCAAGAAAGAGTTGATAAGGTCAAGTTGAATATGGACAGGGGCAAAAAGGGCAAGTCAACCAAGCCCCATTTTCTGGGGTCTGGGGAGCTAATTGCGCTAGGGAAGAATACGCGCACGACCAGTGAAAGCTCTTCTTCATCGGATCCGAGAAAACAGACATCCGGTAGTAGTTCCGGGGCTTCGGGCAGTAAGAGTTTGGCTAGCTCTTCGAAACTTTTCTCGGGTGGTAAGACATTACGATTTTTCTGAGAATTTAATTAAAAGGTGGATTGTTTGTTGCATTCCCGGAGATTGTTCTTTTGAAACTAACTAGGTAATGTTTTTCTGTAAAATAGGAAGCTCGTCAGTTGGCGCAAGTGGAAGTAAGACTGCAATTTCTTCCAGTGACAGAAAGCGAGAAGGAAGCTCGACAGCTCAACATGAACACGCCACTAAGAAGAGCCGGCTTCATGGGTCAACGTCTACGTCTGGTCTTTCGTCTTCTGGTTCATCGCAATCTGCTTCAGGGAAGACGGGCTCCTCGTCGTCGTCACACGGTTCGAAACCGGGTAAACCAGTGAAAAGGGATTCGCTGGACACTCTGAACGTGAAAGTGGAAGAGCTTCAGCAGGAGGTTTTCTTTCCCGAGTTGGAAAAGGCAGAGAAACATAGAGATACAGAAAGGGCACAAGTATGTATCACTTTAGATGGTTAATTTTCTGCTAACTCTATGAATAATGCGTTATTATAATTTCCTTGATTCTGTCCTTCTAGAATCTTGTTCTTGCTGCGATAAAGCGGTTAAAGGCTAACCGGGAGAAACCGGATTTGCGGCTGTGTGAAACATTAATGATAGCGTCAAAGACGTACCCACAATTTCTCCAGAGTACTGCTGTAGTTGACGCTCTTTCCTCATTGGCAACATTTAGAAAACCAGGAGGAGGTGGTAGCATTGATGCTAAGCTAAAGTTTTCTCAACATAATTTGTCAATATTCGCCCCGATTGCTGTAAATGTTTTGGCCAATGCGCACAGTAAATCTGCTAGTTGGCCAAACGTATTTGTTCAGGTAGTTTTTCAGATTTGAAAATATGTTCTTTACGTTTATTTTCACAGTAGGTTGTAATTATGTTACTGACATGTAATTGTCCACATTTTCAGTTGTGGATCGATGACGCTAGTGGTGATCGTTTTTGGGTGGATTCTGCACACTGCAAACCCGTTGTTGACAATATCGTGTTTTCATTTGGTACGGTTTTGCCAAATCCTAATCTTCTTCCACCGAACGATGGCGGACCCGGATCACAGCTTCCGTCCGGGTCATCTTCTCCTTCTCTGGGACTATCTGATGATTCAAATATCCAAAGTGAAGCTACCCAAATCATTGTAGATCAAAAGTCAGAGTTGGGAGTTATGAATAGGTACTATCTTCGATCAGTAATTCTACCCAGATTACGTCAACTTTAAACCATTTCCGATTAAAATATACTATAACCTTCAAAATTAATGTTTCTTTCTATTTTGCTTTTATTCAGGTATACTGGAAAGGAAGCAGTACTCGACACACTGATTACTGATTATGCTAATGAGTTGCTGACCAAGAAAGCACCTGACATTCCTCGTAATTTGGTTAGAGCTCTTTGTCAGGCTTGTGGCTTTTCTGGAGTAAGAGGCTTCGTAGTAAACCGTCTTGAGCAGTGGCTACATAATCCAAAGTGTGGACGCCATGCACAAGAGTTGTTACTGACAGTATGTGTAAATGCTAATTGTAATACAACTACGGATGCGGAAATGGTTACACAAGTGACGAAACTTCGCATGAAAACAAAACCTCTCATGTTGTTTCATGCAGTGGCAGTCAGGTAATTAATAAGACTTTGAAGTAGTAGCATGCTAACGCTATGTAATTACTTTCAGTTTCTATTAATGAGGAAATTAATTTCTTTTTAGAGAGATGGTGAGAGAAAATGAAATCAATCTTCGACATGTTATGAACCAAGTGATTTATAACGAGTTGTCTCCGCAAAGACACCCAAACAACTTTCCCATCTTGGGCTCGATTATTGGGGGATGTCCAGAATCACGCACCGTTTTAGCAGGAATATTTTTGGACCTTTTGTCAAAACGAGAAGATTTCCATTCAGCACTTCGTTTACTGTTGCGGGAGATTCTTAGGAACTGTCGATTTGAATGCGATTTGACGAAGTTTTTAAAGGGTCTCATAAGAAAAAATGTAAGAAATTATGCTCCATTTTGTAAAATCAGGACTAACAATTGAAAGATAAATTATTGCAATATCGGTTCGTTTGATTGTAGGAATTGACTTGGCCAGCAGAATTCAAGGAAAGAGCTTTTCTCGCTATAGCTGACTTGATTATGCTTTCCATGTTCCTGTCCGTGTCGCCTCAGGTTCGAGAGGCTTCGATGGTGCGTGGGGACTCTAAGGATCAGACAACCTTGAATGTAAATGATTTTACTTAACAAAGAAATATATCATTGGCTTTGTTGTAGTTTGTTCAAAACTTATATTACATAGATAACAAAATGCGATTGATTTTCAGAATTTCAGAAAACTAGTGGCAAACATGCAAAATGATGCTGTATCTTGGCTTTTTACGGAAGTTCCAAAGACGTTTGCGCCTACAAAAACTGCGTTCATGATTGCCTTAAATAAGGTTTGTACTGTTCACTTTTCATAAATTTTGATGCTTTTTAATGCTAGAACTGACTGAACACTTGTATAAAATTAAACATAATTGTTATGAAATAGGTCATTTTGAAAGATGCCAGTAACGATCTTTTGAGTAAAGATGGATGGCCACCGGATTCTGAGAAGGCTTTGTTTGGAAGACTGGTATTGGATGTGCCTGTAAGTTTGTCACACTACATAATTCGACTTTTGAATAGAATACCCCACTTGGAAAATTGCTTACAAATGTATTTACATGGTGTATATTTTCAATTCAAGGTGTCGGAAAACGTCGTGATGTGGTTATCGTTGATGGGACTTCACAAGGACTATCCTATTCTTCCTCGAGAAATTTTTGATTTCATCGAACTTTTGATCATTCGTGCCGCTACCCATCGGACTGTTCTAAAATTTCAAAAACCTGAAATGTATGAGCTCCTGTTCCGTTTATCCGAGTATAAGCATCCAGACGAAATCGTTTTGCCTGAAGGGTTAGCTTGTCACACTAATTTTACTTTATATTCTCCGTTTCAAAGATTGAAGGTCGACTTATAACAACTAACTTGTCTGTGTAGGTATGAACCTCCTAAGCTTGCAATTTCAAAACTGTACTGGCAAGCATGGCTTATTCTTTGCATTTTGGCGGCTCACAATCCTCAAGGATTCGGAAAACTTGGCTGGGATCAGTATCCAACTCTTCGAGTTTTGATGGAAATGTGTATGACCAAGTAAGGAAGAAATGCATCCAACTAATTAAAACACTAATTGATCCTTTACTTATAGAGTATTAAGGGCTCATTATCTGTTTCTACATTTTTAGCCATTTCCAGTTCCCAACTGCTTCTTCCACGGACAGCGTTGAAGACCTAATGAGCAAAGAGATTCAAACCACCGCGATGGAAAAGAATGAAATTCTCGAGTTTGAAACTCATTTAGCCGCTGCTTCATCAAAGCAAACCATTAACGAAAGAAACAGTCTACTTTTGTCACAGGTAGGCACAAATTAAATACTTTTTTATTTACTTACTTTTTTGTGAGTGTTCAAACATTTTGATTTTAATATGCATACCGATTATTTCCAGCTTATGAGATTGGATCCATTCGGACAGCCGAGGAATCCTCCACAACAATTTCTACTACAATTACAACACTTAAACGTGGAGTTGCACTTGGGGCACTTGCTGTGTAGATCCAGAAATCCTGACTTTCTACTGGATTTAATCCAAAAGAACTCACAGCCAATGCCTTGGCTTTCTCAGCTTGTGTCTGAAGGATCGTTTGACATGCTTCCCATTCAGTGTCTTTGTGAGTTTTTGCTAGGACAGACAGAAAAGCTGTTAAAAACGAAGACCATCGACGTGATAAAGACGGAGGAAACAGCACCAGAAAAAAGCCCAAGAAAGCATTCAAAGGGAGCCCCTCCAGTGGTTCCTGAAACTCCTAAAGATGCAAAAACGTTACAGCTACTCCACCACTTGCAAGAAGTTATTCACAACTCCAGTGAGCCAACTGATGCTCGTGAGGTCATTGAATACTTTTTGCGAAGACTTGCGTCACCCAAAGTCCACAGTCGTTGTCAAGCCGTGCAGGGTCTTCAGTTGTTGTTCGCTAGTCCCGGAAAAGTGGAGGCTGTGGAAAATTGGCTAATGGATTGTCTCCCGAATTTGCCAATCTTTGAAGAAATTCAGGCTCAAGTTCTAATGTTATTACGTCAAGCGCTTCAAACTGAAACTGAACCACAGTTGATTTTCAAGTATATTGAATTTCTAAACGCCTGGGGGCCTTTAATCGAAGATGGTGTTGAGGGATTGGTTCTTGATGTAGCTCAATTGGTTGTTGAACGAAGCATTTTGACATCTGTCATGTTAGGGGCTGACACAACTGGGTTTGAGCCATTTTTCAGCATCTTCTTAGACTACACAAAGAAGGTAGGATTGGGATTTTTTAACTTAAAGGTTCCTGCAATTTAAAAGCTTATGGCGTGTGTATAACCGTATTTTGCTCTCAAATTACTAATTTCAGGTTCGAGAACCGCAGAAGAATGAGTACAGGTGGTCAGATAATGAGGACTTGTTATTGGTCAGGTGGTGTGAGGATAGATTAGAAGCTATAATGAATATACAAATCATCCATGCTGCAGTAGTCTTGCTCCTTACCTACTCTGCTGTCACAGCGAAAATATTAAAAACGAAGGAGAAGGAAGCCCAATTTGTTAAAACTCCGTTGGACATTAAATTCAATGACTTGATGGACGTGTGGTTCCCACACTCGAAAGATAATACCCCCAAAGGATTTCTCCTGAACACAACTGAGGAGGTTTTGCTGTTTCCAGCTTGGTTGAGATTGAGAATGGCGAGATCAGACAATCCTCGTCTTCTCAGAGCAGCTTTACAGGATCTCGAGGTTGACAAGTTATTAGTTTTCTTTCAATCGTTTGGATTTCCACAAAAGTCTATGACGTAAGCATATGTTTTCACTAGTAATATTTAATTTTATGTTCGATTGTTTTACAAATTTTCTGATGAGACATGTTTGTGTTTGTCTAATATTTAAAGGGCTCTCCTGTACTGCTTGGACACTGCCGTAGAACAGGACCCAGAAAAGGCCAAGGCTCACATAAAGAATCCCAAATACATGCAAACGCTTGTTGAAGTTCATTGGAAGAAGGGGATCCAAGGTGGACAGCAATTTCTTCAATTCTTACAGCAGCTTTCTAATGCAGAAAATGAAAATGCTCCGGCTAGCACTGCTTCGTCCTCATTACGCCGCACGTCCCTCAGACCTCAACTAAATATTCCATCTAGCAAGGAAACGACTCGCAATCAGTTAAAATTAAAGAATAGTGGCAATAGCAGTCAATTGACGCGAACGCCACGAAGCGACCATGATTCTCGAAGCGCAGCGAGCTCATCAATGACTTATGAAGCTGAAGCATGTGATGAGGAAACGAGCAGGATGAAGATTACCAATTTATCAAAACAGTTGTTCACTTTATCATCGCCACCGTCTTCACGCCGTCGCTCTTCGGTTCCTGTCGATCCCAATATGACCTTAAGTGAGTCTATGTCTGCTGCTCTCAGGAGACACTCCTCGCATTGTGATAACAGCGGTAATAGCACTGGTGGCCCTGTACCTATGGACGTGGACACAATCAATCCAGCAAATAATTTGGGAGAACTTGTTGACTCGATAACTTACGTTGAACCTTGTATCGTGCGTCATGCCATGGACTATCAGGTTTGGAAATTAAACAACAATTATATGATTTCAATTAAATCGTAAGAATGTGGAACATGAGTAATTATGTTGTTTTGTACTTATTCATTGTACTTAATTCATTCAGTTGCCCCTTCTCTTTGGTCGAAATGAAATACACCCGAATTGCCGCTCCTTTTTAATGACAGTTTTGACACATCAAGCTGGCTGGGAGACTGTGGAAAACCTTATCAATCTCTTCCTTCGAGACTTTGATTCCTCGTATGTTTGATACTCTTATGCATATTTTTATCTGTGACTGTGTATTTATAAAATAATCCAAAGAGACATTATGAGCAATGGAAACTTCTTACTTTATAGGTATGACCCTGCAACGGTGCTTGATTTAATTTCTGCAACGAGCTCTAACCCCAAATTGTGGCAAGGGGTGGACAAATACGTTCCTCGACATCAGCCAAACATTGCTCCTTTCACTCTAACCGAAAATCAGGTATGCCTACATATCAATTAATTTAAAAAAAGTTATTTAGTAGACTGCTCTGCGAATTTTACTTGAAACATCGGCTTTCTTTGTTTTACTTCAGCTTCTTATAATGGCTGAATACATCGTTGAAGAAATTAGTCAGTTGGAAATGAAAAGTACGAAATTTTCCATCACAAATTTATTGGGACCGTCACAGGCAGCTCTTCCAAAGAGTACAAAAGCCGTTCGAAATGGACTCCAGGAACGTGTGAAATTGTGGTTGCAATGCTGCCAACAAGATAAGGAGACAGTGGACCATGTCATTTCTAACTTGATGGAGAAAAAGTATGTCATTTCGTATTCACTCTGGATTGGTGCTTTATATTCGTGTTAAGTATTGTATGTATGTTCTTACGAAAACGTTTATGATTCCTTTTCCAGAGGGAAAAATCCATGCGCGAAGAAAATGGTTGCTCAAGTGTACGTGGAGTTTCCAGAAATTATCTTCGTTGAAAACTGGGCGTCGAAAGCGGAGGAGCTGAATTTCACAGAAGAGGAAATAACTTGTGTTCTTGATAATGTATCTCATTCACTGATATCTGCGATTGCTAACACTCAACCCGGAAAAGACTGGTCAAAGAAAGCGAGTCACGAAATTGAAATTTGTTTGAGAAAGGTGGCCTCGGTGCATCCAACACTTCTTTTGAGGTATTTAAAGTTTGTTCTGCCTTCCCCTAAATATAATTGTCTAAACTTGTTGCATTACAATTTCAATGTATTTTCTCCTAGACAAGTACCATTAATGGGGACACTACTCGAAGGTCGCGTGCACTTGGAATTTTCCGCTTTTCACCAACAAAATCATCATATTCCATTTGTCGTTTACCTTGGACTTTTGGATTTGATGCAGCCACATGTTTTGAAGCATTTCCAGTGTTTAAAGGGATCATTTACCTTGTATTTCAAGCTTTTCCAGGTCAGTTCACTAAAATATGAAACCATTTAAGGACTATACACCAGATTGAATTCTAGTTGTTTGGTATTAAAATGTTTTTGAATATCTGTTTTCAGAATTATGGTCACATGAAAGACTACAGCTCTAGTTTAAGTCGATTTTCTGTGTTATTGCATAATTTCCTTTCCTCAAATCCCAAGGAAGTTAAAGAGTATCTTTCTCCGTACTACACCACGCTACGGTATTTTACTTCTCCTTTTTTATTGCCTCGTTTATCTGAAGAATGCGTAACTAACTAATTTTCTTTTTTCATACCTTCGCAGGGAACTGTCAACTGTGAAGTACTACATCGATGTGTATCCCCTCCAAAACTTGTTGAGCTTTCTGGTTCCTCCAAGCATGGTATCAGATTTGTGTGCCGCAACTCCAGCGCAAGTGAAATATATGAGCACAGATGCCCACACTGCAGGTTTCGTGTCAACCTTATCTGACCGGTTTCTTCATGTCAGCAATCATGATGGTGCGTGCTAATCCAAAATTTAAGCAATCATAATGAACTTTTAAGGACTCACATTTCATATTTTTGTTTATTTTTATAGAAATGCTTCCTATTCTTCAAGACTTGGAAACGTTCTCCACAAGAAATCCTGGGGTACTCTACCATTTTTCGGAGCATTTGAGTCCGTTGCTCAGCTCAGAAAATGATTGCTGTAGGAATCTAGCATTGTCGCTGATAATTAAGCATGTTACGTACAACCCAGGTCAGTTTACTAAGATTAAGATTGTGCTAATTTCTTTGCATAACATTTAATTGGTGATATTTATCGTTAAGGTATATATAAATATGTATTTTTAGGCTCTTGCAATTCGTATTTGGAATCAGTTATTCAAGCATTGGAGTCCAGAAATTCTCACGTGCGGGACAGCGTGTTGGACAGAATACACGAATTCATAATTCTATGCCAAGGTAAAGATACTGTCATTTTACGTGATAACGAACGGGTTAGTATTTAAACAAGAAATAATCATTAATTCACGGTTTATTTATTTGTATTTTTTTAGAAAATGGAGAAGAGATCCTTATGAAAATATTTGATTTGGGAGTTTCATCGAATATCCATGTACTGCCAGCGCTGCGAAAATCTCTTTCATTGTTACGAAACTATAGTTGTACGAATTAGTTTTTTATGATTATATCAACTTTTCACTAATATTAAGGACAAATTATTTAGACCTGTAGAAGTTATGTATTAAATACAAATGAATGTTTTTTAAACACCAACATGTGTGAATAATGTAGTGTTGATATTATTCGTGGGCATATTCTAACGGTATATGCATAAAAATTTTCCGATCGTCATTTAATGTGAAATGAATATATTTATTTATTAACGTTTACGTTTTGGAACGCATAATCGTTGTTTTACCTTCAATGGGATGAGTGGGGAATTCTGTTGAATTCGTATCATCACTTTTGTTCATCATGATTATAAATTATATTTCTTTGCATCTATCCAGCCAAAAGTTTCTCAATATTGAGCTGTATAGATCATCCAATTGTGTTGTTCCACTAATTTGGTTTTCAATTGCAAATTTTTCACACCATCTTATGCAGACTTCTCATATAGTTGTGCTGTCTGAATTGCAATATACCTAAGCAATTGCTTAAAATCATTATGCTCCTTCGTCACAAATTTGGGATTGCGTTTGGTAATATGGTATGTTCAGTACATACGTGCGTACTAGACTAGTGCTTACATCTTCAATCGTCATTTATGAATTTCCTACCACCCAAATGCACCGTTCCAATAGAGTTACTGACAGGAAAATCAAGAGAATTTAATACGAGTGCATATGCGAAATGTGAGGAAAATACAATCCTTTCAACTGGCATTAGCCTTCCTGTTATCACAGATTATTACTGACTACTGACTTGCTAGCTTGTATCTTTAGCAAAAAACCTCGTGACTAAACATGACCCCTATAAACCTATTCCACCGGTCAAGGATCGAGTTTTATCCACCTTAGTGCAAAAACAGAATTCCTTTGTAAATATGTTTATCTGAGAATAATCATTTACCTTGACCTTTATATTAAACGTTCTTCAATTAAACTATACGAAACTTGATATATTGATATTATCTTAACCAAACCTCTTTCCTCATAGCCAACACCCACTAATGGCGTTCGTTCATTTGCTGACGATCGCACACTTTTGCAAGCATAAGATGCAGAGATTAGAGAGTACCATAGATCTGAAAATCATGTGAACATTAGAGTGTATTAATCTATGTCAGAATCTCAAGTATTTGCTAATTCATAAACGTAAGACCGTTATCTACAAATTATATAATAAAACTAATAAGTTCTTGATTGTCCTACAATAGGTTCAGTGACATGCACAATTTTGGGGCATTATAAGACAAACAATCTTTTGATCCTGCTTAATTATCTTAGTAATGATAGTTTATGCAATTTAAAAAAAATCATTTTTGCTTCATTCAATAATGAAGGCTTCGGAATGGAAATGAACGGGAATGGCGAAGGAGAGTTGATGGATGGAAAGTGTTACCACTATGAATTCCGTGAATGAATGCAACATGTCAGTCTTATTTCT
Organism: Sinella curviseta; assembly: GCA_004115045.4. Taxonomy (NCBI): domain Eukaryota; kingdom Metazoa; phylum Arthropoda; class Collembola; order Entomobryomorpha; family Entomobryidae; genus Sinella; species Sinella curviseta. The sequence continues at coordinate 47,045,547 of CM023201.3, read as the reverse complement.
TCTCTCAACTCGCCCTACACCCTACAGCATTCTGTACTCCTATGTACTAATTACACAGCTCTGAAATTAACAACTGCATGGTTGTACATAAAATCATATAAAAGATCACTTATCATATCAAAGACTCTGCTGTAAATGTTGTTTATTTTTAATTTTTAAATACATATCACCATGTAATGAGCCACAAGAACTCACAAGACAAGAAATAAGACTGTCTCATGAAAAGTAAGATCGTGCGATATGAAGAGCGATGAGATGGGCATCGTCAACAACATCCATCTATTCATCACATGATACATGAATGATAATGGATCAAGTTTAAGTTGCCACAAGTATCCAGCATGCACTGCAGCGTTCATATCGCAGCGTATACTATTGAAAATTCATGTACATACTTATTTACTTATTCAGTATTCGGCAATATCGGCTTGATATAAGAAAGTAATTCGGTATATTGTATGGTGACATATCAAAGCCATACAAGCGTATAGCGATTTTCATGAACTATTAACATGGAATATGTTATATTCTATATAAGATTTAAAGGTACATAGGTTATTATTACTATGCTTATTTTCCTTCACCACGCTCAGAGAAAACGCGATACCTTTTACACTTAAGGACGATAATAATGTGAGCTCATATGAGTAGAGTCGTGTGATTCTGTTTCTGGGGCAGAAGCGTAAGTAAAACTGTACCGAAAAACAGCAAGAATGAATGGTGTAGCAGCGTATCACACTACTGACGTACAAAACAAGATTCAATTGCCAAGAGATCCATGATCGCGTAGGACATAGATAGGCAGGGCGAGAGAAACTCCATGAGCTTTTATGTAATAAGTAGTTGGGAACATGAGAGCTCTGCATTCCATTTAGCAGCATGCTAAAATAACATGTTCAGTAGTGAAGAGCCAACCAAGCCGACGTGAAGCACCGGAGCGAGCACACTAAAAAACCGTCTTTCACAACAATTTTCGCTAAATAAAAGTGAAAATTTCAAGGAAATAAAAATCATATTCCAAAAACCCTGAGTAAAAAAATGCATTCTCAAAAACTGCCAACTGCTTTCACTATTCTGTGGAAGAATCATGGAGTTTCCACTGCCGCAAAATCAACTGCTTCTGTTCGTTCCAGGTAATATATTACAGCTAATGTACCTACATGTCGGCAATTAGGTTGGAACGCCATCATTTTAGAATTTTTATTTGAAGTTTACTGATCCGTTCCCACTCAATTAAATACTCAATAATGACAGTAAAGTGCAAATATAGGCTACAATTTCCTTGCCATATGTGGTCAGTCAAAATTAAGATATTTTCGCGAATAAGCTGGATTTAAATTTAAATTTTCCCCAGTTAAAAGATACAGATCTGTACAAACGCGACATTTAATTAAACACAACAGAAAACATTTACTCGTTGAAGTCATTAAGAAATTCTTTAGAAATTACAATTCCTATAGGTCTGGCTGAAATGAATCAAGCCAATTCAATGTCCTGCACAAAAAATGTGCACGAAAGGAATTTAATCAGTCTAATCAGTAGAGTCACTCATGCGATAAAGATAAAAATGTAACGAGAGGAGAAAATAGGACGCAAGGAAAAGTGAAAGCAAGCAACAATGAAATGAAAAGAGAAAGTTGGCTTTGTATAAAACCGTTCCTTTCACCTTTCACTTTCGTCGTGGCTATTCATTAGTCTATTGAGTCTAGTGACCGCCGTCAAGATCAGACTTATCGGCAGGCAGTAAAATCACACAAGTGACGTAGAAAGCAAGCAAAAATTAGTTTATCATCTGCATTGCATCATCTGCTCTAGTTCTTTTTCTGTCTTGTTTGTTGTTTGCTAGCTTTGCGCGAAGGTTGAAGGTGTCAGAATTCGAAATTTGTTAGTTTTGCTGGCGTTTGGCGATCTTATGACAAAGGCGAATTATAACAATTAGAGCTGGTGGCGAGCGTTTGAAGGTTTAAAAAATGGCAGCTAAAATTGTACCTAATGTCGCACGTGTTTCTTCTCGTACTAGCTCATGGTGGACCAATGTGGAGATGGGACCTCCAGACGCCATTCTTGGAGTAACGGAAGCGTTCAAGCGGGACTCCAATCCCAATAAAATCAACTTGGGAGTTGGTGCTTATCGAGATGACCAGGGAAAGCCGTACGTGCTCCCCAGTGTTAAGAAGGTAGGTGACTTTAAGTATACTATTGCTCGGTTGTATACACGAGGTAAAAAATCATTAATTGCAGACTTTGTAAAGATGGATAACATGTTTTTAATTTTGTTTCCAAATAGGCTGAACAACAGGTTGAGAAAAAGGGACTTGATAAGGAATACGCCCCCATCTCTGGTGTTGCAGACTTTTGTAAATCAGCAATAAATTTGGCGTTAGGTGATAACAATCAATTTACTTCAAATGGATTGGTAAGGATTTTACACATGACTTTGACCTCCTCATTAAAATTTACCTAATAATCAAATTATGGATATAACCTATTTCCACTTTATTGAAACATGGTTGCTGTTTTGTTTTCAGAATGCCACTGTCCAGAGTATTAGTGGAACTGGTTCCCTGAGAATAGGAGGTGCTTATCTGCAAAAGTGGTTCCCAGGAAATAAACACATCTATTTGCCAACCCCATCTTGGGGTAACCACAATCCCATTTTCAAGCACTCAGGCTTGGAGGTCAAGCAATACCGTTACTACGACCCAAAAACTTGTGGGTTTGACTTTAAGGGTGCACTTGATGATATCAACAAGATTCCAGAAAACTCCGTAATCCTTCTCCATGCATGCGCTCACAATCCCACCGGTGTCGATCCCAGACCGGAACAATGGGCCGAATTGTCTCAAGTGATCAAGAAGAAGAAACTGTTTCCATTTTTCGACATGGCGTACCAAGGATTTGCTTCTGGAGACATTGATCGGGATGCGCACGCTCTCCGATTGTTTTTGAAGGATGGACACCAAGTCGCCCTTGCACAATCTTTTGCCAAGAATATGGGATTGTATGGTGAACGAGTGGGCGCCTTCTCCCTCATTTGCGGATCAAAGGAGGAGTCCGACAGGGTGATGTCTCAATTGAAAATTTTAATCAGACCCATGTACTCCAACCCTCCAATTCACGGTGCTAGAGTGGCTGCTGAAACATTGAACGACCCTGCTCTTAGGGCTCAATGGTAAGTTAACTTGAAGTAACAATTGATTAATTAATTATATTCGTTGGTTGTTATTATCCAGAAGCTAATCAACAACACGATTGCTTGTTCTGTAGGCTGCAGGAAGTGAAAGGCATGGCTGACAGGATTATCAGTATGAGGACCCAACTTCGCGACAATCTGAAGAAGGAGGGCTCCACCAAGGACTGGTCTCACATTACCGATCAAATCGGCATGTTCTGCTTCACTGGCATGACCCCAGATCAAGTTGGTAAACTGACCGGTGAGCACAGCGTGTACCTTACTAAAGACGGACGAATTGCCATTGTTGGAATTACATCGAAAAATGTCGGTTATTTAGCACATGCCATGCATCAAGTGACGAAATAAGCAAGAAAGAAAGAATTGATTCAGTTTGTATTAATTACACTTACAAAATCCCATCTCCTCCAGCAATTAGACAATATATTTTCAAGGTCATCCATAATGCCGCAAAATGTATTCATTAATTTGAATTCTCTAGTTCAGTTATTAAAATTTAAAAATCTGATCTGATTGTTTGTTGTTTGCTTCAAAGACTAATTAGCTTACTTCTTCACACAACTTATTATAGCAAGTATTTAGTTGTTGTATTATAAGTTGTGATGACATGTGAAAGAAAATGTTCAAATGTTTTAGAAACTGTCATTGTCTAGTTTAAATTAATAAAATATTTTTAGAATCAGTTGGAAAATACTAAATGACCGGGTCTTTATTTGCATTGAATTATTACAATTAAATATACATACAAATAGCACATTTAAGCATGAAAAGACTAATTAGTAGACAAAATATATATAATGTTTAAGCCTTGCCCTCAAATGTAATAGAAGGATCCATAAAATTAAACATGTGAGGTGCTAAATACTCTTCAGGAATTGCTTCCTCCTCCTCTTCCGGATAGTGTGTGGGAAAAGGTAACGTACTTTTGTCAAACCTACACAAATTTTTTTAAACAAGGAAGTTTTTAAGAACCCACGCCAAAACGTTTTGAAATATGCAAAAATAGAAAAGAATTTAATTATTTTAATTACGAACTTGTCAGAGAAGCAAAATGTATCATGAATAGTCACGAAATTTCCCACTTCCCCCATGCATGTACTCCCTTTAATGAAAATGACATTGTACTTGGTATTTATCCTCACAATCTGAAATTCGAATAGTTCGTTATCAGATTTCAAGTTATGGTTATCAAAGAGATCGGATCATGATGATCCATTAAATTCCAAGGAAGTTTTATATACTTACTTCTTGAGCTAGAATTTTTCTCCATCGGTCACCCATGTGCCCCGGAAGTTTAGTGCCTGGCCATATGTTGCCTTTTTCACCACCACCTCCAGTGTTTCCTCCTCTCCTATGTGACTTGGTGACTCCGTGGGTAGCTGGCATTCCTTTGAACAGCCACCTCTTCATGACTCCTTGAAATCCACGATCAATTCTATAAAATGCATAAATTAAAATACTGTAGATACATTATGGCCGAAAATATGTAAAACCAACTGTAAATCAATCACTTACGTTTTCCCAAAAATCTCCACTCTTTGTCCAACTTTGAAATGAGTCGCATAAAGGGGAGTGCCTGGCTGAAGCTTTGCATTTGGAGTGATCATGAAACGACTAATTTTTGTCTTGGGAGGCAGCCCGGATTCTTCGAACAGACCTAGATATTCCTTAGTAAATCTTTGAGGATCTGCACTTTCCGCACCGACGAGCAGCAAACCAACGTCCTCCCTTTTGAAGCGTGTTCCATAATTTTGACGGACGATAGCGGGAGGAATATATTTGATAACGTGATTATCGACAACTTGGAGCAGAGTTGTAGACATTTGTTTTCCCTCCTTGTCCCACATTGGATATATCCCTATTTTTCGAGCAATCACTCCAGTTCTTATCGACCTGGGCTCCCACTCTCCACGCTCGTACACTATTTGCTTGAGAGGACTAATGTAGGGCATTCCCGGAGTTTCTGGAGCGTACATGGGTCCGTGCTTATCATAGATAACTTTGTTTATGAAGGCCTGATTGTCCGATGTCAGTTCTTGGTCATTTCTCTATAAAATAAACACGAGATTGATATCATATCAAATCATGTTTCATTATTCTCATAAACTAAATGGTACCATGCTTATCATGATTGAGTTTAGAAGTTTGCTCTGACCTCTCGACGCTTTTTCGTCCAGCAATGCTTGGGATGAGTGTGCCGATGTTTCACGCGTGACTTTTCCCGGATTTGCATGTAATTAACGGAAGCTCTGTACGAATAAATAAATAAATAATTTAGTTGCATACTTAAACTTTTATAAATTGCCAACGAATAATGGAATTGGAACAATTGTTTAAAGTGTTTAAAGCTTTCATTCGACTCACCCGAGTGCTGTAACATTTCCCTTCATAAATGGATTATGAATACTTCCAAGCTGAATCACTGATGATGACGACTGTGAACTGTTAATTAAACTACCAGTCATTAAATGATGCCCGGTGTAATAATGGCGAATTAGCATGGGGAATCTTGTTGATGCCATTATGCAAATACTGGCTCTTCAGAGCCCTTTCAAAACCGCCTAAATTGTAACTGGAAACCTTAACTTTCACAACCCGGTTAACTGCTTAGTAATTATAATTAATTATTTAGCAGTCTTTGTATCAGACCTTAATGGAAATTGTCGCTCTTGCTGTGTCGGTCAATTCTCTGGAATCTCTGGCAAGAGATAAACATGCAATTGTAGACTTTTGCCTGCTTTTTCGTGGGGGCGAAGCGCAATGCACAATGCCATGTTTGGATGGGAAGCGTTGGTCATCGAGCATCACTGCTTTTCTGTTTGTTTTGATCACAACGTCAGCTGTGGTGATACAAAAAGTTTGCTCGACTTTTTTTGCCAGGACGCTGCCAGCGCAGTGTTCCAGATTCGAAGTTCCAAATCCGGAACACATTTAATTTAATGGAGCCTGGAGAACTGACGCAGTACTCATTAGGTTAGAAAAAGGTGTATATTGTGCCAGTTTTTCAGTTGTAAAGGAAATTAGGGTCCCTCACTGAGGGAGGTGAAAGGTGAGCAATGGCATTAAACTTGGAGAGGTCGGTAGATAATCCTCGTTTTCCTGGAGGAGCTCCCGAGGAAGATAACGATGAGGAACCTCAAGAAATGGTGCACAAGCTGCAAAGGGCCGTCCAATATGCGTCCAGGCAAAAGCTTCAGCAGGAAACAATGTCGCGCGAGCATAATGTTGAAGCTCATCATAATAATGTGGTTATCGATGCTCGAGAGCAGAGATCGCAGATTGCGATAATTCAGATGGCACCGCCAGCGCAGAGTTCATCTAGAAGTGTTGCTCCTGCCAGTAGTAAAGCTCATGACGCCACGATTCCCTGTGCGGATGGTGCTGGCCCTTCACACAGGAGTGTCGGTAATTGGATTTAAATTGAGTACATTTCATCATTGGTTTCTTGCATTGTGCATTTACTAATTAATTGCAACAATGGATTAAAATTTAAAATTAGCTAATCGTGGCGGTGGTGGAACGCGAAGACAGGAAGGTGCTGGGAGTTCCAAGAAGAAGCGGCATCATTGTTCGGTCCGTGGATGCACGTACAACACGCCCCACACGAAGGACCTGGCTCGACACATGAGGAAGCACACGGGTATAATAATAGTTTGCACAATTAACATTTTTTCCTTAACTGCCAACAAGCAGTTATATTTTAACTCTGATTATTGTTCTAGGCGAGAAACCGCATAACTGTGATCGTTGTTCCAAGAGCTTTACACGATACGATAAGCTTGTCCTACATATAAGGACCCATGAAGGTTATCGACCATTTGCGTGTCACATTTGTAGTCATGCTGCCACTGACTCGAGCAGTTTGAAAAAGCATCTTCGAACGCATAGCGATGAGCGGCCATACAAGTATGTAAATTTGCTAAAATATTCCTAGCATACATACAAATAGGTTTAATTGTCCATGTCTTCTTTTCCTTTCAGGTGTCAACTTTGTCCTTACTCGTCAAAAGACTCATCTCAACTTGTAGTTCACTTAAGACATCACACTGGCGATTCTCCGTACACTTGTACTTTCGCCGGATGCGAAGCAGCTTTCAAGACACCATCAGATCTGTCTCGACATACTCGCCTTCACACTGGAGAAAAGCCGTACAAATGTTCTTATTGTGATTATCGCGCAGCGGTGAAATGTAATTTAAATGCGCATATGAAACGACATACCAATCCACCGGCTCAGAAGAAGGGGAAAGCAAAAACTGTGCCGCATGTCAACATAGAGGAAGAAGGTATTACTAATTACGCGTCTCAGAAATATAAATGGCAGTGCGGATAAAAACAACAAGGATGTTTGTATTTATACCTACCGTTATACTTTAACCCAACAGACTGTACAGAAGATGATGAGACTGATAGCAATTTAGGAAATGTTCTTCCATTCCAGTACGCTTGTAAATTATGTGACTTCAAGGCTGACACAATAGGTAAAATAATAGTATTTAAACTTGATAAAAAGGATGGCTGAGTAATTTCGTAATAAATGCATATTAACGATCAATGACTTTATTTAACAAACGTTCTCAGATCATTTTGGCGTTCACATGAAAGAGATTCATCCAAACTCAAAATTAGGTAAAAGCTCACAGAAGGCGAGCGGAAAATCGAGAACGGCCAAACATCCCAAAACTTTCTCGGAACAAAGAAACTTCCAGTGCAGCCGTTGCAATGCATCCTTTGTTTGTGAAGAATCGCTACGTTGCCACATGCGTCAGCATGTTACCGTTCCTAATAGACCTGCAAATGTGGCACCTGAAATATACGGTCCGCCCAGAATCCCCGTTGTTCAGCAGACACATAGCACGAACGCCATTAACTACTCTAATTATCCGGATGAGAGCGTTGAGCGAGGTCCCAGCAGTGACTACAGTCTTCACGAAATGCAGAGAGTACCACTGGTCCACAGTGTCATCACTGAAAATCCAGCAGTGATAAACAATCTGCCTTCTGCCCACAGTCAGCAGCATCTTCATTTCGAACACGCTTCCATAGATCAGCCCATGTATCTCGTAACGTACAATAACGCGGACAGTGTGAATACTTATCGTGCTCATAATCAGTACCATCACCAATTGCATGACGCAAATTAATAATTACAATCGTCTGAAACAAATTGTTATTTAAAATGTCACAAACAGTTTTTAATTTTTTTATTTCTCAATCAGTTGAACTACTATGTTTAAAATGAGAACATGTCGGTAACAAATTAAACGATAGTGATGATTATTAAAACCTTTTTTTTTATAAACCTGACCTACTTATCTAAACATTTTAGGCTCTCTCAATCTTTCTATTACAACACAATGCATAATCAGTATTAATAAGCCTGTTTAAAATTTAATTCATTTTATTTGTCAATTAGAATCTGAGAACAAGCAAAAAAACTGCATTTTTCATTCATAACACAAAAAACTAATAAGAAAATTGGGCTCTGGTAATAAATATCTGTCACACTATCTTTTAAAAAAATATTCTAACAAAAGACGAATACCTACCTCAAACTACAAAAAAAAACAGCCAAAATAAATCTTCATCCTTATTTCAAATTATACTCATTGTACAACTCATTTTTTAAAGTTTCACAACAACAACACTTGGTTGTTTCATTTCATACAAAACTTCTAATGCATAGTATCACTAAAAAACTGTTGTGGATTTGGAAATCTAAACATAAAAACGAAGAAAAAAGAATCTATACAACTTATCCATTTATATATACACACATCAATGTTCGAAATTGCTATTTTAGAGTCAAGACAAGATTACATCAAGACAGACATGAAGTCATCAAAGGTACAATTTTGAAAAAGAAATTCAGTGTTGGACACATAACTACTTTAAAAACTATTCACGATACTCAACTTCAATTCATCAATTTGAAGGACTTACATAGTTCATAACAAAAATGTGAAATTCGATATTTCATACAAACATGGTACATAGACTGCACTGGAACTACCACAGATTTATTTTTACACATAACATTTTGGGATGTTCAAAATGAAATAATTATTTACTGACATTAATTCTTGTACAAGGGGGGTTTCTTTATTTAATGCTATGTGCTGTGCTAGTTAATATTGACTAAATGAATGCTGACTTCCGGATTGACCCTGATGAGATGCCTGGACGTGTGGAGAGGCCATTTGATTGCATAATCCTACTAATGCCATTTCCAGTATTTTTATATTGGTTATAAGCTTGCTCTCTGGACTTTGTGCGATGAATTTTGCTACGGACGCTTGAAACACGGGGAGGACACGGGCTACACTTTGAAGCGTTTTACGATCAGTGGTATCCAACGATCCTATTGCGGCATTGAGATATCTGCAGGATAAAAAGAAACGGAATGGAAATTAAGGACATTTTGTTTAAATAGATAGAGAGCGATTATAATCAAAGGGCAACAACTTACGCTAGTTTTGTTTCCGTCTCCGTTTGTATATCCGTCGCCATTTGCTGAAGAATGGAAACATGGGTTTGGTGGGGCAACTTTGAATCGAATACTTTGTTTGGGGGCATGTTTTTGCATAGGTACATGAGAACTTGGAGATCTCCGTAATTACAAGCTTGAACGAATGCATTAACGACTTCGCCACTCTTGGCAAGTGACAATAAGGCTCTTTGCATTTGGATTGGGTCGTTCATGTTGGGGGAGACACCATAATGATCAGTTACAGACACTGCAGGCGTTACCGTTCTCGGAAGTACGGATATTTCAAAGTACTTCTTTTGCTCCTGAAATGCTTGCGCAAGTTCTCTGGATATTGACTCTTCCAACTGGCGAACAACGCTACCCTGCAACCTGTAGAGATGAAAATAAGAGAATCCATTAATATATGTCGTTTGTGCTCAAAGAAGCAACCATCCTTGCCAAGGCCCGAAAATACCACTGAGTCTGACTACAATTAACGTAAAAACAGTAAAAAGCAATTTATTACTCTTACCCTCCAATAACCCTGAGCATCTGCGCCTCAACCTCCACTTGCAGAGCACTGCTGAGAGCATCTTGCATATTATTTATATTTGCACGAATAGTTTCCGGCACATTATCCTTTTTACGCTCCGTCTCCAACACTTCTTGAAGGCCATTTAAATCTATAAAAAGAGTTTAGAAAGAACATACTGTATGCCTAGTCACAGGAGTTGAATATTTAATGTGCACGAATAAATTAGTAAAAATTCTTACATTGGGTAGTTCCTACATTGAACGCCTCGTTTATCTGACTAAACATTTCTCTTGCAACATTTTGGCAGCGAGGGTAAACCGTGTTTGTAAAAATTTCGTTGAATGTTTGCTCAAAGATGGTCTTTGTCACTGTTTTAAAGTTGTTCGTTATTGACTCCCAGATTTTCTAAAAATGAATTGAAGTAATTGCAAATTATTAGCTTTATGAAAAGCACAGCACATTAACAAATCAGTGTATTAAAAAAAATATATCGCTTTTAAATACCTCTCGTTGGAAAATTTGTGTGATATTTTGAGCCAATTTTGCTTCCAAGATTCCAGTCATTTTATCTATTTGGGACTGTACATTCATTCTACTGGGTTCATAAATCCGCTCCAAAGCTGCAACGAAAATCAGAAGATAATTATGAATTACGATAATTAGTAGCATTTATTTGTTGTACCCTTCAAATAGAAAAATGTAATGAGCTATCTTACTTGAGGGAACTACAGCTTCGATCTCCTTTTTTACTACATTTCCAATGCTAACAGCTATCAGCTCAGCTAAGTTTGGAGGAATGGGATTGTTCAAATTTTGGTTTCCTTTAAGACGCTCCTATATTGAAAACAAATAAACACCATAATGATTGTTAACCCCAAAAAGGTTCAATTTAAATAATCATCAATCGTATTTTTTTAAATACCTGTGCTTCCATTTTCTTCATTGTCTCTTCCATTCGGTTCATACGTATTTGGCTGTCCTTAAAATATGCTTCTACTAATTTTCGCAGAGCATGGACATCGTCACCCTGTTTTAGACTTACATTCAGTCTACCAACTTCGCGTTTCAGATCCTTCAAAATGAGGAATTATATAAAAGTTTATACACGTTTAGTTAGAGAAAATGTGTTGGTCATAAAAAATAGCACAAACCTGCATTTCTGTAGCTTGCACGCTCATCATGTCCATCATACTTCCAACCTTCTCAGAAACCAATTCACCAATTTCATTGTCATTCCCGTTTGTAGGAGGAACATTCTGCTTTGTGATTGACGGTTTTTGGAAATGGTTATCCGGCTGTCCAGCCAGCAGCGCGGCCGCCGATAAATTTCCATTTTCAACAGAGTCTATACTAACTGCAGCTTTCATGGCCAGCATTTCATCAATTGTAGCATCGCTCCGATGGGAAACTACAAATTCAATAGATAATTTTTCATGTTCGTTAAGAAATTTTGGACACATATTGACTGAACTTTCTAATGAATCTTATGTTATGCTTACTCATTTCCGTGTTCTTGGGACTTAATATTTCTTCAACTTCTCTGCTAGGACTGGAACTAGACGAGGCTTTGCTAATATTCCCATTCGTACTAGGATTCAGCTCTCTCGGTATGATGAACTCCTCTATAGCTGCACGGGGTTGTCGTGATGGACTAGGTGTTTTATTTGAACGGTGACTTGACGTGGTGCCATGGCCAGAGGACGGTGGTCGTACAATCCCGCCACCACCAGGAGATATACCAATTAAACTACTCAGTTGTTCACTCATTTGTGCTGTCACCGACGGAGTCCCTTGAGCTGCTCCTCCAACGTCCAGCAGTGGCGAAATTGACGACGTATTTTTACGTAAGCTACCAATGTTTGTATGAGAAAGGAGTAGAACCCCAGCAGGTTCCAGCTCCTCAGGTTCCAGTCTTGACTGCAGGGAATTTGGTAATACCGTGGCACTTTTGTTAGACACCAAACTTGAAGTTATGATATCATCATCATCCTCCTCATCATCTGCCAGTGTTGGCTCGTCCACTTCAATGTCCTTAGTGACTTCCTTGTACGTCACATGAGGCTGAAAGCTAATATGATGGCCATTTGATCTACAAAACATTTGCGGTGGATCTATCGTCAGCATGCCCTGTTGTAGGGATTTCGGCACGACCATGTTGGCCTGAAGGTACACCATTTCTGTATCTGGACTGTAGTCGTCAGGATCTCCTGTAACTTTAGGTCGAAAATAATTTTCGCATTTTAAACCTTTATTTTAAAGTTTGTTAGTTTTCTAAAATATTCGCTCATAAATAGCACATCATGTATACCAAAATCAGAGTATCCTTTGGAACGGCTATCCTTCATTTTAAATCTAGACGCTTGAGCTAGGTTGAAGCTTAGAACATTAAAAGGAAGGGAAAATTCTCTGATCCAATCAACTCTTGCCGTTTCGTCATCATGATCAAAGTGAAGTAAGTAAATCGCCTACAGAAATAAATTTGATTACTAATTTGATTTGAGTTCATTAAAAATTTGATTACGCAGGGTTTGGAAGTAAACTTACTTTTCGGGCAATATTTGTAGCCATAAGATAATGAGCTGATACATCGATCTCCATTTTCCACTGCCCACCATCAGCGAAGTGAATAGTCTGTAAGCACTCCCATGTTTTACAGGTGAAGAGTTTCATTTCTGTCATATTTTCTGTACAAGTGATCATGAATTTCCAGTACTGGGATCTAATCAAAAAGAAGAAAAAAGTATGAGTATTCATCAGAGAAAAATTTGAAAATCGAATCGAGCATGCATAATAGGAAAGGAAGCTGCTTCGCAACTTACTCTGCAGATGGTCTGATACTATGATTATCCAAAAACATCAGTCTATCGATAGGGCGTCCTTCGTGAGGTTCCCACGAGTACAAACACCTTGGCGGATTTCTGTCTTTATCTTGGAAGTAGATCTGACAGCAAAACAAAACATGTATGATAAAAAATTACCTTAATTAATTATTCCATTCGTGAGACAGTGCAACTAGCTTATTATACCTGGAAAAATTTGACGGTGCCGTCTTTACTTGCTGTGGCCAATGCTGTACCGTCAGGTGCAAAAGATGCGTCAGTTACCGGCCCAGAATGAGTATCAATAATGATTAAGTCGTCTCTGATTTCGTTGACGGTGTAGCAACCTTCATCACGGTTGGTCACCATTTGCACCAAGTTTCCTGCGTATATCTTTAGAAGAAGAAAAACAAATTCGTCATGAAGAAATACATACTAACAATGGCTTATTTGTGTAAACAACTTATTATTATTTTCACTACATACCATGTCATCAAGTAACACTGCAAATTGGTACGCACAGTCTTTGATACTCGCTACTCCACCCGTGGTAGTTACTTCATCGGGTACAAATTTGCACCAAATGAACCGTCTGAAATGAGATGATTTGGCATTCCCATCCAAAGCTACTTTGAATATTTGACGGGGTCTGAAATTTTCAAGTACTCAATTAGCGATTTGTTCGATAAGCGTTATTGGTTATATCAAACATTTGTTTCCTGTTTGGTGGTTCTTACTCAAGCTTTCCAGTCTGCACGTCCTTATTAATTTTATAAATGTAAAAAGTTCCAAATTCGTCAACGAATCCTATGTAGATGTCTTCTGCCTTGTGCATGAACTCCACGTCCATTATGCCACCTTTCTCCACCTTCATTAAGCATCTTTCTTTGGTGTCAAGGTCCATTATTCTGACGGCTCCAATATTATTTACTGCCATGAAGGAAATATAAATGCGTTAATTAATAAGACATCCACGATTAAAACCGGATGACCAAATATCGGCTCTAGATAAATACAATATTATTTAACTGCTTACCCTTCAATATGTACGCGACAAACTTATTGCCAGCATGAGTGGCCAACAAGCGCCCAGGTAAATACTGCGCTTCCCACCCATAATCCACAACCACTTTAAGACGAAATTTGGATTGATCGGAGAGCTGTACATCGTTACTTGGATGAATCCGTACAACTGAGCTTACGTCCCTTATTAAAAAACCATCATTCCCGTTTGCTTCATTGAAATAAATTGATTCTTCGTTTGTCAGATTTCCTTGCTCGTCTGCAGAGTCCTCATCCTGACTCAAAGGAGGAGTCCTTCCGGTCGATCTTCTTGTTGTTGAGTATGCCATTCTAATGTGTTCACTTTGAATGTTGTCAAAATGTAATATTGTATTGTCAAAGTCACGCGGTCGTCAATATCAGGTAGACTTGATCTCTGAAACTGAACAAAACATTACGAAATTCATTAAAAACATCATCATCAATATCAAAATAATGGCAAATTTAACTAGCCACTGCAATATACGGTTAAAAACTATGCTGGAATGTGACCTATGATGGAATTAACCTCTATGCGACTTATGCGACTTTTGGTTTTCTAGACTCTTGTTTTCAATGTCACTCTCACTAGTCATGGCGATGAGTAGTGGAGTATGGAGTAAAGGATGGAGGCGGATGAGATAGGGAGGGGAAGGGGTTAGTCTAACAGGCGACAATTAATTTTTTGTGTTTTTAAATTTGCAACGCTAGCTAAACAATGAGTTTATGATGCATTATGTCTAGTGTAGTTAGTGAAGTGAATTAAAAAGCAAGTGCCTTACTGGTCCTGTTTCCTTTCCTTATAGTCCACCCACTGCAAGCGTTTAGTCAGTACACTTTGAAAAACGCCTTATCCACTTTGGAACGCCGCGTTCAAATTTGCTTTTTATTTTCTTACTTCCCGAAAACACAGGGACTTCAAATCAAACATTTAAAAAACTTTTAACCAACTTTACAACCCTTTTAACCACACCGCATCGTCCTCATATTTAATGTGTCGACGACGGAAAACGAATTAGACGAGCTAATCAACGAAAAACAAGGACATAACTAGCTAAAAACAATGCTTTTTACATTACAATAAAATCCAGAGCAAAAGTTATCGAATTTTTGTGCATCCACACAAAAAACACACGAAAATTACGCATAGTTCACGGCACTGGGCTCACACACACACACAATTCCGTCCGGCCAATCAATCCAGCTAATTCTTATCCCATCCACAACAGCAAGCAATACAGGACCATAATATTCGTATTCAGAGAAGACAGCTAAAAAGCTACAACATGCGAAACCTGTGCTTACTATCAACTTATGCTACACAAATTGTGCAATTGGAATTTGGAATAATATCGGGTTGACTTTTTTTTGTTACGTAATGGCTTGCGTTTTAGTTCTATACCCTGCCATGGTGTAAAGATCGGAGTACGCCGTACGCCGGTGAGATGAGATCAAATCTCTGTTTTGTTATAGAAGTGGGATGAATGAGGCAGAGAGCGTCTAGAACTAGCAAAAAAAGTCCATTGTTTAACGATGTCATAAAGTAGCGAAACAGTTTCAATCCTGAACATAGTTGTGGAACATTATGGAATTTACCTATCCTATTCAAGTTTGAAAATATAATAATAATATAATTAATAATAATAAATAAAAATAATAATAAAAATAATAACAATAATAAAAATAATAATAAATAAAAATAATAATAAAAATAATAACAATAATAAAAATAATAATAAATAAATAAATAAATAATATAATAATAATATATAAATAATAATAATAATTTAGATAGATTTTATTTAGTTAAATAAACCTTTATACAAAATATCAAGTGATCACTCATATGGACATTTATGGCATCTTGAGCTAATTGAGCAGTCAAAGGTTTAGTTTACTTTCAAATTATGACCGAACGGACAGACAAACGTGAGCGAACCGTAACCGATCATGAAATGTTTCCGTATTATGCCAATTGTGCATGTGAATGTGCTGAACGCTTTATAATGAGTTGTGATGTTGTGAATGAACCTAGATCAGTTGATATTGCATGTAGACAAAATGTATGTGAACAGCGTTTGGCATAGAGCAAGAGTCAGAGTGCGAAAGTCTGAAGGCATTTTATTTTGCTGATCCATACACAATGACAGAACAGAAAAGGCTGAGCAGAGAAAACACTTTTGCTCGTCTCCTCATCATCCAGCAATTCTAAATCCAACGGCGTCTATTATCCTTGTCATAGTTTTCTTTATCACCGGAGGAAATTAATTAATTGGCTAACTACTTTTGTGATTAGTGATTAGCATTTTAACAAGCGGTGATTTTGGTCGGTTTTCTCGGATTATATTATTTTGTAGTAATATTATTCGGTTGGAGGTTCTTCGGTGTTCTGAAAGCGGACAGCGACAGGACTTGGAAAGTCTGCAGTCTACTAAAAAGTTAAATTAAGTAGTGCATACAGCAGTTAAATTGTGCGTTAATTAATCTCGCAGCGAAATTATGACGGGTCACGGTGAAGCAGCAATTGTGGAGAAGGTGGTTGTTCACCCTCTCGTGTTGTTGAGTGTGGTGGATCACTTCAACAGAATGGGCAAGATTGGGAGTCAAAAGCGCGTTGTTGGAGTTCTCCTTGGCTCTTGGAGTAGCAAGGGAGTCTTGGATGTTTCGAACAGTTTCGCAGGTTTGTTTTTTATTAACTCGTCATAGTTTAGCATTTCTAATTATTCGTAATGATTTGTAACTTAACTGCAGTTAGTTGTGGCAAATATAAATAACAGCATTGCGTTTTCGTTTATGTTTCAGTTCCGTTTGATGAAGATGACAGGGACAAAACTGTATGGTTTTTGGACCACGATTATCTCGAGCACATGGCTGCTATGTTCAAGAAAGTTAATGGTATTGGAATAATATTTGTTTTTAAGATATTTAAATAAAATATTAATTATTTTTGTACTGAATTCGTGTCACTAACTTCTAATTATGTATTGATGTGAAATTTTAGCGCGTGAAAAAATCGTTGGATGGTACCATACTGGTCCTAAACTGCACCAGAATGACGTGAAGATCAACGAACTCATTCGGCGGTATTGCTCTTCATCCGTGCTGGTCATCATTGACGCAAAACCAAGAGACTTGGGATTGCCTACAGAAGCATACAGAGCTGTTGAGGAAGTTCATGAGGTTTGAATTTGTTTTAATTTAGCTTCTACAACAAAATCAACTGATTATAAGTTTATCATTTATTTTACGTTTGTCTTTGTGCCATTACTTAGGATGGAACTCCAACCACCAAGAGTTTCGAACACGTTCCCAGCGAAATTGGTGCTGAAGAGGCTGAAGAGGTCGGTGTTGAGCATCTCCTCAGAGATATCAAAGATACGACGATTGGTACCCTCTCACAGCGTGTTACTAACCAGCTTCAAGGACTAAAAGGTTTATCTTCGCAATTAACGGATATTCGGAACTATTTAGATCAAGTAAGCTTATCGCAACATGTCCAGAACACATTTCTTTCAAAAACGCATCTTAACATTGAAACTAGGACTAATGTGGTAATTTTCGTATATTATCTAGGTTGTCAAAGGTCAGCTCCCGGTGAATCATCAAATTGTGTACCAGCTTCAGGATATCTTTAATTTACTTCCGGATGTAACTAATCCAGACTTTGTAAAGGCTATGTACGTGAAGACTAACGACCAAATGTTGGTGGTTTATGCCACTGCTCTCACAAGATCCATTATTGCTTTAAATAACCTCATAAACAACAAATTGGCAAATCGTGATGCTGAAAAGAAGGAGTTGGCGAAGAAAGATGAGAAGGCAGATGCCAAGAAAGAAGGTGCGGCAAAGGATGACAAAGAAGCGAAAACCGAGGAGAAGGCTGCCTCGAAATAAAGTTTCATTCAATCTTTTACATCTGCTGCTGTTGGCATTAATGTCATTTAAAATGAAGTAAATTGTACTAAAACTTAACCTGTATGTACATAATCACTAGTTATCCCTTTGTTACTTCTGTTTTGATTCATACAACGGAATCGAGGTTTTGTAATACAGAAAATACATGCTACGATATTTTATAAAAAAAGTAATTATATATTATTGTAAAGTTTATGCAAATAAATTATTCACTGAGTTCGATTAAATGATTGCTGATGCACTTCTTGATTATTTTACGCACTCGTTGCATTGCTGTCCGCTGAGAAAATTATGAACCTGAATTCATCGTTTTATCAATTGGAATTATGCTCAGTTTGCACCATAATTAGTTGAGCATAAGATCAATGGCTCATGAATTGGAAAGCAGCTTTTTAAAAAATGGTATTTTATTTAAGATTTTATTCAGAACGCTAATGTGATAAATCGCATCATTTCTGGATTTATTAAACAGTCTTTACAACAGAAATACAAATATTGTGTCACATCATCACAACTGTAAAATTATTTTAATTACTTCCAACGTTATCTATCAGACATTAAGGAATACATTCATCTCATCTCATGCTCACAAACCCGTCCTGTTCCTTCCACTCCGCCACACAAGCAAAAGCCGACGCATATTTTTTATTTAAGTATGTATGTTGTATGAAGTATGTAGTAATAAATTATACTAGCCTGCATGGCTTACCGAAATCATATTACCTATATTACCGATTCATTAATTATAGTTAAGCATAAACAAAAACAAAAAATGAAAGACTAACTGATCATTGTATCAAAAGGCGTAATAATTTTATGTAGTACAATTACAATAATATTTTGAAGTAATAAAAAATTAGCGTCTCTAAAAATTACCCTCTTCACTCCAACTATTATTGCCACAATGCACATTGTTGTGGCATATTATAGCCATTGCTCACAGAAGCCCACTAAATTGCATGTGCTCAGTTAAAACTATAAATCATTATTTTTTAAAGGGATACGATATAACAAAATACATCAATCAACTTGTCTTGAACAAGAGAATAGCACGCACCAAACGCAAACATTCCACCGATTCTATGTGATGTGGTCGTGATTTCGATAATGAAAGTATGGTAAAACGTGTGAGTGAACTGGAGGCATAAATGATCCCGTTAAAATAAGAGATTGATTCGCCATTTTTGAAACATCAGTCAGTCGTATAATAATAATAATCTGATGAACTCTTAGCTAAATATAATTCATACTGGAACTCAGAAGCTTCCTTAGAAGGCAGTACAGAAAATAGCGAGGAGAAAACAACCCTATTTCATCACATATCAACTACGCTGGACGCTGTACCATACAAAATTAATAAATGTAATTTATCTTAAAATATAAATTAAAGTAAATATATGTGGATCAGAGGGGACATTTCTTGGAACTGACGCTGCGATAAATTTATAGGGACTAGTTTTCGAAATTCCGTCGTGAGGATTGATTGATTGTTCATAAGTTATTTTTTTACATTTTTTTTCAAGTAACAAGTTCTCCTGCGTAAACGATCAAGTACAATATAAGTACATAGTACAAATTACGCAATCTAATTTAATTTAAACTCCAAATGAAACTCCTGCATGCTACCCTATACAAGGATATAATATTTACGCTGACTCTATAAACATTATTTATTTATGGTAAATAAAACATTAAATACGACATATTCACTTCACAAAATTAAGACTATACAGTACGCACACATCTTTATTTTTGTATGGTACATATTTAAGAAGTTTCTGTTAAAAGTAGACGAGAGGGGTATCTTTATGAGGAGAAGTCATTCCGTTACGACCGCCTCCTCCTCCACCAGGTGCTACAGTTACATTTGCCAGTGCGTTTCCATCAGGTTCTGTACGAGCTTCCACTTTTACCTCAACACAGTGGTCTGGAGATCTACTGCTTTCCAAAGAAAAAAAGGGGTATTACTTCCGGTTAGGACAAAGTTGCAAGTTATGTTTAGACTTGACTTACCCTGACACTGGCGTTGAATCAGCCGTATCCAAAGAATTATAATTCGCATTTAGAGTACCCCAATTGTGCCTAGTTGGGAAAGAAATTCCATCTCCTAAGCTGGTAAAAACGGGTAGAAACCATTTTGATTTATCTTCTCCGAAAACTTCAGCGAAGTTGTTGTAAGTTCCAAGATTAAATCCTTTCTTGTCTGGCCCATGGCGGAATACAGGAGAGCGGAATGACTCGAGAGTGGACCTATTTCTGGTCACAAGGTAGCAATGATAGCCCAACAATGAGCATAAACTAATTGCAAACATGGCAGCAACAAAAAAGACGAATAGAATGTGGAATCTTCCTGTTGGACAAGAAAGTATGGTTATACAAATGATTAGACCGAATGTAACGTTACATGTAAGCGATTGTGGTTTACCATGGATGGTCAGACGATGTAAATTATTATGAAGGTTTGGAGAGGATCAGACCTACAAGCAAATGCGTCATGAGAACAATGAGCCCTAAGTATGCAAATTTTAAGACGAACAAAGAGATGGCAGGAGCAAACATTTCATTTCTTAAGGTACCTTGTTCGATACGGAATTGAATGCTCGTTGGGAACAAAAGATAAAGCTTCAATTGCATTATAACACTCGGCAGTTTAGCGTTTATGCTGACTTTCCCTCCACTTTCATACTTGCGCATTATTTTCATTACCAGTGACGAGCGGACTGAACTATTAACTAGTCATTTGATATTGCTGCTTTAACTTAATTAATACCCGGTGATAAGTGTTGTGATATTATAATAAAGTGACGCATTTAAGTATTATTTTTTTGTTGAAAAAATGGCAAGTAAAGCCAAGAAAGTGCAAATGGACTGGAATGAAATAGTGGAGTGCCCTGACACAGGATGTGGCCAGAAAATGAAACGGAAGCACTTGCGCAGACATGTGGAGGATTTCGCTAACACCTTTGTATATGTGAACTGCGCGCCTGTCAAACGTCACGTCAACACGGGATCGCTGTGTAACGTAGAAAACACCATTCGCCTCCTTATACACACGCACAACAAAGTACTTATCATGAGTGCCACGATTTTTCCGGGTGAGTAAGTGGTTATAATTCATATATGTACTTCTAACGTTAATACGGATCTTGTTACTAAACCACTGTTACTTGTAGAGCCAATAAGGTGGAATACCTTCAGCCCAACTCGCAGCATGTTGCGAAGAAAGCTGCGGGTGATGATGACGAGGAGGAGGAAGGGGAAGAGGACGAGCAGGAGGCAGGGGAGGAGGAGAAAGAGAGTCTGGGGCGGGTTGGCATCCCTTCCGCCATTGCTAAGATTGTTATTTTTCGTGACCAGAAAACTGGCCTTTTGCACGCCAGAGGTTGGGAGGTACCCACAAATGGTAAGAAGACAACAGCGAAAAGTTGCGAAGTTAAGGACGTGCAAGCTTTAGCGGCAAAGGCGAAGCTTGACATTAGTTTTGACATGGAGAACGCGGAGATTCTGCCTCGTAATGAAGCGTTTTATGATTTGACTCATCGTTCCTGCAAAGTCAGGATCCCACCCAAGCAGAAATCACTGAAGAGGAAGGCGAACGCTGACCATGAGTAGATTTAGTTTTAGTTCTAGTCTAGGTTTTGTCTGCATATGTAACGGGAATGTCTACATATGCACATTTCTATATTTTGATCATAGGATATGGTACACTTGTGATTTCGAGATATCGCACTTTTTCTTTGTTGTATATTGTTAACACAGCGGCGTGTTAAGATTGTTCTAATAAATAGCCTACTACTCTGACCATCCAATTCAATTACGAACACTTATTTCCATTTTTGTTGACTAACCTTCCATGGGGTGATCCCACCCTCCTCTCCAAAAGTCAATAAAGTACGGGAAGGATATCAAGAAGATAACAACGCAGTACAAAAAGGCGTAAGCAAGAAACAGTATAAAGAATTTGTAGTTGTCGAAGCATACACAGTTGTTCACCCAGGGGCAATGATGGTCCATCTAACAAAATAAAACAGCATTTATTTATTAATGAGCACAAAAGTAAACATTGACTAGACTTACTAGGTTTCATACTTTGGTAATATTTTTCTTACTTTCAGCACACAATAACCGCAAACGCTACAATGGTGTGCTCGATCTGGTTTGATAATATGACACTTTTCACAGTATCTTATCTGACTTATATGGGCTCTAGTTTGAACTGGCAGTTGTTGTGCTCGAACAAACTCTTCTAACACCTCCGTTACTTCAGCTTCGCTTCGAGCACCCTCAACTCGTTCCATGATATCTAGACAAATACACAGAAACATTTACATTAATTTTTTAAGATAGCGAAATAAAATGATAATTTACATTAAGGAGACTGATATATTGATTGTAAAGCACTATCCTTGAGCCCTTATCAAGGAGTTCATTCAAATTAATGACAGATTTTGTACACTTACTAGAAGGAATTCTGAATTTCCGTGGTACACGACTAGACTTGGTGAATATGGTTTGCCAATATGCCCAGAGAAAAAGTAGCAGAGCTACATGATATATCGCCAGTGATAAGATCTGTGCCCATAACTGTCGCATAGCTAATATGCATAGCTGGATGACAAACGCATAATATGACCATGAAATCACAGTACATATAAACACGACAGGCATCCATTTCGTGATGTTAATACAAGTTCTGCAAGCACCCCCACCCCCATCTCTCCTTTCATCAGCGTACGGAGGAGTCATCCTAACCCTACAAAAATTATGACAAAAAGGTTTCTTAATTTAAATAATACTGTTTGGCTTATCGAATGTCTTTATCAAGTTGAAAATGTACATTTTGGAGCTGCAACAATTTTATAAAAACGCCACGTGGGAAACAACGGGTTATCTTCGGTAACCTGCTCAACGTTTTGAAAGGTACTGGCGACACCAGTTTGGCGTGTCAATGTCAAGTGAATTACTTACCTATGATACGTCCAATTCTGACGTCCAGATCTGAAGCAACTTCTCCAAGAGCCCAAACCAATACCCGACGCAGAACCGTCTTGATACTCTTCCTCGTAATCCGTAAAATTATTCATATAACCGGAGGTTCAGCTTTTACAGTGTAACATACTGAGTTTTTTAAAGTCTTCTTATCCATTTACTTCTACACACACAGTCGCTCATTTACCGCTCCTGCTAGCTTCTTTCCACAGTTGGTTTTTAATTTACAAAAGTACAATATAATGCCAATAATGCCTGTCTGTCTAGTCACCCTAATTAACTCTACATGACAGTTAGCTCGCCTAGTTAAGCACTGAATGTCAAAGAACTTCCTCTCTAGAAAGACGTGATGAAATGTTTAAATGTTATACATTTCCACCAACCTCAAAGTACTATAAAAATCCAAACACAATCTACGCTACAACCGCCACCACCGTTAGGGGTGAACTTTTTTAGGAGCCAAGTCAAGGTCAAGTCGTAGTTTTGCTCTTTTGCTAATCTCTTGTAGTCTTGTAATTTCAGTTCGCATTTACATTAAAATAGGGTAGTACACTAACTAACCAACATTTAGCAACAACGACACTTTCCTATATTGTTAAAATAACGTTAAAATAAGTACAACAACTCGGCCGAAATTAAAAGGACTTCACGTCTAACTAACTACACTTACAAATTATGGAAATCAAACGGGAATGTTGACGATGATGACCTGTGTGTACTACCAATTAAGTTACAACAAACAATCCAGGTTTTTGAACTCTTTTGTTTAAAAGGGAACGATATAGGAACAAGGAACGCTCTTCAATATTATTAAGTCGAATGATAATGATAACAAATTTTGTTGGAAAAATAGATAGGCTTTCTGTTTTCTAGCGTTTTGAACTTGAACTTACTTTTTTTGTTATTCTAATTTCATTTGGTTTACACACTAACTTAACTTACTTGAAATTTATAAATACCAACTAACTAAACTAATCTGTTCACGTCAAAACTATGAGTAATAGATCTATTGTTAAGTAATATAAGTGATGGTGACGATGCTTAATTAACACCATCATCACATCATCATTATTATCATCCAGCCAGAGCAGAGCAGAAAAAAAATCTAATCGAGAATATCTCAGGTGTGTACACACTTCTCCAATTTCAACCAAAAAAAGTAGTCCAAATACAAACCCAGAAAAAAAGACGAACAAGAAGAAAGATTAGAGTAGATTCACAGATGTGAGTAGTGACGAGATACATAAAAACAGCTCATCAATATCATTGCAGATACTCACACAGCAGCACATACTTTTAATGTTGTTGGGTATCTCACATTCTATTCCCTGTTGGGTGAACCGTGAACCCACCTAAACCCCACACCGTTTCATGAGTATGCCCTAAGTCCAAATTGACTTTTGCCCCAAAATCTACCGTTTCTCTTCACAGCAAACTGGGTAGGGTGACGGGTGACTCAAGATAAGGTGGGTGAAGCCTGGAGAGAGGTTTTTTTGCTATTCTCGCCCTCACAAACAAACAATAGGGTTTTAAGGCTGGTGGGTAGATGACCATCCCTGGGGCTAAGTGCGACTGCGGTTCATTTCGTTGTGCCGCCAACTCGTTCAAGCTGATTGTGTCAAAACAAAGCCCTCTCGCTCGACAACATTCAACAATGTGATGTGGGAGGAGAAGTGTGTGCTGCTGTGTGGCATGCAATAGACTTGAAACTTGTCTGACCTCTTGCTGTTGTGTCTTGCGAGAAAAATTTGATCAGTTAAATTTGATTGATAGTGATCACGTGTCACGGTCATTAAGCAGTGATTGATCAGTCAGTGTCATCGTCATCAAGCAAGTGTGTAAAGAGGAAGGTAAATTTGGTAAGTTTATAAACTGTTTAGTTAATGATTGGATGTGGTGAGGAAATTATGAGAAAAGTGAAAGTGAAGTTATGAATGAGATGGTCAATGGCAAAATTGTTACATATGAAAAATTGTTCTAGAGTGATTACTTAATGAACAGTGAAATTAAACTTGAATGCTTTCTTGTGTTTGAAGTGGTTGCAGGTTAAGAGGGACGTAACGTGATTCTAAACGTCGAGTTGGCCATCGAGCTAGTGTGTTCCAGTAATGGAAATTGTTGCAAAGTACAGTGGCCCGAGTAAAAGGTAAGTAAGGTGGCAGTTGTTGGAAAGAATTAAAATTTTAAGGTTTATTACTAGATGCTAATATAATTATTATGATTACGCATGAATTGTGATCATATTTTTGTTTGCAGGGGCAGCGCAGCAAACAATGCGAGTAAAAATCATCTTTCTAGTTGGGCGTTTCGTCGAGCCAGACTTAACGTTGAATCGGAAACTAATCTGTCGGAAATGTATCCAGACACTTTGAATTTCTACACGACACCCCCTTCCTATTCCATCTCTCTGGAGGAATTTGATAAGTATGCTGTGGAGAGGCTCAAAAGTAAGTTGACCTTACATCTAGTTACTTGACCACAGATGCAGACCAGAGGTCAAGGTCGCATTCACAAAAGAGTTTAGTACCTAAAATGAATAACGAATTAATTATCTGTTTGTAGTGTTGCGTCTGATTGAACGAGTCAACCTCACGCAAGAAAACCGGCATGTTCCGGATTACTATTCTGCAATATTAGGACAGGTGAAACCTAATGAGCTACCAACCTACGCTATTTTGGTACTACGAATTTACTTACGATCTTGATTGTTGAGGCCACAGACAAGCTACTGTAGCTGTGTAATCAAGAAGTGTCAGTTAATTTCGACTCAATTCGTTCCTTTTTCTTTAGCTTGCGAACGCACACAAGTACGACGAGGATGATAAACTGCAAGCGAGGAAGATAGATCATATTGCCCATTTTTTACTTCGTTTGGCTTTTGCTAGGTTAGTACCCGATCATTTTATACTTCGTTTAAATATGGGTATAGCTATGACCATCATTTGAGTGTCAATAATGCGGGTGGGCTATTATAATTTCAGAACTGATGAACAGAGGAAATGGTTGATGTCCATGGAAGTCGATTTTTTCCGAATCAGAATGTTTTGTACGCCCCCTGATATTACGTCTATGCTGAAAAAATACAACCTACCATTTGAAGATGTAAAGCTTAATGCTGATAGTTAAGCATATTAATTCGTATAAAAATCTTTTATTCATGCTAGTTTACACACAATGTTTTTTCTAAGGCGGGAGAAGAAGGAACCAAGTTTTTCACAGAAATCCAGAATGCTACATTCACCGTTGGCAATCTTCAAACTATGCAAATCTTCAAAGTCCATTTTCTACATGCATTGGATTTAGTTAAAACTAGAAATGTGTTCCTTCGTGACGGGTATGCCTACGTTCCACGAAGTGAACTAACAACAGTGATCAGTTTGAAATTTCGGAGTTACTTATCAGAATCCTTATCGGTACTTATTTTCCCAATGGATATCATTTTTGTGGATACCTAATTATGTGTTGATGCCAGATTAAAAATTTGATTTAATTTAAAGATGCTGAAAAAGAACATCCACTTGGTTGACGATGATGAGAGACTGCGTCCCTTAGTCTCTGGATTTGAGAAGCGACACGTGGGAAGTGACTCAAATACCATCAAGTCTGGAGATGCAGTTACTGTTGCCCAACTTTCAACTGTACGTACAAATGTTATTTTACATATAATTAATTATAAAATTACGTGATCGAGGGTGGATATAGAAGTATTGCAATATCCTCATTCAATACTGTTGGGCAATAACTTATTGCAAGTATGTATTATATTTCTTTTATTTGCAGTACTCTCAAAAGTCTTTCCCTCTGTGTATGAAATACCTTTATGATGTTGTCCAAAAAGAACATCACCTAAAACATTGGGGACGCCTTCAACTTGGATTATTTTTTAAGGGACTGGGTGTACCCATCGACGAAGCCACGAAGTTTTGGCGCAACAACTTCACAAAACGACCTGAAATTGATTCATCTAGAGTAAATATGTTACATTCATTTTCGAACATGTTGGATTCTGACAGCTCAAGCTTTGAATATTTTGTTGTAAAATATTTTGTATTTGTTAAAATTAGTTTGACAAGCAGTATTTGTACAACATAAGACACATGTATGGACAAGAAGGAAAACGAGCTGATTACACTCCGTATAGCTGTATGAAAGTCATCAATTCCAGTGTGGGTCCAGGCGATCATCATGGATGCCCATTCCGACACAGTGATGCCACTCCTCTTAGAGTCAAGCTAGTTGAAGCTGGCATTCCTCAAGATGGTACAAACGAATTACTCATAAAACTGCATTGGTGCTGATAAAATTAATTCGTTTAGTTAGCTAATCATATTATCATTGATAATGCAGGCATCAAGGATATTATGAATCTTGTGGAGCAGAAACATTTTCATATCGCATGTCAGCGTTATTTTGAATGGACCCATGATCACCATACAATAGAAGGAGGGGTTAATCATCCTAATCAGTATTTTATGGAAAGTCGCAATATACTGACGGGAAAGAAGACAATTAAAGCTGAAAGTAAGTTGAATTAGTTTGTACTCAAGTACCTATGGTTGTTCCAGAGCATATTTGTTGATCAATTTTAATTTCTACAGGTAAAGTGGAAGCCACTCGAACGTTCTATTACAAGAACGGAGAGAAAAGTACACAGAGTCAGGCAGATGATCAGTCCACTGAAAGCATGGATGCGACCGAGGGCAGTGGTCCAAATGGTGTGGCGGACCTGAATGAAGACGATGGTTGTGACGCAATTTTTGAGAGTATGGAGTATTAGATTTGTTATGTGTACATACAAACCGTACTATTTATTTTAGACTGTCTGACTGAATCAAAGTTCATTCCTTTTGTAATATGTATTTCTAAAAGTGCCTTTCCTTTTAACGTTAATATTTTTCTAATAAATTAATATTAAGTTGGAATACCTTACTGTTCAAAATGTTTGTGCATATTACATTGTTAACTCACACTTTTATGTTATCCCGTTTATGTTTGCATATTGCATTCAACGGGTAATATTCAACCATTCATTACACTTTTCACGTCTTTCCAATTAACCTGAGGAACAATGTGAAATGCTGATGCCATGCCTAAGCCCATCCACTACGATCTATGCATTTCCACGAGCGTTTCAGTGTCTCATGAACTGAATATATGTATGTATGCATTAACAATTGACAGGGAGTTTTAGGTTTCATGAACAAAATTAAATCCATGTTCAAAATGTTGACAACTATTAGATTTAGAATGCAATAACACTTCGTTGTTCTAAGTTATGAGAACAAATATATGAAGATAATAATATTATTTAATCCTTCTTGTCCTAGACCTCCATGTGTACATATCGCGTTACATTAAATATTGATAATTAATAATTGTTATAAAAATATTTAATTGGAAACGATGGAATGGTTATTACTTGCTTAGCATGTGTGCATGCAATACCATTATGGTACCTATTTATCATGTTTTATATGTAGTATGTCATGCCACGAGAAGGATTAAATCTTTTTCCAGTGAGAATATTTGCCGTTCTTATATGCACATATAGTTATTAGGTTATGGAATCTTGCCAGGCATGAGTGCACAATTATCTGATTATGAACATGCCTATATGACGTTAGCATGTATGCACTATAAGTAATATCGTTGTTCTTCTCAGAGCCTCAAAATTAAGGCCAGTTCCTAGTGGAGCGTTCAGGAATACAGACATGTTTCTGCCATCCCATTTAAATAATATATATCGTATAGATAGATATATCTTGAATATTTTAACAATCCCACAAAAGTCGTTCATCAATATTTTAATATGACTTTAGCTGCGCTTCGGTAGAAATCCAAGCATTGTGTTGTGTCTAGTGTCACCTTTCACGGTATGAACAAAGTGGCAAGCTTATAAAATGATATTACAGTCCAAATACAATTTTCGTTGTTGGTTAAAGGCAGAAGGATTAAACCAGGGTGCATTTTTATTCGTCTTTCTACATGATTTAGGTACATGCATACAAATATCAAGTTTACAAACAAGATTTTGTCCTGATTCTTGATTACCTAACCTCATTTTGCCAGCTATTGTAGTAATTTGTCATTTATTGGTGCATTAACACTTAACACAAGCCAAACGACGCCACACAACTCGTCGTGTTGAGCAGAGAAGAGTGGAGCCACAATCAAGCGTTGTTGCAACAAGTACAAGTGTTTTAGTGTTTTTTATTACCATTAATTTTTTGCAATTTGAATTGAATTGCATTTCATTATAGGCTGTGGTGTACACTTTTTATGTGCTCAGTGACAAGATAACTTTTGTTTTAACGAAGTTGTAAACATTTTTATTGTTGCTGTTTGTGTGAGTCGATCAACGCCAACAATGCACAAGTCGCGATCCCATCAGAAATCGGTAGCGTTTGGGGCAATATTTGTCCTTGTTCTGTGCTCAAATGTGGGGCAAGCTCAGCTTATTCCAATTGTCGATTGGGTCATGTCGTTCTTTGGAAGCTATGAAGAGCCGCCGTACACTGTAGTTCGGAATGTTACCGAAGTAAGGCTTATGCGAAAATTTTAATATTTAAAAAACCTATTATGTATAGATTATTAGGATGATTGTATTATGCAAAATTTTATATTAATTTTAGAATATAGAAGAGCGACGTTACTCGGCCCGAAATTGGGTATGTACGGAAGAATTTTTGACTCAAAAGACGAAGGATACCAAGCGCTCCGACATGTTTATGAGGCTTTACAAATATATTGAAGGGGAAAATGATGCAGGTACGGTTTCATATCATAACGGACTTGTTATTTAGGGATTGACGAATTAGGTAATTAAAGCTGATCGAAAGCGGTTAACTCTGGAAAACAAATTGAAATATAGCGTAGCTGTTTTGCGCGGCAGTCACGTAGACAAGCATGTTGTTATCTATTAGATCGTCGTTATTGGCTTGATGGGTAGATGGGAAGGTTATGATTTTCACGAGCACTATAAATGTTAATTTTTTTTAAAGAATCATTTTTGCCGTGCATGCCTTATTTATTTATGAAAATCGATTTTGACAGAAAAATATCTTGTCATGAATTGCTTTACGAGTGCGAATAGATATCGTCTTGGACTTCTGAACTCCTTCGCATTTACTTTATTTTTTGCAAAAATTGTCATGAGTTTATGTTCTCTGACCTTTACATGAAAAAGGGCATAGTAGATAGCAAAAGCAAATTCATGTAGATATATACGATGCACAAATATTTTAAATCTTCTTTCTTATATAGTTTCATATTAGTGAGGAAAGTACCTTATGAGAGGGATCGTGAATGAATCCATCAAAGAGGATAATGTAGTCATAAATTTTCATTAATCTTTGTACATGCATTTAGATTATAAGATTTGGTTGTTGGTTCTGTATAAGGTTCTTGGTGTTAAAAATAGCATTACGTCTTTCATTGCGTTTTCCTTATTTAGATCAGAAGATTGAAATGACTGTGCCAGTGACCACAAAAATTCACCATCGGAATGGAGACCTGTACTCGTACGAGATGTGTTTCTACATTCCACAAGAATTTCAACGTAATTCGCCGCGACCAATCAACAAAAAAGTTAGAGTAGTGTCATTCCCTGAGCTTCATGTATACTCACAGTAAGAAAACATTGTTGTTTACTACGCTATTATAATTATGAGGATGTTTTATTGGTTTTTAGTCATGACGTAGGTCATACTATTTTTCTGATTTTGTGTGTGTACAAATTTTCCATCTACTCTTTTCATACATTCTTGTAGGAAATACGGGGGATATTCAACCCAAGAGTTGGAGCAGGAACAAATGCTGTCTTTAGCGTCAACGCTGAGGAATCGAAGTATTACTTACCTAGAGCACGATAAAGGTTCCAGGGCCATTCACTTTATCAGCGGATACGATTCGCCGACAAAATTTTGGAGCAGACGGAATGAAGTGTGGATGCTGGGGCACGACAACAAACCGTTGCCCATTTATACTGGGCCTGTTAATGCTGCTGATGAGCTTTTAACCTAAGAAATGCTTGTATTTCTAGATGTAGATTTTACATACGTATTAAGATAAAAATGATATATCTGTACATAGAATTTATATTTATAGCTCTATATCCTTGTTCGTAAGTGAATCACTTTATTTGCCCACATTTATCTCTTTTGAGTACACATCAATCTGACTGTGCAATTTATATATATATTTGTATCCCAGTTGTAAAGTTAATGACCGATTTACTTTGCAGTAGTACCTACCTAAACATGTAAGTGACTCTACACTGACTGATGAAACTTGTATCATGTGTGATGTGATATATCTTAGTAATTTAGTATAAATATAAAATGCAGTCACGCTCGTAATTAATTTTGTTTAGGGCAAAGCGTTGTGAAAAAATAGTACTAATTTTGTTACACTCAAATGACTAAAGGAAAAGATTTTTTAAATTGATCTTTTAAATAAAAGATAAGCGAAAATACGCAAGTAAATCAAATCATGTTCCAGTATAAATATCCCACTTGGTCATCATCAGGAAGGCCTTGAATACTCCTGCAAATGCAGAAATATGCAATGAAAAAATAATCTACATGTACTAGTGAGACAATCCTTTCCAACAAAATGTTTAGATGATAATTTATTTTAATTAGCTTTCATTTTTATGTCACATTTATCTTATTCTGTGTATTTTACAATATAACACCTGATGAAGTACATTTGGTGTTCAATCCATATGCATTCACCACAGATGAGCTTTGAGAAGTAACTTTACAAATCCGTGCATCAGTTATTGTAGCTAAAATGCTTACAGCACTTTAATCAATTAAGAATTAATCCTAAACATTAATTCAAATTATTTATTTAATACTGACTTAAGTTAAATTATTATAATTTTTACTCTGAGGAGCGTCATTAAACTTGACGTCTGCCGATTTTTTAAAGCGAAGTCTCACAGTGCCCCAAAATGTGCAATATGGTGTGTCGAGAAAGAGTGAAGTTGTTGTTGCTGGTTCTTCCTTAAACCAGCTAATATCGACCATGGCCGTGTGTGTTTAAAGCGAGTGTATAGTTGTGTATTTTTAACTTAATTTTAACATTATTATGTTTATATATGCCTATATATAACCATTCCTCCTCCGACGAGACCTTAAAAGTATATAATTTTTTATAACGTGCATTTGTCAGCCTTGGAGTTCGCATCTTGATGCGACTCTACTACACTGGACCCGAACGACAACTGTCAAGCTGCAAACGTGGCTTGTTGCTTCGTCAGTATATCATTTTCAATACCATGAGACTGTTGGTAAATTGGACGAAGGTCATTCATCATTGAGGATGCCATTCTTGGCGTGTTATACTCAGGCCTCCATCCCCAATCATTTCTTGCTGCACTGTCGTCCAAAACCTCTGGCCAGCTGTCAGCAATGGCCTGTCTGTGATCAGGACGGTAATTGATTTCGAAATGCGGAATGCTTTTGCGAATTTCTGTCGCGAGCTCCTCAGGGGTAAAGCTGGCTCCGGCGACGTTGTACGTTCTCACAGGGAGCGACTCCTGGGGCCGTTCCATAAATTCCACAACGGAGCGAAGGCAGTCGTCAATATGCATCATTGGGAGTCTCGTATGTGGCCCAAGGTAGCACGTGTACTGACCGTTCTTGAGAGCATCGTGGAAAATCTGTATGGCGTAGTCTGTATAATGATTAAATAAAATATAAATTTATTTTAGTCGCGTGTTGCAAATTATTTACAGCTTTCCTCCGGATCACTACATAATATATCTATGAATTCAGCGGGTGTTTTATTGACCTGTTGTTCCTCCTCCGGGATGAGTGTCGCTTGACAGTACGCCTGGAAAGCGGAGGCAACGGAAATCCAATCCGTATTTGTGATTATAATACTCGCCAAGCAGCTCTGTGTGAACCTAAGTGTAGAAATTAAAAAGTTTTCCCGTTTAACTACCTAATATAAGTAATTCTAATTTTAGATGGAATCAAGTTTGCTGCACGCACACACAGCATTTGGTCTGGTTTACCATACATTTTGTACATAACATACCTTTGAGACTCCATAGATTGTCTTTGGACGTTGCACCGTTATATTTGGTGTCGGGTTTCTAGGACTCTCTGGTCCAAAAGCACCGATTGTGCTGGGGATAAACACTCGCAGTCCATATTGATTCCCTAATTCCAGGATGTTGTGAGTGCCTAAATGGAGGAATATGCAAAAAAAATGTTTCAGAATAAATTGACGTCACACAAATTTCCAGGTATAAAATTATAAAGGAATGTCCGCAGTACAGATTTTTCCGCAATCGATAACAACGCATTAAGGACATACATATGTATAATATGTGGCGTGGTGGGACATCGTCTAGTCTACCTGTCTACGACCTTGTAAATCTGTCAATACTTTCTATCACACGTTCTTCGCATTAAGGCTCTTTTTTGAAAGCATGCCTAGTTCTATTATGGAAATCGTTGGCATATATCGACGCTGGCTGGAAGTGGGTGGGGAAAAACAACTCTCAAATGATTGGTAGTTTGATCATCGACGTCATCTATTATTGATTCTTTTCTGATATCCTGCCAAAAAGGTTGTTTGCTTTTATTGAATTTTAATCATTCTTCGCATTATATTCCCAAGTACTAACTAACTACTAAAACTGTTGATAGAAATGTAATAGAAAACTCTATCGCGTGTGCGAAAGTGACTGCGTAGGTAATATTCTTGAATTGTTTCTTTAGTTTGCATTTTGGGGCATCGTGATACGCGTACGTAAAAGCATAATACATATTATTATAGAGACGTAAAATATTTAAACGAAATTACCTTCAATATTTACTCTCATAGCCAATGCGACATTAGACTCGGCTACGGCGCTGAGCAAAGCACTGAAGTGCACAACCCAGTCGATTCGGTGGGTCACGATAATCTTTTGCAAACATTTGTAATCCAGAACATCCGCAAAAATGTATGGTCCTTTGGCGGTGATGTCGCGCGTTGGCTTCCGAATGTCTGACATGAACACATTGTCTTTTCCATACTTCATACGAAAGAGTCTTGCTAGACCTGAACCAAGTTGTCCTAAGCTCCCTGTGGTAAAGATGCAAATAAAGAATGTACATGTATACACACCACTACAAACAGCCAAGAGCTAGGTCATTCGCATTGATATGTAGGCATCATTCATTACACACTGTGTAAACTATACTTTTTAATCTTTTTAGGATTATAATTGTCCGATTTTGCATACAAGATGTATGACTCCATTCATTGTTGAATGCATGTATAGGTACGCACGATATTTTATCGATATGATGCAAGATTTCTATCGTGTTTCAAATTCGTGCAAATTTGCAATTTTTTCCTTTTGCAAAAATATTGTAGCATTTACCTAAATACCTAAGAAGCAACTTATTTCAATCCAAATAAAATGCTCGCTGAAGATCTTTAAATTAAAATATTTCGTGTGCACGTTTGTTGTTTTATAGAAAACCAAATCAAAGAAAAATTTTGTCATTAAGTATATTTTTTACGATTTGTAAATCGACTTAATTAATTTTAGCCCCGCATTTATTTTTTGTCCCGCTGAATCTCATATTCAAAAAAAATTGGGATAAAAATAATAAAATATACCTAAGTCTACTTCAGTCTACTTCACTAAAAGAAATAATCATATGAATTATGTCTGAAACAGGAAAACGAAGACCCGAACATGAGGAAACCATAATAAAAACATACTACGCTTAAAATACAGTGATAAAAAAATCAGAGCCAAAATCGACTACAATTTAAAATTTGCATATATAATTTTCACTGTTGGAAAACCTGTTTCTATAAATTGTACCAACAGGAAAGCAATTTCATAAACTATCACCTTTGCAATAAATCGAAATGATTCTACCGAATGTTGCATCAGTTTGATTCAACATAGAAGGTCTATGCAATATTCTGTTCCCTTTTTCCTTGTTCATAATATAGTATTGTGTTTTTTTTCAATCGGAGCAAATTATACTGCAAATATTGGAGATTGCTCTGAATATGTGGTTAGTTATAACATATCAATGTCTCATTGGGGTACAAACCTGTAATGAGGATCCGTGGTCTGATCTCATCATGACCGTCATGACCTCCTCTCGGAGCCAATGTGCTTTCCGCTGAGTGGAAACTCCTTCTTCCAACTGCTGGATATAGTAATCCTGGCTTCCCCGCATTTAAGGCACTTAGAATAAGTCCTCTTTCCACCGTTTGCAATGCGTTTTTCAGAGTTGTCATTAACATTGCTCCGTAATTCCCTTTAATGATTGTTAGAACAAAATAACACAAAAATTAGTCCTCGCTTGAATACAACGAATGAATTGATATTTCACAGAACAGACAAATGAATACCTATACGAAAATTTATACGTATTAATTGGACGTTTGATTTAATGAGAGAAAAATTGTTACGGTCTGATGAGCGTCTTCGAAAAACAATTCCAAATAGTTATTTATATACTCTTCATGCACAAATTGCCAATCCTATCAATTCATTTAATTGCTACTGTCATGCATGTATGTACATATACATGCCCGGACGGTTAATGATAATGGCCGCTTAATCGTATGAGAACGTTGTACCCGAAGGAAAGTGGGACTGTAGGTAACTGGGCTGGAAACTTTTGCTTGATAGTCTGAAGTAATCGATATTTAATATTGAATATACGCGAATATACATATGTCTGAGTCTGACTCTGACATTACCAAATGACCTCCATTTAACCTAACTGAGGTTGAAAATTTTTGGACGGTATGAATTTCCTCGGAATCGTCATTACTAGTTTTCAATGTTCCTATATTATACATAGGAAAGATGAATCTAGGTCGTTATCGATCAAGCTAAAATGCTTGCAGTAGTCTTTTCTACATGTCTGGAAATATTGCAGTAAAACTGATAATATGATTTGGCATTGGCAAAAATATGCAAAAAAGAATCGTTTACAATATAATTATACTAACAATTTAGAAATTTAATAAAAAATTTACCGTTTGGTGCACGAAATTTCCTAGAATCTTAAACGTTTCCAACGGGCAGAGATACGCGCGAACAATTATTGTGTAAATTGTCGATACTGAGAAAGTGAAAGCAGAGAAAAGTTGTGAGAGCGTTGTCACTGATTTGGTGTGATTCGTTGGCTCGATGAATCAGAACTAACTGAAGGTAAATTGAATGTTGGGGAAGAAAGGCTGGGGTCTTCTTATACTTCTTAAATTTCTCTTGTACGCGAACAACAGACGTTACGTGCTAGCTGATGACTTTAGATGACTTGTTAACGTTAATGGCAAACGGAGTCTTTTTATTGTATCTGGCTGGGTTGCAATCGTGCAAAATCATTCTCTGAAAATGCCGTCCGAGCATACATATCAGTCATTTATGTAATGTGGAGTCATGTTAAGAATAATAGCCTGCTGATTCAGGTGAGATGGATGTTCACAATTTCTTCTATAAATGTATGAGGTCATGCTCTTTCTTAGAGGCTAGAGGTATGCATATGTAAGGAGCATATTATGGACAACTGCTTTCTTCCCTGTTCACAGGAAAATATGCTGGCTTGATAGTGGAGGGAGGCACACACACGTGGATAAAATTGTTACGTATCGGTTTTTTACCTCTCGCATTACATCAATTCTTTCCTTGCAATCTTCCAGTTTATATAATCATGTTAATCAATATGTAGTTCAGGTAATTTTTTATGCTGTAATAGTATGTACATTATACCACTGACATTCTGAAAATCACAGCCATCCAGGTGCAATGCACATCACCTGACAAATCATCACTGGATTGGCTGATGTAAGATTTTAGTAAATTTAGTTTATATTGTTTTTCGAATTCATTTTGATTAATTTACATTCATAGCGTAAAGATTATTTCTATTTTTACTGCAATTTTTAAAGATTTAAATCAATGTATAGATCTGAATAATATATATCATGCATTCAACATGAATTTGTGACTGATTCAATCACAATACGGATTTCAAAGCGAGCTTCTTCCGTGCAATTTTTCAGAGTGTATTTTTGATTCATTCATTCAGATTGCAAATGTCTTGACAGTCTTTAGAACGTGACATTATGTGATTCACTATACGAAATTAGGTTGATCTGTTCTAATGACCATTAAGTTTATTGTACTTTTTCGTATTCTCGTGACAGGATCAATGTTTTGCATATAATCCGCTTAGCTAAGCCAATCTTAATCCGGAATGGGAATTAACAAGCCAGTAGACTCCATGGAATATTGAATAGCGTTGCAATTGCAAGAGACTTTTCCAAGAGACTACATGAATTTTACTTTGCAACACTTTACTCGGTTTTTACAACTAATGAACAGGTTATAGGTAGATATACTTTGTTGGTTTGTTCTATGATGACGTACAGAGACGACGAATTGCATGGAATATTTTATTTGTCTTTGTGATGTGCTGAGAAAAATAGCTTCATCCAACTTTCCAATTTCCAACCACTTAGGTACATATAAACCGTTGTATGATTGTACAATGTGTTTCATTATTGCATCTGTAATGGATGTATAATATGCTGATATGAATAACTATACTTTGATATTAATGCCGTAGTGTGAGCTCTTGACTGACTATTGATTGCTGATTGATTAAAGATGGGATGTCGGCTTTGGCTGGCAGCATATTGTTGACTGACAACATATCCATCATCATCATTGTATTCCGAATCTTACTCTCTGCACACCTGAATAGGTAACATATCATAGGTATATCAACTATATACAATCGATCGGCATGACATTCTTTATGCACCACACACTCTAACAAGGAAAATATGTACATATTTTTTGCTATTTACCTATTTTTTTGTTTTTAACTGATCAGCCAATCAAATACCAATAGATGATCAGGTGAGGCTTTTTAAGGAATTATACGATAATGTAACTATTTGTGAAAAGGCATATGTGTATAGTGTAAGGAATATGGTTAATATTTTCCTCTAAACGGACTAATTACAAAAAAACCGTTGTAAAAGCATCATGAAGGCATGGAACATAAAAATAGTTTACTATTACTGGAATTATGGGGGCGGAAAACGTTAATTAGTGATTTTTCACTTTTTTAACTCCATTAGCATATATTCCTAGTTAATTTCCCCACAGGTTTCAATTACTTCATTCTTTACTTCGGTTGATTCTGGTCATGTCTTGGAAGTCATAAGGATTTTTAGTATTTTCCATTTCTATTAACGGCTTACCTTGTTCTAGTTTCAGAATTCCAGGCTAGTTTGGCAAAATGCTGGTCGGACGGACAAACAGAGTTGGTTGATAAATGGTTACACATATCGCGGTAGCAATTGCACAAGTTCTTGTGGAAAGTGACTCCTGTGCATACCTAATAGAATAGGTTCGATTATCGATAGAATTCTTCATTGCGTCAAAAGACGAGGCATGAAATACTTCTCTAAGGTTAAAAGGGTGAATGTAACACATAGGTAGATGTATGCATTTTTCTCAGGTAAACGACATTGATTTGTTCTTGCAAAAGCATATAGAATATAGCTGTTATCGAAATACACCATGCAATGTAATGTGCATGTGTATTAATATGCATTTATGATTTTTTATGAGTGATTGATTTCTACTTTGACGAGGGATTCTTCTACAATAGTTATATACACTACTAGGTATCTTGTTGCTGGGCTGTAGGTTGACTGGCGTCGTGTCTGACGTCCGACCTTCGTAACGAACCAATCAGAAAGTTGTTTACTTCGGTGGGGCCCGACACACCTCCGTCGTCCTATTACGCATTCCCTTCTTTCTACACGCTTGCAGATCTGCAATAATGCAGAGGAATGTTAAAAGCACATCAAGTGCAAAGATTTGTCAGTTATATGTAAAACACTGAGAAAATTAGAAACTACGATTGATTATGCGTTATAATATTTTATAGAGAGGGGATTGGGGTCGATAAGTCATTATTATTGAATTGCGCCTTTACATTTCCATTTTGAATGAAACGTCAAACCTGCATTGCTATTAAAGAGCAATTATTGCATGTTTTATCACAATTGCCAAGAATATCATTCATCATGTGATGTGTTGATCATCTAGTTTTCTTTGCAGCGCGTAATAAGCCTAATAACAACATGTTTTGTACTTTTATTGCTGGTGCTCCAATTAGCTAGTGACGTCCATTTATTTATTTACGGACTTGCATTATTTTTATGAACATCTTCAGTAAATATTTGCCAGATTTATCAGGTCATATGCATGTTATATGTCATGGCATATAAAGACAGCACAAGGAAGTCCTTTCCAGCAATTTTAGGCACCATCGATCGAGCAACACAACATGGGCAAACACAATTTTCTAGTGAACGTCAGGAACCAGAAAGGTGTGCATACTATGTACCTGTCTTGCTGTCAATCCTGTTGTTTATGAAGACGTATTAATTCGCAATTGCGATATTTTTTTTCATTGATCGTAATATATATTTTTATCCTTCAGTAGTTTTAGTATGTTATTATTGCGTTGTTGTAAATACAAACAAGTTGCATAATTTTATGATGACTAATTACTATGATGCATTACATTCCTCCAACCAAATCCATCAAATTCAAAAACAATAAAATCTTATAGACGTATTGACAGCCTGAACCTCTCAAGTCATCCTATTACCATGTTATTCGATGAGTTGGTTAAAAAAACTAGAGTACGGAATTTTGATGCAGTTCTTGTTATTTCAAGGTTTTTCACCCACTATGAAAACTTCAGAATAGCTTTAGACAAAATAGTATCCGCAAAGGAAAGCTTCAATACAAGAATTAGTGTAAATTCGTATATTCATCTACATAATATGTATCATCAACACTTACATCAAGTGACCTTAGAAAAGTAAAATAACTACCTAGTTTTAGTTTAATTGAAGCTTTAAAGTGTAAAATTTACGGCAGAATCATACTTATATTGGTGTTAACATAATTGCCTGAAATTTTAAATGCATTATGCAAGATCTTGTAGAAGAGGTCAATCTCCGACTTGATACTTTTAAAGTGTGTATATTAAGGAGTAGCATGCTTCACAAACGCGGTTAATTATGACACTATTTACAATGTATATAAATGCTCTTATGCTATAAACTAAAAACTATAAAATATACATGCATAATTGTGATCTAGCTCCACATTATACATTTGTGCATTCTAACCAACAACAAGTGTTGTGATGTGAGCTGTGAAACGAAAAAAATACTTTTCTTTTTCGAAACAATCTTTTAGACTTCATTTTTAGTGTCTGCCTCTTAAAACAATGAAACTACCGTTTTACTCCACAGCAAGTGTGACACAACAGTGGTCATTGTTAGCTAACTCACGCATGTGTTATACGCTTTGTTATAAAACAATTACAATTTCCTTAACTGAATAAATGGCAAGGGTAATTGCATGTTACGTGTATATACACGCTATTACCGTTCTAGAGCAAGAATTTTGCTTTTTTTGGTTGGTCAGTATCTCTTCTTTTTTTAACTTGGTATTGTATCCCAACCGAAGAATAAAAGGAAGGAAATACGTCCACTTTCCCTAAAAATTCAAAGCTGCATACAAAGCAGGGTCATAGTCATGATTCAGTAATAGATATTCTGCGTAGGTACATATTATGTATACGTTGCTAAATTGTATTCAACGGTGCGACAAAAATTAATACCTATATTTAGCGAACATTCATTCATTGAACGTGGAAAGTTAAAAAAAATGACAATTTGTGAGCGCTGTGTACATTCAATTATGTATGTACCTATTCAGTATATTATACATGTACTTGTGTGATGCTCACTAAATAGAACAAAGGTTTCTGAAAATGACTAAATTAAGCAAAAATTACAAATACGTATACATACAAGGAAGGTCACTTTTCTAAAAATTGTTTTCTCGTCATTAATTTTTATTTGTCAAAGTAATTTATACATTGTGTTTCTTTGTTTTTTCCCAAACATGTAAAATAAATGTCCTTTTCGCTGACTAGGCATATCCAAAGCAAAGTCATTTTTATAATTTTTCCGTGTAAAAGTACACACGTGAGTTGTAAGTCTATTTGATAAAACTGTGCATTTTGTTCACGCATTTGGATTTTTTACTATTTACAACACGCGATAAATTGCCCTTATTAAAATAAAATTACATAATAATTAGTGTAAGGTGTGGGGGGTTTTGAATTGAAAAGTGAGATTTTACGAAACTTTACTGCTTGTACTAAAGTAGTTTACTATCATTATTTTTATCGACTCTATAGATATTGCTTTGTAGCTATTACTTTCGATATTTCTTGTGTATAGCCCCACTAATTCTTTAAAAGTTTGACCTGTGCTACAAATTCGACAAGGTAAACTTATCATGAAACTAGTTTTATCCACCTAAACCCCCAACAAAAATAGGACATTTATTATTGATTAAAATTAATAACAAAGCTAATAGTACAAGGTTTAAAAGTAAGCGCAGCCTGTTTGCGTAGAAAGTTCGATTTCTATTGGTAAATATATACATTACATTAAATTATTAATGGATGAGAAACAAGTGCTTAAAATTAAACCTTTCAACAAATCGATAATCATAATCAATCATATTTTGTATTAGCGATAAACTTGGATATTTAAGAAGACGAGTCTGTTCTTATGCTATAAATATGAACAATTGTTAAGTTAAAGTTATATCGTATATGCAACAGAACTTGCTATCTAGTGCATACTGAATATGCCCTGTTCTATTTTGATTAAATCACAAGGGCAAAGAAAGAAAGTTATGTAACTACAATATATAACACTATCGTACGATGATAATCTTAAGTAATAT
This sequence comes from Sinella curviseta, assembly GCA_004115045.4. Classification (NCBI taxonomy): domain Eukaryota; kingdom Metazoa; phylum Arthropoda; class Collembola; order Entomobryomorpha; family Entomobryidae; genus Sinella; species Sinella curviseta. Next base: position 47,003,742 of record CM023201.3, on the reverse strand, counting down.
GAAGTAGCACTTTTGTGAAGATAAGCGAAAATGTTTTTAAATGAATGCCAGAGTAGTTGGTTACACTGCTGACGAAGAATCAATGAAAACGATGGTCCAAATGATAAGGAATATAACAGCACGTTTTTAAAGGTGGGGTAGTCGCTTCGTTTGCAAAAGATAAATTTATTCACAAAATCTCTTCATTTGGTTCCAAATCCAAACCAGGTACGCGCTGATTAACGATGTACTTAAGTTGAAGTTGGGGAAAACACTAATCCCGATTCATTTATATCACATGTCATGAATCATACATTTCTCATTGTAACTAGTTACAGTGGGCGATGGACGAATGAATTCTGAATGTATTATATTATCCAGTTGATACAGGATTAATCTACTTTGTTTTTAAATTCGAATTTTCTTCATTTTTCTCCCTAATGAACGCTAACGGTTCATTGTTACTCCGACTGCAATACATTGTAACTACATTGTTTAAAACATATTTTAAAACATTTATGGTTCTGATTTCATCACCTATTTATATAATCTCAAACTTGCTTATAAAAGAGCTACAAAAACGTTACTTCTTTTAATGACATATTATGAACTTACTAATAATGAATTCATAAGCCATTTTGGTCACCATACAATTTTCAAACAAAACAGTTTAAAAAATATGTCGTATTCACAGGAAAATACCTAAGTAATTTCATTACCGAAAATGTAAGTGAAGGTAGATTTTCTTTCATTAAAACATGCATAATTTGATAATACGAAATGCTAAAAGTGAATAAATAAATCATGCCTTCTTTAAATCCACGAACCTTTTATGAAAAGTAAAGTTGAACTAAACAAAGCGTGTTAAATTTAATCAATCTATTTGTTCAATAAAAAATAGATTCGCTGTGTGCCTGAAAGTAAAACTATTTATGCACCTACCTACTTTTATTAAAGAGAAGACACCTTTTCATTGTTTATTGTTCAGTTTTTATCCCTTTTTGTGCCTTGTTGTGTATCATCTAGCTCGCACCGCACCACGGAATTGAGAGTGAGAAAGCAATAAAGCTTTCATTTATTGTATGTAGCTCAGACAAATAACGTAACGTTTGTAAAAGTAAAGATGATCATAATGAAAGCTCACCCATGCGTGTAGGTAGGCATTTATGTGCAGGGCGTATCGGTGTTTACTTTTCTTCTCTGAAGATGACCCAAAGACCTGATAAACATTTCCTAAATCATTTTTAAATCTTCGCAACATTCTCAAGTATTTTAAGCTATATATAGGTACTCTTGTTTCTTACCATTATATTATATTGCACACTAACACAAGTAGCTCAGTTTAAATGATATGTTATACCTGGTACCGTTTACTGATGATTGTGTTTTCTTTAATGTTATTGATATTGATGTGCATTCAACATTTTACGCCAGTTTACCCCTAACCTAACTAACCCTCCTGCCCAAGAAGGTTATAATAATGGCTATTTGACATCAAGATAAATAAAAACATTACATGTGGTTATGATTTGTTAACAAAAAATTATATATATCGAGACAGTTATATTAAAAATCATTTTTATTTCACTTTTAGGATTTCATATTGCTTGCTCAACTCTACTCTCGTAGCGTATCAAACGTGCTCTTGTTTTTTCTTCAGAATGCGAGTGCGAATGATTCCAATTTAATGGGATTCACCTAATCCTTTATCAGGAAATTGGTTACGTTATGCGCTGTCTCAAATGACCTGAAAACAAGATGATTCGCAAGTGTCTTAATCAGATCGTCTTTTTCATGCCGCATTGCAAAACAACTGCAGCAGCAACTCATCATCATAAATCTGAATTTTCCACTGGCCTTCCTGAAATCTATAGGTTTGCGATAAGTATGTATGCTGCTGCGGGGATGAGTACTTTGAAAATCCGTTTTTTTGTATCATAAAATTATCAATTTATCAAGCTTGGTTTTGTAAGTAGCATATATTATGCATCATAAATACATCTGTGTAATTCTAATTGCGCACTGCATTGCAACAATAATATGTAATGCTTGGGAGAGCACTAGCAATACATAACTTGCTAAAGAAGAGTCAGGAAAACAAAAGTACCCACCGCACACGCAGAGTATGTATACCTATAGATTAGATACATTTCATAAAGTTTCAGTCAGCTAATTTTCAATTAGAAACAGTATTCAAAGTGGAACATTCATAATGCATGATGAGAAAGAAAGATGAAGAAAGGACCAAGTTTGGATCCTTTGACGCGGCGATCTGGATTTGGACCACCTTTCACATGATTAGGATGATTACTGTCAAACTGCCGTTGTCGTGAAATTCAATATTTCGATTTGTGCTGGACAACTGCAATTTATTTCACTATCAAAGCGGATGCATGCGTACCTACAATGCTCATTGCTTGTTTACTAATGTATATAAAAGTACAGATTTATTTTTGCTCATTATGTTAGTTAGATAATAGATAAATTAGTCATAGTCGACACCATAAATAATTAATTAAATAGCTACTTCAGCACGCACATTTGTTACATAAACATTTTTACGTGTACTGCTGAATCACGCCTGCTTTTTTATTATAAGATGAGTGAGGTGAATTAAAACATCATAGCAGGTCACATTTCCTTGCTCCTTTCTCCTACAAACTATTGTTACTATTTCAATGTATTATTTTATTTAACTCAGCATGACTTTTTTGATATGCTTCTGCCAGCGCAGCGCTGTTTTATTGTTACTCTCGTAAGTACCTATTACTGCACGTAACGAGAGGTGAGGTGATGAAGGATTATTAATGCAGCAGTGTCATTTATTAATTTACTTCATAATTCATAATAAACACTTGAAATCTCATAGTTTTGAAGTCAGCCTTGTATTGAAGGAAACAATGACAAAAATGACAAAGGAGCGCCTTTATTTATGATTCAAACAATTTATTGAAAATTGGGGAAAGCTAACTGTACTGCATGTCTAGCGTGACAATGTCATATTAATATGAAAGGAGGTGCAAGAACAATCATAACCACCGCCACTTGTCATAATCACGTAATGAAACAAAATATTCATGGGATTTAACATATAACGTACTTAAAGTACGTAGATAAGTACTTGAGATGATTGTGATTTGGGGGATACTGTAAAGATGACGAAAACTGCAGGTAAAATGAAAAAAAGAGCAACTTCATAATGGTAAGATTTGCGCACGCTACACTCTACCTTTAATTCTATTCTATTTTTTAATTATAATTTACTGATATATATTATACGATAGAGTGAGAGAATTAAATAAAATTTTGGGATTACTCATTTTCGTGTCTCATTTGAAGGTATTAAAATGATGAAGTTTTTAAGGTCTTTGAGTGAACAAAGTAAGTTTGGCTGTTATAATATTTTCATTCCCATTATGTACGAAACCATCGTAAATGACAAGCGGCTTATGTGTAACAACAATGCATAATAATTTATTATGAAAAGATTCCATATCTCGGCAGCAGGCAATACTACGCAAGCATAATATGTGTAGCGTTTCACTTCTTTTGCAAAATGTACAACTGATGATAATAAAACAACCAAAAGTGTAGTACACATTATAACCACCGCACATGAAGTGATTTAAACAATATAATTATAATATGGCAGGCCAAAATAGATTTGTTGTTGCTGATACACATTTCTGCTGATGAATAGTCCACTTTGTGAACGCTTTAATAAATTATGTGGTTGAATCCATTTCGCTGAACGCGTCTTCTGTTTGACGTTGCCATTTTATTAGCTACTACAAATGTTGCATGCACAATATATGCTCACATCCATCATCATGTAGTAGTATCTACAGAGTTTAATGAAAATAAGTTCTTTTTGCTTGAGAAACTGGGGCGGAATAGGCAGGGCGTAGGTGGATACTAACAATATAATAATAATGGAGCTTCACAACAATCACGAAAAGCTCCCTATTTATAATCTTCAAGAAAAATATATGTTTCATGGTCCTACGCATGCTATACACAGTACAATGCCTATATACTACACACATTATCACTTGTAGAGAGACTTGAAGAATTTGAACGAGATGCTTCCCTAAATTGTGCACCGTGCATAAGAAGATTTAATTTAAAGTTTTTCAGTAACTATTTACTATACTACGTACCTATTTGATGAGTTGGTTGAAAAATCTGTTACTCTATAAGTACAAATGATATCACTACTTGTTGCTTTTCATACTGCGGACGCAGAAAGGCACAGTAAAAATGTGTAAGTAGTAAGAGCATTTCATTGAATTTTTGCATGACAGTTGTAGAGGGTTCCCTAACAATGCACATCATCGTTCGTAAGGCTCTGCTGAAGCCCATATTGCATTCTTTCACTGACTGAACAATGATTTACAAAGTCCTCACCGTTCTTACTCACACTCGTGGAGTTTGTCTTAAGGTTCTTACATGCTCAAGATCATCATAGCGAAAGAGCGTCAGTGTTCATCATAAGCAGCTATCAAAACGAATCATAAATGCTAACTGTACTAACGGCCAACCTCTAACCAAAAGTACGTTAACATTATTGTCGCTTTATAATAATCATTGTACGCAGACGTGATGTCACATTCATATGAAGAGATGGTGGTGGTGGTATTTTAGGTGGTAAATAAATATTACAGGTGCCAGTGCAGTGATACGGTTTTAAATTGTATGCATTTTTTGAAAAAAGAATTGTAGATACACATGCGTCATGCATTTGCAATATGTGGATGAATATTAAAGTAGCTACTTCTACTACCAACATCTCAACAAGGACAACAAAGTAACCGTAAGAAAAATAGCTGTATAGTTAGAATAGCTCATTATATGCGGCTTTCCTAAAGGTTTCAAAAGTCAAGTGGAAAGGTGGCTCGTCGTTTTGTTTGGTGGCTGTTTTCACTTTAAACTTTGGGACATTTCATTGTAGACACATGTACCAAACCAGCATGGCGATCTGACATTGTGCACAGTTAAGATTTGAAAGCTGCAAACAACGCATCACTTGATGGTAATCCGTATCGGCAAAATGTAGTGGTTTTATGGTGTCATGTTTCAAAAATGTCATTCGTAAAACATGTAATTGACGACACTAGCGTAGCGTTGTGGTTTAAAAGTGAATGTTTCTGTGGTTGGCCAAGGTCTCCGAGATTATTCCGAGATAATCGAGATTTGTAAATGATATTTTGGTGTTATACGTTATTATTTCGAGGGATCATAACTCGGGATTTTCATTCAAGTTTGAAAGTTTTGCTGTGCGAGAAGTGTTGACCTCTTCTGTTGATAAGTTGCACAAAGTTGTGCAAAAGTGGATTTTGTGAATTTTTTGGTTTCAGTCTTCAGAACACATTTTGAATAATATGTAACGCCTCAAAACTCGGATCGGATTTAGTAGGACAAGTAGGGACCAGTGAGGATCGATACACGACTAACCTAGATGAAAAAGGTATAGATGAAGTTTCAAAAAACAAGCTAGCAAGAAAAAATTAATGTAATTTTGAAAAAAAGTTAAATGTTTTACATAACACGTTAATTAGCAAAACAATTTTCACTGAATTTACTCTTACATTAAATGCCTACTATTAGAAAAACGTGGTCAAATTTTACCATATCAGTTAATTTAAGACCTTCTTCTTTTCTTGACGGCATTATTATCGCATCGTACCTATTATGCACAGCAGTGTACGTACAGTGACCCTTTAATTTCGCAAAAAATAACTATTTTGGCAGAGCGCAGTTGCCAGAAAGAATTTGTGTGTAATCGTAAATCACTTGTTGGCAGTTTGCACCTTGCACCATCAAACTCATTTTTTTCTTAGAATGCATGCATAATGTGGAAAAGTGCAATGGTAATGCTATACATTTTTATATTTTATCACCGTGATTTAATGAGTGAACTTATCAACCATTCTAGTTTGTTCTGACAATGAATGAATGATGTCATTAATAACGTTACGGTTAACAATTAATGGTTTACAACGACTACTAAATACGTTGTTCGTAGATTAAAATGACCACTTTTACATACAGAATAGTAAAATATATACATTTTCTATATTTTAGGAATGTTCTAAACTATTTCGGTTCGCTCAGTTCAACTTTATATACTTTTCGACATTGATTTGACAAGTGAGCTAAAGAATGGGGTATAGCAATCTGGATTACATGACAAGAATGAAAGGCACAAGGTCATATTTAATCGGCGGTTTTCGAAATGCATTAATTTTTTTCAATCCTCAAGTGCATTCCAAATTCCAGTGGAAATGCATTTTCCCAAAAAGTGTACGCACATTAAGAGGAATAATAATAAATTTTAACGACAAAAATGAACTTGAAAGAAAGACATCAGTCATGAGTTGTCGTACCAGCCTGTAGTAGGTAGTTATTATTCTTTTACAAAAGACGAGAAGCACAACATACCCCGTTGCTGAAATATAGATGCAATCTTATTGATCATGCGACAGAAGACAAAAGTTCTCTCTCCCTTTGAATTTTTTAATAGGGACGCCTACTGAAGAGGAAGGTTTCAAAAATGCATATTTGTAATTATGTATCGCATCTGAATTAAGAACCATCCGCTATGTATATAAAGATTTATATTAATGTGCAAACGTTCATCTGTTTTGTATGCATCTATTCAAGGAAATGAATTTTTATTCACGCTAATTTCCTGTCAGAAACAAGAAGTGAAACAATCTGGTGTTGTTTGGATTTGGAATGTATGCTGCTAAGTAAACCTTTTACGCGTCGATTGTTGTACCATTTAGAAGCGAGCGAAATCTGCTGCGAACATATTGTGCTTTTTATGGTGACATGAGAAAAACAAAAATCTGCAACGCATTTTTAACCCGTTGGATAATTCCTACTCTTATTTTCTGGCAAACTCATTTCCGGTCTGAACCAGGAATGCTTACAATCTTATTTGAGCTCCAACTACTTTCATATGCATTATAATACTATAGGCGCATAATATACAGCATCAGTACAGACACGTGTGTAAAATGTCGAATTACTGACTGCCAGTCTTAAAAAGTTGGCTTGTATTTGAACGGATCAACAAATACAAGACAACTTCAATAAAATTGAAGCTAATATGTTACTTGAGCTTACAGATAAAATGGGACGGACTCAATTGTCAAGATAATATCGAGCGAACCGAAGTCATAGATGCGCGTACGTATAAATTATGAACGAAAATAAGCGTACAATTTGCAGTTAATTGCATTGTATATCACCAAAAACCATATTTACCCAAAATCCGATTCGACGCGGAAAATCCTAATGTATGCGATCAAAAATTGAAAATAATTTGATAATTTGCATCGGCGTAAAATGTTCAAGAATATAATATATATATATAATGGAAATTGGAGGAATAAAAGTTCGTTTCTTCAACTTTTGTGCGCTTTTCCATTTTAAAACTCAATTCATCATTAATATTTGCATCGATTGTTGTGCAGAAGACGATGATGATGATGATTTGCTATAAAAATGCACCTTGCAACTTGACTGATTTCATTTCTCTTATGATCAGTGCGTTGCGCCGTGTGTGTGCCACCTTCTACCATTATTATTGTAATTGCATCTCGATTATATTCTTGCGAAGCAGACGATTAAAATTGGTATTGTGTGCAATATCTGAAAATCATCTCTTCTCAGTGGCCAATATTCTGATCGATATACCTAAACTCAGTCAATTGTATACTTATTTGTGGGCAGTACAGAAGATAATCACGCGGATGCCTCAGAGTTTTGCACTGCTGCAATATTATGCACTTTGTAGGAGGCGACTTAATAATAATCATAATAATTATAATATAGGTAGTAGATATAGTAAGTGAATATCCAAGCAGCCGTTATTAATCGGTATCACAGTCGCATGTCAGTCTGCATAAAATTATTGTTTTGGTTGATGCATCATAGTGTATTAAATGCAATGCTAGGGAAAGAGCAATAATGCACAAAAAATTCTATTAGTGTTATTATTATTTTTATTTTCATTATTAATCTGTATAAGGAGCGGCATCAGAAAATTTTGGGTCAAAAGAAGCCGGCGAAGCGGATCGGATATCCCATTAACACCTTACAAACACATTATATGTACGAACAAAAAAATGTACACTCACAAACACACTTTCGTTGCACAACATGTGCTTTTCAAGTGTGGAAATGAGCATTATGTATCTGTCTGTCTGATTCATAGCATAACAGAAATATCGCATCTATTAATGGCCAACAATGCACAACATTCATCATTGTTGGAAGCGCGTATAATAGATTCGCTTGCGTGCATTATTATATCTTGTGAATTATTGCGTACTCATATCAACTCTTGCATTTCATGAGCTTACTTACATTGTAAATATATGAAACATGATGATTGTTATAATTCAATGCAACATGCAGAAATTACATGGCTGTTATAATAAGAGGACGGCGATGCTCATGTTGGCTGACTAAATAACTCTCAATTGTGAATCGTATATATATTTTTATTTTTACTTTTTATTGTCGAAATTATTTATATGCACTTGTTTCCGGCCGCACGGAGGGGGTGATTTCGCAGTAGTGTTGTAGTAGTAAAATTACCTTCAACGGAAAGACGGTTTCATTTTTCTTCCGTTCCTCCGAATTCAGATTTTTTACCCTTTGCAATGCTCATCAGGTTTTTAGGTTAGGTCGGCATTCTTTACCCCTATAATTTCATATTAGGCTAGGCACTTCTTGGAACGGATGCGGCATCGTTTAGAATCAAAAACCAATACACTTTGTAAAAATTACGAGTAAATGTGAGCACATTTATCATAGCACAGTTTACTTTTACTCGAATTCTTAGAGTCATGGTCGTTTGTTAAAAATATGTATACAGATTATATGCGACTACGACGATGATACCACTGAAAAAAAGTTAACATATTTATTCGGCAGTTTCAACATAATAATTGAGAAACTGATTATTCTTAGATAATCAAGGTTTTACAGTTTGTACAAACTTTGAACCAGTGACAGCTCCAAGATGATTCGCTGGTATTCTTGTGTTGTTTTGGCATATCATATCGTGTAAACAACTCAGGCATGCAGAAATTCGACATGCACAGCACAAGCTTTTGTGATGATAAACATGTCATTCCATAAACCTTGCAAATAATTCCATTTTGAAATCGTTTACCCAGATGCGTTGAATATGACATTGTCCATAATTTGGCGTGCGCTTTTTGTTTAATCTATTAATTCTTATCAGATATCCATTTGACTGCACCAGCAACGGTGTGAAATAATGTTTCTAAGAATATTAATCATGCTGCGTGTGCTTCAATCTACAAAACTATACAATATTTCATAACACGTTGCATGTGCATCCGTTTTCATTTCTTCTCGTGAAAGATAAAACACACTTGTCCTAGTATGCTATGGTGCCTTGGTACAATAACATGACCAGCGTGTAAACATGAAGAAGCCTTGACATTTTCCACTGCAGAGATAAATTTGCAAAACAACTATTATTTAGGACAAACAATTAACTGCAGATTAAAAACAAAATGTTCAGCAAGCTAAAGAACAAGATGGCAAGATAAAGTAGGTATATCCGTAAAACATGTGCCATGAGGTGTAAGCATGCGTAATGAATTAGCAAAAGAATAGCTAGGAAGAGTGGACAAATGCTGCTGATATTTTTCACAAAGATTTCATCGCCTACAATTTAGTCTGTTTTTCGAATTTCTTTTGGCATTAGGCATTGACAGTTGTGGTAATTATGGCATTCAAAAAAAGTTTGCGTGTCCTTTTCACAGCTTGAATTGCAAGTGCCGTTCAATGCATTATGCACATTTTGTATAAATACCTAAACTAATTTAGATGCAGTTTGACTTTTCAATATCAATTTTCAATTTGTCTGCATAATTTTAATAAATAACAAAATAATATAACCTTGAAAGCCATTCGCAGCTGACATAGATATATTGTTGGAGTTGTACGGATAAAACTGTGGAAATGAATGGACAAGCATAAAACCTTTCGTTTCGTCGTTAATTCGTTATGTTGAAAAATGCGCATAACATCTACGCGAAATCTTGGGTCAATTTTGCATGTATATATGTCGTAGTAAAAATTGATTTTTTGCATGATTAACTTTTAGTCATGAGCTTTGCAATCAAGTGGATAGTTTAAACATTAGGCCCATGAAACACGATCTTTAAGGTATATGATTTTCACTTGCAGGTTTTATTGGCTCCACCCGATCACTACAACGCCAAAGACACGTCAACAATGACCATTTAATTGCACGCGTTAATGTGAAATCAAGTTTCGCCCGTATTGGCAAACAAAAATCATTTGGTACAAAACGGGTGGAATGGATTTGAATACTCAAAGAAACAAAGATGTTTAGAAGTCAGCGTAACTACAGAGGATCAATTACGTTCCTGGTGCTCAGCGTGTACACGCTGTTGGCATCAGGTAACAAATGCCCACCTGCGGAGTCAATAATGCCATGTCGTTGTAGGGGGAGAAGTGAGCAAGTTCAAGTTTGGTAAGTTATTAAACTTGAGAAAAGACATTGTAGAGCAAATCATTTTTGGAATAATTTTTAAAACCGCAAAAAAAGTTGATTAGCTAACAAAACCACACTCGCCGCTTATTGGCATATTATGTGTACAGGTGCAGTCACAGTGATCTAGAAAGGGTTAACGGAGCCCTTGAAAATTTGATGAGGCTACGCAGCATGCCCGCCATTGATGAACTAATTGTTGAAAACAATAGAATGCCAACGCTGCCTGCCAGGGCATTTGGCGCATTGCAGGTAAATGTCTATTACACATGAGGTTTACATTGCAAAATTATATGCTTTTTATGACCAATATATTTTGTTGAATAAAAGTAGTGCTCTCCTTCAAATTGGCTGGTCAGATAATAAAATGTAATGTGATCCCCGTTGTTATTTTTTTAAACTTTAAACATTAGATTGGAAGACTCCTGTTACGAAACAATGGCCTTGAAGGCTTTTCCAGAAATGCATTTGCGGGTCTCGAAGACTCCCTCGAGGAGCTGTACATTGTGGAGGAGAAGCTGGTGGACTTCCCGTTCGATGCCATTGAGAAACTTCGAAATCTCGAGGCGTTCACACTAGAGAAAAGCAGAGTTCGTTTACTTCCCAAATTTAATGGGCTCAACAGACTGAAACATATACGAATTGATGGGTCGCTCATCTCAGGATTTCCGGTGGGGGCTTTCGCGAAAATGCCATCCGTGAAGCAGATTCACGTTGTCAATTCCGACGTCACCACACTCGCCGAGGGCATATTCGGAAGGCTTGAAAACCTCGTGTTGGCAAACTTTAGCAACAATCGTATAGATCATATACAACGGAGATGTTTCGCTCTACTTCCCAGATTAGAGGTCAGTAGACGGCTCCTCCGCTCTTCGTACATTATTCACTTACTCATCTTCTTCTTCTCTGCCGTACATTTACTTTGCCTGCTTTACATTTTTTTGCGCACATCCGCACATTCAGTGTAGCACACTGGTATTTTACAGGATGCTGCAAAAAAGCTTTCAATTTAGGTATTTACAAGCCTTCTCCTTTATTTATCATTTAATTCGCTGCACAGCAAAGTAGGTACATAAAAGGCCCTCTGCTACAAAAAAATACATAAAGCATCCTTTGTAATTTCAGAAATCAATGTAGATACCTTCTTTTTAATGAATGACGCATCTTCATTTTGCGTTGCCATTTTAATTTTTTATATGACGCGTTTTCAAGTTGAATCACTCTGCCTCAATTTTTGCTACAACCCAATATATGATCAAACACGTGAAATCAATCCTTTGCAAAAAAAATCTGCACTGTCACTGGTGGAAAATCAAAGTTGATGACTATCGGAGCTGCTGCGATAAAAAAAATTGCATGCAAGGCAAAACAGAACAGTGTAATTGTGTGCTTAACTATATTAATGCGCCATTGTTGCAAACAACCGCAAAGGCAGAGGGGCCTTTGTTGTGAAGACTTGCGCCACGCCACGCGTATTTCTGTCTGCAAGTCTGCACCTTTTATCATCACTACTATCACCAACTATTTAAAATACCAAAAATTACAACACGCTGCTGCTGCGTCTCTTTTGCTGTGGGATGGATGGAGTGATTAGGCTGTGAGGTTTGATGCTTTTTGATCCTTGTCTTAATAATGACTTCTCTTTTTAACACTCAAGTTTTAACTTGAATGAAAATGAAAGCGAGAAAAATGTGAATATCTTTTTGTAAAAATGATAATGACTGAATCACGCCTATCATCAAAGAAGTCTTGTTAGCTACTTTACAACAGCTCTAAATAGGCACTTTAATATGCGCACATGAATTAAATACTTTATAGTGAAAAAAAGAAACTGCTGTGGTGTAAGAAGATAATGGCTGTAATTAAATATTTTATCCTCAACAAGAAAATGGGTTTTCAAGTTGGGATGAATAATAATAATAATAACAATAAATATATCATCATCATCGTTGTTTTCTGATACAATGTAGATCTTGTCGGTGGCAAACAATCATTTGGAGGAAGCAATGCCAATCGGGCGCGCCGTCGAGGAGCTCATCTCATTGAAATCTTTAGACGTTTCAAACAATCGATTGAGATGTGAGTCCCCACAGCCTGTTTCAAAAATGAGCATTTTATTATCAAATTAGATTTGTTTCACTAACTAACAATACCAACTACTGCTGTGTATCAATGTTACTTTTAGACTTGCCGGAAGGATCTTTTGTCAATTTGAGAACGCTGCAGTCATTGAATCTTGCAGGAAATAGCATAAGTCGCGTTTCGATGCGCTCTTTTACTCACCTCCCCGCGTTGCGCAAGGTTGATATGAGTTTTAATGAACTTAAGAATTTCCCCAACATGTTCTTCGACACAACACCACTCCTGGAGGAGATACGCCTGAGGAACAATTTACTCGGCTCTGCTAAAGAAATTGGAGAAATGTTGGAGACAATGAAATCTCTTCGCTACTTGGACATTGCACAGGTTGGGTTGGGCTACCCGATAGTAAAATTTAAGTAGTTTTTTACAATGACCAAAATAACCAATGAAAGTAAACCCCTAATTTATTACACAGAATGGATTGACTGAGCTGCCTACCGGGGCAATTCGAGGACACACACATCTCATGAAACTTGATTTGTCTGACAATAAAATTGTCAGGATTCAACGGGAGGCATTTAAAGATGTGCCTTCTCTAACGGAAATGAGGTAAGCGTTGATAGAAGTACACCGTGGCCTTAAACCGAAGTCGCGTTTTACATGTTATCAGTCATGACAGTCATCTCAAGATGAAGACATTTGCTTCTGATCTTTTAGTTTGAAGAACAATTCATTGATGGAGCTTCCGTTGGATGGGTTAGCGTGGGATATTCCGTCGTTGAAAGAACTGGATCTGTCAATAAATAAGCTCACGTCTATGACCGCAAATGCACTTCAAGGTCTACCTAATTTGGCTCGTATGGATTTGAGCCATAACGGTATTAAATCGCTGGGCCAAGCCGTGTTTTCGAAAAACAAGGAGATGACCTTTCTAGATATTTCTGATAATGGACTTTCCACCATTTCGTCAGATGCGTTTCAGGGATTACACAAGCTTGCTAGTTTGGATTTGAGGGGTAACCATTTGGAATCCATTCCCAGTGGAGCATTCCGTGATTTGAAATCGATGCACAGGCTGAATCTCGCAAATAATCGTATAAATAATGTTCCTGTAAACATGCTCAATGAATTAAAGTCGCTGGAAGAACTTACCATGAAGAGCAATAAACTGAGTCAGATCCCGCAAGGTTTTTTCCAAAACCTACCAAAGCTCCGACAACTCAATTTTAGGGATAACTCCATTTCTTCCCTCCAGAATAAAATGTTTGCGGGATTGTCAAGCTTAGAAAGTTTGAGACTGGCTTCCAATCAAATTTCACACTTTGACGAGTCTGTCTTTGATGATATGGTACAACTTAAAAGTTTGGACATATCCAGCAACCGAATTACGAGACTACCTTCAAGATCCTTTAAAAATTTACCTTCCCTGGAAAGATTTGAGGCGAGGGAGAACCGCATTTCCGTTGTGGAGACAGGTGTATTGGCCAACTCTGAAGGATTGCAAATACTTGACCTTGCCCATAATGCACTCACTTCCATTCCTGCACTCGTCAAGTCTAATACTTTCCTTAAAGTTATTGACCTCAGTCATAATCAAATTCCCAAAATTGATGTGGATACGTTCAAGAAAGCTGCAAACCTTATGGAACTTTACCTCAACGATAATAAATTTAAGGAGCTACAGGCAAAAACTTTTGAGGTGAGAGAAATTAATCAATCAATGTACGGTTTCGTACAACTTTAATGAAAATATATGTACATATGTGTATGCCTGCATAAATATACGCCAAAAGCTCACTTTCGTGCATATATAGATATCATACTATTTCAAGAATGATTAGCTTTTGCGGAACGTTTTATTTTACGCTGAAGTCTTGTAACCGATTAATTGACTATTTGTTCCAGAACCTTGGTTCCCTGACCATTGTCGATTTAGATGGGAATGAGCTGGAAGAAATAAAAAGTGGTACATTCCGCAACCTCCCTCGTCTCATTTACCTTCGCCTGAGCAGAAATAAACTGCGAAACGTTCACAGTATTGCATTTTCTGGTTTGAACGCTCTGGATGGATTGGATCTGCAAGAAAATGATCTGGAGCTTGTGGCTGAGACTGCATTCGAAAAGACGGGAGCACTGAAGTATCTCAATTTGAGCAACAATAATTTTGACAGCATGGCAAAAATGGGTCTTGGACCACTTTCCTCCCTTGAAGTTCTGGATATGAGCTTTAATCGGCTTAGTGGAGTGGATGCAAAGGCTTTGAGGCATCTTATTTGGCTTGTCGAGTTGCGGGTATGTGCTGTTATATTCCTTTATAAACAATATTATGTTATATAATGCTTCTTAAGTTAGTTGTGTACTTAAATATGTTGCTTATGTCTCCCAATATGCTCGTTCAAGGCGATAACACAATATTGTGGAAAACTGCCTATATGGTTGTGTAATGCAACCTGCCTATGCCTATTTATGTGCATACTTTTTTAGCTATGATTATGATGTAATATAGAGCATTTACTCTACTAAATTGAAAGTTGAAATTTTCCATGAACTAGAAAGTTTGCCTTTTAAACACTTTGTCTATATACAAACATAAAATAGGAAACTTGTCATTGCTCATTCAAGTGTGTAGTGCAACAACAAGTTGTACATGTATCGACTCTTTTACAACTGTTTTTGCAGATGAACGACAACGGAATATGCACAATCCCAACGGGAACATTTGATGCGATGAGCAGGCTGAAAATGCTTGTCTTAAAAAATAATTCTTTGGCACATTTGTACGAGTCTGTCTTTTACAAGCTGCGTAACAACATTGCGTTCATTGATGTATCCGGTGAGTTGACATGATTGACATGGCATGATTCTTAATATTGGCTATATTTATATTATGCATCTCCTTTCATTCATTTCCCTTGATGCACTTTGTCAACAAAATTTTCCTTTTTGGATAGGTAATCCATTATCCTGCGATTGTGAAATGATTTGGTTGCGCAACTTGATGGCACGAGAGGCAATTCAGGAATTGTCTGACTCAATTTGTGACGGACCTAATGAGCTCAACGGGGTTGCTTTGAAAACGGCTCGACCTGGTAGGATGATTTGCTCATCGGGTGCCAGTCGAGGGCTCTCTAATGCTATATCTGACACAAAGTGCCCACCCCTTGCAAAGTCGAGGAGAAAACCTCGCCCACATATATCAGAAATTGAAGATCATCCCGCGTTTTCAAATAATGCTTATCCAGAAGCAAGTCAAAATGAGCTGCGTCATAATAACAGGAGAAAGGAAGATAAACAGATTGAATCCAATGACTATATTTCTGGCGACACACCAACAATCTACGCTGGAAGTAGTACCAGCACTACAAACACTAAAGTACGCTTCTTCATACATCATTACGAGTTTAATGAATTTTAAACTAAACTAAAATGCATGAATGAATTGAAAATGATTTTTTTTTGCAATTTCACACAGGCTACCCAAGAAGATGTTCGCAAGTCAAATTCCGTATTTGGAGGTCTTTCCTCTCTGTTTGGAATCCCTCTAGACTTTGGTTTGAATTTAGGTATTTCCCCGAGCGTTTCTGTGACAGATAAAAGTGCGACGCGTCACGGTCACGTGTCCAAGAACGGGTTCTCCGTAGACGGAAGCAGGAAAGGCTCTGATCCTTTACCCCCCAGTTGGGTTGACCGTCCTTCCAAGCCTGTGTATGAACCCCCAGAATACGTTCCCCGCAAACCCTCCCAACCCTACATTCCTTTGAATCCTTACCATGACCAGTCCTCTCCTTCCGTTGTTCCCTCTGGGAGTGTTGACGTGCATAAGGCCGTTTCCCCAAGCGGCATAGATGAGAAGGATCCACATGGACGGAGGAAAAAACCTATTGTTAAGTTTCCTACGAGTGGGCCAAATGCAGCTCCTCCACCACCACCATCCTGGCATCCCAGTTATCCCAGCACCGAAACAGGTTTTATACCCATTGAGCCTTTCTTCCACTCTAACTCGTTCATAAGTCGCAATAAAAATGCTTTCAACAACAACAACAAGAGCAAAAATGAAAGTAAAAAAGCAAATAATGGGGACAGGGAGTCGAGCGGGACAAATGTTCGCTACTTCAGTTCCACGACTCTTGCCCCACGGACACATGCCAATTTCATTCACCACCACGCCAACACCATCACCACTGCCACTAGTAGCACTTCTTCTTCTTCTTCCTCATCATCCACCACCTCCACCTCAACTAACTCCGCCAAAAAGACGGGCGATGAGGCTGGGTTTCGCCCTTTTAAAACTTTTAATTCTCCCACAGATTCCTCGCTGATGGACACCAGCAGCAAAGGTAAACAGCATGGTACGTCCTCAGCGTCCTCCTCCTCTGAGGAGTACAACGAGGAGGAAATCACCAACTACACTCCCGTCGACATTCAATCGCCTGATCAGCAAAATAGCCACGAGAAAAACAAGGGTCAAGCGCAAGACGACCTGACCCTTACAGATTTCTGGGATATTTTCACGGGTCAACCAATCCGAACCAAGAATACGCATAGTAATTCAGAGTCTAATAATAATAATGGGCCTTCCAAAGGTGACCGCGATCATCCACATTATTACGATGAGCAGATAGACTCGCCTGTGAATTTCTCCAATCCAATCGATGCGACAACGTTCCGCTCAGTAATCCCCACGCCAGGTCCATATTCTGCCGAAGATGTGGTGAAGGATAACAGTAACGAGCCTTCCATCACTGGATATGACAATGGTGTGATTCGTCGAGCTACTGGTAAGCCAACAATCACAAAGATCATTGAGCAGGGCTTCTATCCCGTGCCCAATGGCACAAGTAGCAATGGATCTGGTTTCACAGGACCAGACGACCCCATCAGTAATGAGTTGGACGGACCGGTTAAGCCTGGAGATGGTCCCTCTCCAGCCCCTTTGATCCCACCAGTTGTAATTGGAAACAAGGATGCCCAGCCAGCGGACTGGTACTATACAAATTATCATAATGCAGAAAGCGGTGCTGGAACAGAGGAATGGGAAAAGCTAATAGAGAGGAGCAAGATCAACCAGTTGGAAGAGGAACTGGTTGGAGCCAAGCGTTCCAGCAGTAGATCTATTCATTCTTCATCCTTTTATTCTTCTTCCTCCTTTCCAAGTTACCACTATTGTCTTGCAAGTTTACTATATTATTTACTCGTTTACATGAATCCGTAAACTATGTTCTCGTTTAAATAATCTACGTTTTTTAGATAGATAGATATTATGTAGTAGTTAGGAAATATATAAAAAGCCAATTTTTATTGAACATTTTTAGTATGTGATCACAGAGTTGTAAATACAATTATTCAGAATTATGTGGATAGATGTCTCTTGTTAGTTAGTGCTATAACTAAAACTACGATAATATATAATAGATCTATATATTTTTACATACAACAATGTTATATACTTTTTGTATTACATAAACGCGAAAATTGTTCCCTGACTGTGACTGTTGTTCTTTCTTGTACTTATTATTAAGCAAACTTCGTTTTTAAAAATATTCGTAATGAAAACAATAAAACAGAAAAAAAGATTCAGTGTACTTAAAATTTGGTATCAAATGTATAAAATATTTTTGTATATATTGTACAATACCTACTTCTATTGCTATCTTTACTAAATATTGCCTGCAATTTTCTATCGGTACTGCTTGAATTATTAGCAAAAGTCATTAGAAAGACGAAATGGCAGTATTGTACGAACTTGTTTTTTCTTCGGGCAGTGTTTGAATTTAAAGCTGTCTTTATAGGAAATCAGTTTCTCGCTCGATCCCAACAAATTTCAGTTGTTCTGTGGGTCCGTATCTAAGAATTTACAAGCCAAATTGTAAGAAATTTTAATTGAACTAAGCGTGTATTTTTTCATTTTAGTCGGTGAAAATTTGTTTACCTGTAGTCAAAAAATAGCTCTTCACCCGGATTTATTGCACGCTTGGCAAAAATGCCAATTCTGTGATCTCCATTCACCATCATCACTTTAGCATAACAGTTTGGATTAACAGAGTGATTAGCAAACCGGATTTTATTCCCTTTCCTGGTAGCGTCCACGACAAATTCTACGAACAAATATGTGTCATTGTGTTAATATGCATGCAGCAGAGACAAACTCGTGACCCAAATGTTTTTGAGAGGTGATAACTTGATAATTCGATTTTTAAGCACTTTACCATTGTTCAGATTAAAGAGGAAGCTGCACATCCACTTGTCATAGACCTAATCATTTTAAAAATGTCAGAAAATGAAATTACAAGAAAGAACTATATGCATACATGGTAGGTACTAAACTAGAAACATCACAGACCTTTCCACGGCGATCTGCCTCATCCTGTGTGATAACTTCTCCGCAGTACTCTGAAATAAACTCATTTTTCTGTGCCGAGTCCTTCAAAAAGATTCCCCAGCCAGCCACATCGCTCGGCGCTAGGAGCAAGTGCTTGTCTAAAACAATACAGAAAGAAAAAAGGGAATGGAGACGACGACGAGTAGTGAGAGGAAATTTCCATTTTGGTGAAAGCCAATTAGGTCAGCTTAATCAGTTTAGCCTTCACTTACATAATCCTCTTTGGCAGCTAACATTCTTGCAGTTAATCTTGGATTTATCCAGTTGGTCAGCACCGCATTGCCCGCAGAGGTCTGGATCGCATTCACGAACAGCCAGGTAGCAAGGGCACTGCTTCGTGTTGCATTGTGCTTTACAGCGACATCCAGGAAATCGGTTTTGACCTGAACACGGAATGAGATTAGGAAAGTGTAATGGAAACTGACTGCATAAGCTCATAGCACAACAGGAAACAGAGCATTTGTTGTTTCTTCCAAAAACTGGTGTATGCATGTATTACACAGGTACTTACAGTCGCCGTTACATAAGCAAAACTTTTCACAAAAGTTGGCAGCTTCAATGCAGGAACAGGAAGAATCGCACGGTAATCCGGGATGGTCGCACGGAGTAAAGTTAGACACACTTGAGTTGGATGATGGATCCTTTCTCATGTGAATCTTTTTACAATGCAGCGACCACAGCCTATTCTTCTTTTTTGTTTTCTTCGGAGGAGGAGTAATATCTTTCTGAGAATCATCAGTGGTCATGTCCGCAGCTTCCTTTTGAGCAAAGTAGAACACCTAACAAGAACGATGAGGAGGAGGAAACAAAGGGAAAAGGATTAATGAATTTATCGAGAGAAAGTAATTATAAATCGTGTGTGCTTATATAGAAAGAAAGCAGAGATGTTAAAGCCACTACTACTAGCACTACGACGACTTTTCTAGTGATCAACCACTAAGGAGCATATAATGGTGCAACATTGACTTAAGGCTCATGTAAAATGTTTTTGTGTACCTGTTGGCACGTTTTTGTCGCCAGAGTTTTGGCAATAACGCAGTAATTATGGTAGAAAACCTTATGCAGCGCTCTGAACAAGCTTTGATCCGCTCCCGACCACAAGTCCATATCTTGTGGCTGAAAATCTTTTATCAAAAATGGAGCCGCTGCTGTGTCAATACCAATTCCACCAGGTTGATTGTTATCTCCTCCTGGAAATTGTTGGAACTGCATAAAGCTTTGTAGAGCAAAATTCATGGCTGGATTCTCCTTGAAATCCCATTTTTCGCTGGAATTAATATTGCTACTACTTCCTCCAGCAGCAGCCGCAGCAACAGCAGCAGCACCACTACCACCGTTGTTGCCTTTCAATTTTGAACCTTTGTTTTCCACATAATCAGATTTATTCTCATCAGTAATCAAAGAGGTTGGCTTTAGCGTTGTTGTACTAGCTGCCGTTGTTCCCGTCGTTGTGCATCTCTTTCCGTTTCCATCGGATTTGCCATGAGAGGATGAAGATGAGCATCCCATTAGTGCCACAACACTACTGTCGTTGCTACTGTCATCGGAACCACTCTGCTCGCCTCCACTCACACTGCTGGATTCCATTGAGGCTTGTTTGCGTATCTTTTTGGCTACCACTTTCCCACCATTATTGTCTGTCCCAGAAACCATGTCTGTGTCCTTTTCAGAGGATGACGAAGTGGCTGCCATCATTGCCTCAATCCTGGCTTGAACTTCAGGCTAAAAAAATTGTGCACACACACACAGGTATATAATATATAGACAATTCAATTATGCATCTTTTGGTATATATGATGATGATGTAGCATCCCTAAATTAAATCACTTTCGCATTGTGCAAATCAATCACTCATCGCTTGAGTTTATGTTTATAGAGAATGTTGAATGCGGCCCTTATTTGAATAACTCATTTTGCTAAAAGAATGAAAAGAAAAAAACCCAACTCTTCTCTACTCACCAAATGCATGAAACATGACGAGCTACAAGGCATTTTTGTTCGGTAGTATTCACGGCATTTGCGTTTCAGCATTTTTGGCTCTGGGTGGTACGCTTTTAGACCTGAATAAATAAATTGGATGCGGAATTAAGGAATAATATATTATACAGAGATAGAGGGAGAGAGAGAGAGAAAACTTGTAACAGAGTTCAGTCACAATACAAACATGATGTTTTCATGAGATTTGTAAAACTTTTTTTTTGTAAAGGTATAAAATGAACTCACGATGAAGTAAGCAATCATATTTGTAGCAGCGACGGCAGAATAGGGAGTGAAATGAGTGCATTGTTTGCTCTCGTGCGACACTTTCTGCGTTGGATCCATCGATATTAGGTGTGCATTCAGGAGGCAAGCCAGCTCCGGGTTCCAGCTTCTCGTGTAGCTCAATGTACCTTCACAGAGTTCAATATAGTCATCAGAGGAGAAAGTCAAAAAATAATATTATTATTATTTGACTCCTTATGCAAAGTAATGTCAGGTGTGTTCAGAATTTGTTTGGGAAATAATATAAAATAATGTTATCCCAGTCTCTTCTCCGCACATGGAACTTTATCGAACAAACTTGCACGAAAAAAAAACTTACTTTTCCTTCAATTCAACAGGAGAGCCGTTGTTAGGAAATACTTCAGAGAGTAATTTAAAAATCCTGTTTGGTGGCAACTTGATCCTTGGAACTTTCCCTGGCTCCGCATTAATAATCATCCCTTGCTGTGCTTGAGCACGCTTTCCTCCTCTACAACCAACGCCAATACCCGGAACATTGCTGCTGTTATCCAAGTCCTCCTCAAAGTCACTCAAATCATCTTTGTCGGATTGTAAACTTTTATTCTTTGGCTGTTTCTCAGCTTCGGTTTTAATCAAGCCATTGCGAATGTCGGATTCTTCCATGGCCAAGACCGCCTTCACCATTTCCATTAACACTAACAAAAATAGAACCGGACCCAATTTAACAAATATATGATGTATGAGATGTGGTGTTGAAACTAACACACCCGTGGGTGGACACACCGAGGATACGAGAACTTACATAAGAATCTCGAATAAACCTAATATTTAATTTGAACATTCAGCACAAAACAAACAAAAAATTATAAAAAATTAATCAGTTACATTCATCATCCAGATTGTAGTCAGAGTCCTTGTCTGTGTGTACTTTTCCGTCATAGTTTTTCAAAAGTTCTTCAATAAAGTTGCCATCCTCCTCGTTCATGTAAGGAATATTGTGCAGGACCGTTTCATCCTCCACCATTACATTTCCATTTACGGTAGCCCAGGAATACATGTGAGGAGTGGAAACAACGTTGTGAATTACACGGATGGGTACAGAATGGGTACGGAATGTCTCCGTAGGAAAGACAAGGGATGCTCTTTTCATCGTTCCAAGATGTTCTGGAGCGTCAAGGTCAATTTCCCAGAGCGATAAACGAGCCTTTCTATTCTCTTCCTTCATTATTTCTGAATGATGGCAGAAGTTGAAGAGAGAGAGAGAGAGAGAGAATGGTGGAGTGTGAGTGTGTGAAGAAAGTAACACCATTCATAATAGAACAAAAAGCTCTCATACATTTCATCGCATCGCATATTACATGAAATCATAAAAAATGCAAAAGTTGATTCATTCACAATTTACAGTTCAGTTACCTTTAGTCCCATTAAAATTTCTCATCCAAGCCAATTTCCCATCCTCCTTTAAACGAATTCTTTTCTGGTGAAGAATTCTGAAGTATTCTGATCTTATCCTTCGTTTCAGCTCTGGCGTAATACTACCCTTCCCACCCGCTTTGTTTGCCGTGACTGGAGCCATCAGGCTAGGAGCAATTTTGCAGACAGCTTGAGCCTTGGCTGCCCGAACTATTGAGGTAGCTACAAGAAACGGGGGAATTTCCAGCCCGTGATCCAATCCTCGCGTGCTTTTGGGTGTTTCAGAATGATGAGCTGAACAAGATTCACTCTCCGAGGAGCCCTTCTTATTACTGCTTGTTTCGTTGTGGAGAGCACTCTCCCTTCTGCCCGAAGAGGAAGGAGCATTGCTGCTTCCCCCCTTGGACCTACTGCTGCTAGAACTCATTACAGGGTTTAGAATCACATAACACTTTTCAGGATCTCCTCTCACCTGAAATTAACAGGTAGCTAGTTAAGTTTTAATGATTCATGTGCAATTATTTCTGAATCACTAGAGAAAGGGAGAGAGGTAGAAACAAGCACTCACACGCATTCAACGGTGACTGGATGACAGTATCAATATTTGTGAGAAAATGTCTCGACTTAACCTCTGCAAAAACTCACATTTCTACTAGGGTCCCGACAACTGTTGCTGCTCTTGTTGTTGTCACTTTTCTGCTTTCCATAACCCTTCAAACAACAGGTAGAAAGACATTAGCATACGGGCATTAGAATATTGTGTACTTTTTAAATCGCAAATAACACCACACAGAGTTATTATTCGTGTATGTATGCCTCTTAGAGGCAGCCTCTATATGTAGTCATATGCATGTACGTGCAAATTTTAATACGAGCATGCACCCGTGTCTTGTGTATATAAAAAATAATGAACTGAAAACAGTTCCGCTGAATAGTCAGATAGAAAGATCTGATTAAGACAACATGTAGGTATACACCGCAGAATAATATTATGAAGTATTATGCATTGCTTCTTGCATTGTTGCAAAACATGGATGATGACAGTGAAAATGATATATAGTGTATATACCTGTATTAAGTCTGAAGACGAGACGAATGTAATAATAATGAGCCGGGTTTTTCTCCCCTCACCTCTAATCGCAATATCAATGTCAATACCTGACTGACAGCATTCTTCAACGTGAAAACCAGAAGGAACATTGTATGAAGGAAGTACTTCTTGTTGTTCTTAATTATTGTCTCTTGGTCATCCATCGCTAATGGGAATGAAAGAGATCCCTCCAAGAATCTTCAGCTTTGCCTTCGAATGCAAAGGTTTTTGCTAAATTAACACACAAAAAGTAATACAGAGAGATGTAATGCAATGGTAATGCGTAATATACAGATAAAATGTGAGTGTACGAATCTGCTCCTCATCTTGGCACACGTACAGATAGGTATAAACACATTAACATTTTAGGGTGTTTGCAGAGTTTTTAGCAGATGTGCCGTTCTCTCTCATGGAAAGCCAAGTCAAAATCAAGAACATTTTTTAACAACAGAAAAGTCATAAGAGATACCATGTGCAATGTATTTCAGTTTGAGATCATGGACAACCCGTTCATTGATATGATGATGATGCCTACATAAATATTATATTAACAAGCCAAGCTCGCGTTTTACATGAATAAGATTATTTGCACACAAACATTGAGTTTATCTGCACATTTCTATGCAATAGAGACGCGTGGTGTGAGTGTGTTGTATATACTTCATATACCATTAAACTTGACTCGTTCATGGTAAGTTTTAAGAGAAGTGAATATATTATGACGAAGAATCGTTGTTCAGCTCACAGACATTTCAACTCGTCCACTGCTTTATTAGCTTTGTTACTACCACCCACTATTACACAGAACATCATCATCGCGCCTTAACGATAATTCTTGTTCTTGTTTTAATAGTGTTGGATTTAACCCTACAGCAGCCAACTAAGCGCTGCCTCTGTTAACAGAAAATGTTCATAGCATTATGCTGAGCTAAAGTCACGATGGTCATCAAGTATACGAACTGAAAAGGGTTAACATGTATAGTGGCTTTGAATTTTGTAGAAGCTGCTGTAGAAAAAACTTTCATTGCATTGCATGGATTAGTGGATATATAGTGTAGTCACACTAACACAAAGAAACAGAAAACTCAACTGTTGCTTCAATATTGGTCGTAGTAATAAAAAATCATCTTTACATCTCTCCGTCTCATGCTGTTATGTAACGCTGAAGAGCTGAAACGCTTACGCATGCTTACACAGCACATGAGGGGGATGTTGCATTGAAATGTTGAACAATCAGCTATTTGCGTGGTTAAAGAATATAAGTTTTACTTACACTTTGCCCATAAGACAATCGAGTTCACCTTCTAAAGCTAGGTATACATACTGGATACAACAATAGGATGTTATTGTTGCCTGCGGTTGTTATAATCCTGCATACGATCTTGCCTAAAGTCAATCATATTATTATATGAACCGAATAAATGCATGTCGTGCCAATTATGATGAATCCAGAGTCAGAGGAATAATATATATGTTGTATGTTTGTATATTTCATGGATTGTATGTAAATTGTTTGTTAAAACCGGAATGGTGAGTTTGGAAGGATGTTGTGTGTTGATAAATGCAATGAAGCAATGGTTTCCTTTGTCTTCTGCTGAAATACAGGAGACATAGAAGCTATATTCAGTATTACATTTTGCTGGTTTTTAAACTGCCAACTATTGGTTCAGGTCTGTCATAAAGAAAGGGAAAACTGTTATCGTTTACTAGGCATCAATTCATTATGCTAATTTATAAAACATGTAATGTGAATCCGGCATTTGCTTTTTCATTTTTCATGCAGACCAAAGTTTAAGCAAATAATAAAAATATATTACACTTGAACATCGTTAGCTTTCAGAACAGCGTCGCCACAAAAGGACCAACTACCAATGTACTTTTTATATCCGCACGATGATTTGTAGATGAACTTGATCCCTTTTATCAAGAACGTTGGGAAAATTGCTGCCTGACCAGACGCCATCATCATCATGTCTTTATAACAATTATTTCACATATAGACAAATGTATGTACACGCGTCAATATTGCGAAGAACGCAATAACAATGCTTAATAGTTGAGTGCTTTAAAGTACAAGGGCACGCTGCGGTAGTGAAGCACGTTACATACCACACAGCACAATGCAATTTTCGTTAAGTATAAGGCTGCAGCAGTCTTTTTTGTGCAATTAGGCACATATAACTTCCTTGACGAGAGATAGAGAGAGATAGAGTGAAGTGAACCCTTCGCAAAAAAAGCAGCAGCAACATTGTCCCTTTTCAGAACATAAGATAGAAACACCACGTTTTCCATTACTGATTGTGAATATAATATTTATACTCTAGAGTCCATAGTCCACGCATTAAGTTTGACGTTTAAGTAAAAATGACAAAAAGATATACCTAGTTTGTTTGGCAGGAAGGACTTTTGAAGGGACGCATGTTATTATGAATGGATTTTGTCGTCCTAATTTTCTTGTATGCACATTATATTCATACATTTTGATGACATTGTCATATGCACAAAAGACCAAGTCCTCATTACTTGAGTCCACCAACAGGGTAGTCTGCTGTTACAGCAAAACCGCTTGATTGAAAAAGTTGAAAACAATTGGGATTGATGAACGATGTTTGTTGCCAGAATACTGTGGCTTACGTGCAAAATTGCTTTCGATATGTGCTATGGACGAGGTAAACCAGATTTTTGTGGTGTATCTGCAAAATAAAGCAAATAGAAATGACCTCTACTTCCTTCCTATAAATCTGGTATGTGGGCATGCACAGATATGAGAAAAAGAAGTGTCCACTTTATGAACTCTAAAGGGCTCATGGATGTTTACTAGTTTCCGCATATAATTTATCATTTTCCAACAAGCTGTTATGTATTGGGCATTATGTAACTTTTGCCAATGAGATTAGTCTGTAAAGTGCATTGGAGACACGCAGATACCAATTTACCGGCTTCTTCGTAAACAGTGGAATTCTGTGCTTTAATACGGATAACATTTCATTTCACGTACATGAACTGGCTAACATACTAATTTGTCGGTACATTTATAAAGTTTTGATTCGCTTTTACATCAAAAAATGAGTTGGTGTTGGTAAGCATATTTTGCTATAGGAGTTACCAATTTCCGATTGTCGTGATGCCACTTCCGATGCCGTGCAAAATGAAAGTCAGGCCGGGATATGCGGATTCCAGGCCCAAGCCACACGTGCGTCACGATAACCCGACCATGTCATCTTCAAGTGGTTTTTCGGTTGGAAAAGTGTTTAAAAAGTTGGTGACATTGATTTTCGTTTTGATTGCATTTGTTGTGTATTGCGGATTGACACCTCTGTTTGCAGTGGTGATGATCCCTATGTACATTTACCGTGGCATTGTAATTGTCCTGCAGAAAGTTTTCCATCCGGACTGGGTATGCATTATGAACAGCAGGGATGCCCTCGTGGGTTTGGATGACACAACAAAGAGTTGCGAGTGCATGATAGTGACATCCACAGTATTTCGCGGTGTACCTGATATGCAAAGAATTCTCGACCACTTTCAAAAGAATGTAATGGAGGCGAAAAATTCGCAGGGGAAGTACTGGTACAAGAAGATGACCTACTATTATGAAAACTGGATGGGCTTCCCCTTTTGGAAGGAAGAAGAGAACTTCAAACTGAACGAGCATCTTCGGCCATTTGACTACAACGTTAATTCCACAAAGGTGGTGGGCAGGAATGGAAAGGAGGAAGAGTACGTGACGGAAGAAGAGCTTTTGCGCTGTTTTGGGGGAATTGAGAAGTTGCCATTCAAAAAGGGACAATCTCCTTGGGAAATTCTCGTTCTTCCCAACTACATACCCAGCGGAGGAGATTTTCACAGAACGTACTTTGTTCCTGAGATGACGACGGCTCCGAGTAATATGGAAGGAAATGCGGATGATGAAAAATATTTTTCACTTGTGTACCGCGTGCATCACGCTATTGGAGATGGCTATTCATTTATGAAAATGCTCATGTGTAACATTTGTGACGATCCCATTGAGTCCGTACCAAGAGCCCCCACGAGAAACTTTAACGTGTTCATTAGAATCCTCAACAGCATCGCCATTCTCATATTTACCCCTTATTACCATTTCAAGCAATTTTTCCTGGAAATTGACAGAAGCATTTGGCACTTGCCCTCAAATAAACTCAACAAACAAAGTCACTTTGTTTCTACTGAAAGAATCCCAATGGACAACTTGAAGCAGGTTGGAAAGGCATATAAAATACCACTTACTGGAGTACTCCTGGCTGGTCTGGCAGGAGGAGTACATAATTTCCTGAAGTTAACTGGAAAAGGACATCGAATTCCAAAATGCATGCGAGCATTGAGTCCCATGCCGTGGGAAAATCATCCCGCTTTTAGCGGCGATGGAATGGTCAATCATTGGTACGAAATGCATGGCTTAATATTGTCCTAAATTGGCTTTTAGAATCCATATTTATAAGATATTTGGTACATGGCATATTTTCGCAGTTTTGCAAATTCTAAAAATATATATAATCATATTTGCAGGACCGTCGGAGTTTTTACCATTCCCGTTGGAGAAGACACTCCTCAAAAGCGACTCCTAGCTAGTAAAAAGTCGGTGGGAAATCTTGTCAAGTCTCCAATTTTGATAACAAATTTCCTGACTGTTCCACTGCTACTGTCGACGCCCAACTTTCTAACGGACTTTTGGGGAACAAATTGGTACAAATTTATGTCAAGATCCAGTTTGCCAGTACATTCATCGTTGTTATCCAATTAAGCCTTTTGATTTAAAATTATGTACAGGATGACGAGCATGATTCTATCAAATTTTCCTGGGCCGAAGCAGGCTGGAAGGAGTTTTGGGAAGTATATGTTGGACAATATTATCACATTTGTTCCTCATATGAGAGGATCCGCAGGTAAAAAGTCTTTTGCTATAATTCTGTGCAACTTATTTCGTTAAACAAATTAAACTGTAAGACTTGCATATATATAACTTTATAGGATTGGGAGTTATGTTTCCGACAACTTTGGGAAATGTCCGCTGCACAATTTCAATTGACACTGCTATTCTCAAAGATTACAGTGATGCTCAACTTTTAGTCGGATTAATTGACGAGGAATTCAGAATACTACGAACTCTCCATTCACCAGACGCAGAATTTAGGGTATAGGTTACATCTTTGTGACAAGTTTGTGTATGTATTTATATTTTTGTAATAAGTATAGTTACTGTTTATTTGTAGATTTAATAAACATGAAAAGACTGTCGAATATACTTTCTCAGACAATAGACTAATATCAATACAGTTTTGGCTTATTATCGCATTTATTCGCAGTTGCATTGGTAAGACAATTGAAACCATAAATCTGAACCGGTTTAGAACGACCGTCTAGCCAAGGCGCTTGATAATGGCAAAAGGAGCAAAAGTGTTGCGAATTATTTGGCAAAGCATTTGTTTGTAATACACAACCCAATCATTTATCATCAAATTATAATCATAATCATTATGGAACATAGTTTATCCGTTCACCAGTTCGAATGATAGATTACAGTTTCATGTGGCCAACCTAACGAAAATAAGTTTTTATTGTGTATTTAATGTTTGAATCTGGAAATATTTTTTATCTATCTTCCTAAATGCTAACTAATTTTGTTGGGTAGGTGCGCTATCAACTATGTACCAAATAGTGGGGCTTTGTGCGACTCTGCTTGTTTTGACAAACCGATGTTACAATGAGAGAATCAGGAAACAACGATAAATCAACTAAAGGTTATTTTATGTTCCTTTCAAAGTAACCGACCAAATCGTTACAATGACTTTCTAACTTATTTAATCACGTAAATACACTACATTTAACATTGGAAAACGTTTATTGCTGTTAGATAAGAAATTACCGTATTATGATTTATTATCAACACAAGAAACGGCACAGTCCAAATTCTAAAAAAGTCATTTATTTTCCAGTTTTCGCTTTGTATTTTGGAAGAGAAGAACATAATTCTGACAAGTTTTACTTATTTAGAGATTGAGTATTAACCATAAAATGCATTATTACTACAGTAGACCTCTCTCTGGTTGTTACTTACCTATTATTTTGCTTGTGTCTTGTCTTAATAGTCAATGAAATAATAATTTTGCTTTTAACAAAGGTCGTAACATAACTCATTCAAAAGATCAATTACCTAACTTATGAGAATGGTAACATGGGAAAATCTGCCAAAAGCTTCACAATAAGTTGTTCGTGTCCAGTAATAACCATAATATACCTATTGCATCTTTATATTTGAAATTTTTGACAGCATCAAATTATAATATGGCCAGATGCGGTAAAGGTAAGCGCACGTGTTTATTCCCAATTTAGGGAATGAAATGGATAGACGGCTATTGGTTTCATTCTACCTGCGCTGTCGTTGACCTTCCAAGATCTCAATTGTTTTAGTGTTAGTCCAAACACCGTTTACTCTTGGAAAATCCATTTGTATGGCTATTTGATTTGATATTGTGTTACATTACTGCACTACGCACATTCTGTATTTATAACCGCGCCTTCCATTGTTTTGGCTTTCATCGTTATCGTATCCCCTTTCTTCAAATAGAAAACGTTAATATACTCCAGATTGGAAAGCGCAAATGTTGCTCGTACTCACTTCAGTTGTCTTTATCTCATATAGCATAAATGGTTATCCTGAAGCTTGGGGACACTAATTTTAAAGATCGTTTAGAAGAAGAAGTAAACCGAACTCTTCTAATAACTACTTGTAATGGTATTCACCCTCTAGTGTCCTCCCACGTTAGGAGAAAGAAAGAAAGGTACAACATTGCTGATAATAACTAGCTATAACTGCATAAAAGAAAATGAAGTGGTTAGGTCTCATACCACATATCCATCATCCATTTTCTATTATATGCCGACCACTTTCAAAGCTTTTCATTATTATTGCAGGTATTTTTGGGGTTCAGAGATAACGCATTCTTTTCCTAGTTGCCTATCACTAAGCCGCCGCCACCACTACCACCATCCAACCAGCCAGAAACCCTTTCATTTCATTTCTCTTTTTTCTTGCCTCTTCTTCTCTCTTTCTAACAAAAGCTTTAGAAAAGTCTTTATTTTCTTGTTGAGCTGCTATGCGCTCATAACATGTACTATTACCACAGTTTGTTTATAAAGCCATTTCTGAAAGGATGTCATTTATGGAGGAATTGACGAAGAAAACTGGATGATCTATGTATGCACGTAATGTATACATTCTACAAAAGGAAAGTTCATTTTTGACAAACCATCATCATTATTATCGTCACCACTTCCATATGACTATGGACTGCCATTATGCTGCTGGCTTACACGAACCATCTCCTTAACCCCCGCCAGTGGGTTACTTTTGTCGTTGGATCCACAAAATTTTAGTCCATTTCATTGTTTGCACTGGGTACGTTGTCTTGTCGAGCAGTTTATAAAGTAGAGGAAGAGAGATAAAAAAGCCCCAGGATAGTTTACCTTGCTTCTTGCGAATAAAGATGAACGCAACCTCGTTTTCTAATACAAAGTAACCAATCTGCTAACTTATTCATTCACCATATATACAGTTGGACATGTGCCTGTCTTAAACATGCACAAGTTTACAAAATAACATTATGATTTTAACTTCGAAAAAGATACGTATTACAAAGCTACACATTTATAGCTGCGCAAAAACATTGGCTATAAAAGTAATCTCCTCTCTACAAAATGCATTTCAAATATTTGTAGCATATTAAGCAAAATAATATTTATTTCAAAAATAATAAATGGCCATAAATTGACTTTATAGGCAAGGGGTTCTGCCTTAGCCTGGAATGAATCCCGGAACGTTTTTACAACAATCTTTTCCCATTTTCTCACTCTCATGTTATAATTTCGATTGGCATCCGATTTAGTAGAATGGAATGCAATATTTATTTAAAGCCTATGTGGTGACAATAACTTATTTTCTGGAATGCGTTAAAAGGTGTGCACGTGCATTCTATAGTGTACGGATATGTCATATGTATTATTATCTCGATGTATTATAGGTAGTGGATAGTGGATATGGTTTTATTGAATTTTTACTCTACAGTAAATAGATGAAAAACTGTCCATTCGACCGGCTCTTCTAATTGTTTTATTAATCAAGCACAATGATATCATTAATTTATAGAGCCAGTGTGAGCAAATCCACTACATGTGCCTAAGCGAGTGAACAATAAAGTATGTATACTATACATGCAGATAATTAGTATATTAAGGTCCTTTGTCACTTGTCACACACTGGCTGTGTTATTATTTCAAACCTCTGACCATGAGCAAAAGTTAACCTCTACCGCGAAGATATCTAATACCGAATGCAATTTCGTCTTGAAGTTAAAGCCCCTTATTTTCCGCTATAAACCTAATGTAAATCCATCAGTTTTCTGTGTACAAAGGCACACTAGATGCTGGAATGGAACATCATAAGACCTGTGGCAAATGATGGAAAAGTAAAGTAAGTACGTGTCGTTAGTATCTGTTAACCACATAATGAGGAGATGATACAAAAGGGAATAAAGTTTCTATCTCTCGGCTAACTTGTGAACGTATCATTGTCGTGAGTTCAAGTTTCCTTTTATTGTCCCTTAATACAACATTAACCACATAAAATCACTTGAGAGAAATAGATATATTATACAGCTATAAAAGTTGCTGATATATAGTGGCCTACTCTTCTTGGAAGACACTGCCACGCTAACGATGATGATAGGATGGCTTTTTCAAGTGTCATTGGTCGTGCATCATGTGTGTAGTAGGAAGTAGGCAGTGTGTACAGATTGCGCTCAACTTCTTATATATGCCTTACCAGTTCAATTGATTTTTTTGATGCCTAGAAGGGGACTGATGATAATGTGATGACGATATAGTTACCGTCTTCTTGATGAGCTTCTACTAGCCCGATACGCATTCTCCTCCCCAGCATTATAGCCGATTCATCTCCCCTGAGCATGTTCTTTTTTTCTACGGATAATATTTATTGTACATACTTTGCTGTAGTTTTAAGTCACCACACGGCCAAGATAAAAAAGGTGTCATAAGTAAGTAATGGATTGACCTGGCTAAAAGCTTTTCAATTCACCATCCCAAAATTGAATTGTCCACTGGAAAATGTTCTCTTTTTTACATTCTGCTCAAACCGTAGGCATATCCTTTCGAAACACCTTTTCACCGTACTTGTGTTTAAGCCTAAGTCCTCCCTGCCAATCAACTCCTGTCTGTCTCGTACCCCGCGCTTTTGAGTGACTTGTAGCGCAGTAATGATAAGCGAAAAGTGATTTTGGTCAAGATTGAGTTGACTGTTGTTACTTCCATGTGCCTGGCCGTTGTAAAGCTGACCAATAACACTACATGGTTGTCAACTGTGGTGGGGTGACATCATTATGATCTTCATCGCTAATTCACCCCAACATCTATAATCATGAAGCGAAACGTGTTTTGCCAATGGAATAATAACCTGACGGACGATGGAGAACCCAAACTGAAAGTGAGTTTGGGTACCTTTCTTGTTCTTCTTCTTCAGGTAACTACAAAATCATGACACAGTTTTTGGGCGCGTTCGTTGTAAAATACATTACAACTACCTTCCCCAAGAAAAGCGTTGATGAGAAATGGTCTCGTTTTCTCTTTGAGAAAGTGTACACTCTATACTCAACGAAGCCTGTACACAATTTCACCTTCTGTGACTAAAACTTAAGTGGAACCTCATGTATTAATAATGTTTTTCCAACAGACCAGTGAATGTTTTCCGCAGTGTGTTGTTGATGCACGTAGGCGTCTGCCTTTTGAAGAAGAAATGTATGTATTGTTCCAAAAAAAAACTAAAAAGACTGCTGCTGCTGCTGCGTGTAGTATTCCATTGAAGGTTTCTGTCAACTAAGAAAGCATTATTTTTCCTCATCCACCACCACCCTTTCATCTTTGCCAAAAGAGTAGAGGATGAGGAAATCAAAAATGTACGTATATATAACTACGTAAACACGCTATATCATTTGGTATACCTTTTGATCATCATCGTGCTCATCATCATCATGTGCACGTTGGTATTGAGTTCGTCTGCGTGTGCTTATTTGCTGTGTTTTACTTCCATTTCTTTCGGCTCTTGATGATGTGATATTACTTGCCACTTTTCCTGATGGCTTTCGCTGGTTCCTTGTCTATACAATTTCTCTATTAAGGGGACAAATGATATAAGGAATGGGGCTTCACCGAGAGAGTTGTGTGAGAGAGTGACGTACGTAGTAGGTCGTAATATGCTCTATATATAGTGTGGCTGTAGATGTTGTATTATGATACGAGTTGTGTCTACCACAGATAGACTCGTTGCTTTAGGTAGAACTATTAAGGAGTCTGGGGAATTCTGGTGTGTGCCCTCAGAGAAAATTGCACTCTGATCGACCATCATTTCCTATCCGAGAAGATCCATTTCATAAGACGGAGAGGAAGAAGACAGGAGATCAGACACCAGGCGAAAAAATAGAAGTTCTCAATGCTGACTTTCAAGTACATTCATAATAATGCTCAGTCAAAAGGCCTTAAAACTTAACCCAAGAAAAAACTTACCAATATATACTTAAAGGAATACTACCTACATAACTAGGCAGTAAGAGAGGCATTGTGGGTGCACTTTCTTCGTGTTTTCTATAAATAATATATATATGAACTGCTCCGTATTTCTTTCTCAAGAAGTATAACATATGAAACCAAGTCAAAAGGGGATCTCATTTAGACATTTGTCCTACCAAAAATAGTCACAGATACACAAACTGACTGACTGTCTGAGCTATTTGTGGCCGTGATGGAAGAAGCGTGGGCACCGCAATATTTTTTTTATTCTAGAGAGAAAGTGATGCACTGTGATGATAAACTTTGACTGTATATTTTCCTTTTTGTAGTACAAGGTTGTGCGGAGAAAGAAAGGAAAGTTGTGTGATTCTGGGCTAATAATAGTTTATATGTGCTTGTGAACGCGAAATAACACCTTACGAATTTTTTCAACTCAATGTTATTTAAATACAAAATGAAAAACTCGTAAGGTGTTATTTCGCGTTCACAAGCACATATGTAGGTAGATACTGCGATAAGAATTTGGAATGGAATCTATAATTTGGTTCCATCATTATCTGGAGATACAACGGTTGCTTATAATAACAAAGTCAACGTCATCTTCATCATTATCGTTATTTGTTAAGTCATCTGAAAGGGGAATTTCACAAAGTCTCTTTAATAAACAATGTTGTTGTTTGCATTATTACATCAATATTTTTTCGATTTTACTTTGGTGCAGATTTTACTTCCCTCATCTTTTCACACATCTACAGTTAATGCCGTTACAATGTTGGCTGTAATACAGGAGCAGGAGTACTTTAAAAATTAATAGTCAAAATTATTTGCATCACTAGCATGAGCCTAATGATCAACGAGACGAGTCTAATTTTAATTACAAAATCATTATCTTGGAAATTGCAAAGTAAAACTGTAATAAAATATCATATCCTAGCACTGCAGGGTCTGACAGGAAGCAAATACCGTTAAATTGAATATCAATGATTAATTTTTTGTCAAGCATCTTGCTGTGATGCCATGTATGCACATTACGTGGGTAAGAACCCACGTTTACATAACAAAAAGCAATTCATCACAGAGCAGTTGTGTAAGCTTGTAGTTTAAATTATCAATTTATAAACAACTACTACATTGTTCAAAACTACAATATGCAATTCTAAAGAAATTAACTAAACCTTGGTCGTTTAACATCATGGAGTTCATTTATAAATGTAAATGAAAGGAGGATTTCAGATCATTGTTACAATAATGCGGAATATGCAAGTTTTCTATCGAAGAGAAACGTTATTTTCGCTTAAATATAATTTTTAAATGGGGTTTCTGCAAGTATGCTTCGACGGGTCAACTACTAGTACTAATGCATTAGAATCTATATGTGTTGCGTAAACAAGATATAAAATGGTTTAGTTAGATCTTATATGTGCATCAGTTTCACCGACACAGTGTATACTACGGAATCATAACCTAAACAACTGCGTAGATACGAAAGAAGAAGAATTTCAATAACAGCCAAGAGGTAAATGAGTGCAACGATAGACAGCAAATGTCGACTCTCTTCAAAAACTTGTCGCATATTTCATTTATGGCGATCATAAAATCTCAGAAATCCTTCATTCCTCCGCTGTGCCTAAAATCAAGAGTGATACACGAGTTTCCGTATTACTTGAGATCGTAAAGAAGTTTTGTGCATGGGAAAATTTGAATGCGTCGTCGTCCGTCACTTTTTGTGTCCAGTGTGGGGCAGGAATGAATAGATAAAAGTAAAAGGGTTGATGTTGGTTATAAAGCCTGTAGCTATAGAGTAAAAATAGAGTTTTAGCTGACGAAGGAAAGTCCTGCTCATATAAAACATACCCACCTATCTATGTAGGAACATATACCTTTTTCGAACAGGAGATTAAAATCCATAAATCACCGTTTACTACACATGAATGAGTAATGATTTTTAAAAGATGCGCGTATTGTAAATAAGTACGTGTACGAGCTATGAGCTTAAATGCATAGGAACGTACATTTCAGTATACCATTTTTTGTACGTACATAGTATATAGGTGTAGGGCGCATCACTCTCATGATTTTGAATGATAATGATGTGGGAGGTCGACTTGGAATTGGAAAAAATTAATGGTCTAAAAACGACGAATTTTGAAGAAATGAAAAGGTGATTGAACTGGATGGAGCTAAAACTGTGTGTGTACCTAGAAGCTGTTGTAGTAAAATACAGATTGCCACCTGTCTGCTTGGAATTATGGACGGCAAACGACAGTTGCAATACATGTATTTAACTGCCAACAACAGTCTACTATATACGATTCTAACGGATATTATGCATTATAGGTACTTACTCCATTCACTCAGCAAAATTGCCTGCTTGCAGGTAAGTTATAAGTACCAAGTACCCACCACCGCACCTACCTCGTGTACCTTTGCATCCAACTTTTTTGTGGACGTGTACGGGAAACAATAATTTATTATTTCAGTGTGTAGTAAGCAAAATCATCAGTCCCTTTTTGCTGGGTGGCTGGCATGTCACACCTGCAGAGCATATAAAAAGGAATTACCCATTCATAGTGTTGAGTGGCTGCCGGAAAGGGTTATGATTATTAATAAGTTAGGCATACCATAATATACATTAGCATTATTATTACCGAGTCCACTGACCCTATACCATGGGCTGGATATCTGAAATGAAATGATCGAGCTGACTTTTCCTATGATGATTATGGAATCTGGGGGACAGTTTGGAAGAAATGAACGTATCTTTACGATGATTTTTAGTTTCTTGAAGGAAGACGGCGGATATTTAAACACAGGTGTGGTGGTGGTGACGTACCAATGACAGCATGTTTGAACAAAAAGAATAATAATAATAATGCATAGTAATATCATGAATACACGTAGTCCTGCAAACTCTTTGGTAATGTGCTAATATAAGGGTTCAACTTTCCCAGCCCATCTCTCAGTTTTGTATTTTGAAGGTGAACAACACTCCGCGAAGTAGTAGTAGTCGCATCATAAGCAATAGGAAGGATTTATATAAGGAGTTATCAAACCTCGCAGAGAATTTGAAGGAGTACGACGAGACGAGCCGCAGTAGTAGCAGCAGCAGTTTGTAATAGCTTCCTCAAATTTTCATTACAATCCCTCGTTTCAATCTCATTTTCTGGAAAAGATATTAAATTAAATTTCAATTTTCGCCATAAAATGGCCAATTCCAGAACTCTACTTGTTTATGTGCTTGCTTTAGTAGTTTGTGGTAGTAACAGTAGTTTTTGGGTGAGTGCCAATACGGTTCCTGTTCTGAAGGAGCCCGTGGCGGTGTTGGGAGCATCTTCTCCTCAGCATCTACAGCATCAACAACAGCAACGTGTTCAACAGCAGCCTCTCACAGCACAACATCAGCAAATTCACGAAACTCCACGGACATCTTATCCGTCCCCATCCCCTGCAACACCGGTAGCACAGCCCCAATACCCTTCTCATGGCACGTCTAATAACAATAATAATGCTCCGTAAGTATTTTTTTCTTCTTCTTCTGAAAAAAGTTATTTCTTCTATATTAAATCATTGATATCATCTAGTATCTAGCAAGACAGAGAAAAAGATGGCCTGATTCGCAGCTCTTTTCTTCTTCTCAAACTGTTTTCTGCTAGATAGCTGCTGCGAGAGTTGTCAAGTTGAAGAATCATAATTTCACTCCTCTTTGATTTCAATGAGAAAACGACAAGAAAGAAAGCATTAATCTTTTCTGTTTTTTGGTCGATCCTCTCTTTAATACCTCCTTTCTCTATCTGTAGAAATTAGAAATGGTAGATTGACGATAATAATAATGATAAACTTTTGCGTTATATTATTACACACCCTGTTAGCCTGCAAGTGTTCAGATAATGTAGTAATGACTAAACCACTTTGGGAGAATAATAATAATACGGGAGAAAAGGGAGAATTTGCTGTCAGAAGATTATTGAAAGTTTTCACTTCACTCTGCCTATTTTATCTTAAGACGACAACTCTAGAATTTCTTATGTGTGCTGCTACACCACTTATTATGCATACGTACGTACACAGGTGCGACTATAATGAAAGTAGATTGGTGGGAATATGTGGAGAAAGAAAAGTGATGATGAGTCAAAATACATTTCCAACAGTTATAAAGTTATAAATAGACACGTACCTACATTCACAGGTATCTGCGTGTGTGCAGTCAATTTCATATCTTGATCTTACACAACTTGCACAATGAGTCTGCAAGTTTTTACATGAAAAATTCTGTACTCCGCATAGATATCCTGTAATAAAAAAGGGAACACTGGAGAATTTTTTTAGACTAGACAGGCATTTTTCCCACTTTTTACATGGGTATTAGTAGGTAGTTATAATAGACGTACCTACATTTTTATACGCAGAAAATGAGTCCGACGCTCTTGCATCAAAAGAGTGGTAGTGGAGTAGGACCTATTATTCGTTCTGAGAAAAAGTTGCAACACACTCTGGATGTGTTCATCATGCCCGTGAGTGTCCCGTGAGTCTATAACAATAAGTTTGAAGAGAGTTTGCGAATCATAGTGGCAGGCGTAGTAGTAGTTCCATCATCCTCATCATTCACGTAAATAGGCACATGTAATAATGATACAATTCAGAAAGTTAATGGGACAGCAAATTATGATGGAACGGAGGAATAATAAGAAGACGAAGAAGAATCATGCACACACTTGCTCAGAGAAACGTATTCATTTGTTGTCAGACATTTCATAGATGCTGTAACTGTATAATAATATCTGTGTGCATTCGTGTATGTGTTATGTGTGTAGTCATTCATTCATTTGTACATATATTTCTCCTTCATCTCGCGGAGCAACTTTCTCCACTACTCCTCTGCTTCCCACTTCTCTGTCGGGATAAAATTTTAAGCAAAGAACTGTTATTATTGTTACCATCTAAAAACTGATTCTGTTTAGTACACATTTGTATGTATACGCATCACATTATTATATCGTCTACAATAGCACAAGAACCGTGCATATAATTTCTTCTGCTTGGGTAATGGGTATATATTATATACATATTGTAGTGTGCATATATGTATACAATAAGTGGGAGACACAGACAAGCAACTTGTCTTTGATTTGATTAATTCTCTCAAACTCTTTCTCTCTCCCTCTAAAGGAATGAGCTTTTAAAGACTTTCCTTTTTCTCTCATTCTCCCTTCCACCAGCCATTCCGTTCTTTTCTTCTCCGTCTGCTTCGCTCATTCCTCCACTTCCCTTGTTTCCTTGTGTAGTTAAATCCGCCAACAACAACCATTCTACATGTGTACAGTTTCGTTCGTTGTACAACATATTATACGAGAGGCTGCATATGTGTATCTATAATATTATAGCGTATAACTTCTTAGAGAGGGAATTATTGTTATTATCATTATTAGTTTTGTAGACTTTTTGCTTGCTTGGCTTGACGTGATGTGAAACAGACAGAGCACAAAACGAAGGACCCACAACTACACACAAAATGGAACTGAAAGAATAGAAATGGAATTATCTCATAGAATACATAATTTTTTTTCTCTCTCGTACTTTTCCTCAGCTCCTTTCAAGTAGTAGTAGCCTTGAGATTTGGAAGTAATGATATAATTTCAAGACACCCCAAATCTGTCTCTACGATATTAGGTAGTAAACTCAAATCTTGACGAACATTTGCGTTTAATACAAATACAAAAATTGGGTGCGTTCACATTTGTCTTTTCTGCGAAATACTATCGTTGGGTAATTTTTAATGTATAATTCAACTTATGTAATCCGCTACACACTCACACAGAGTACACCGGAAGGATCATTGTGTATGGCTAAATTATATGTATATTAATTATATTCCACGTATGGTTGCAACTAGGTATCCATATTATATTACATACACCATATAGGATTTCCATTTCCATCAAGCAACAGCGCACAAATGATGTTCCAATTAATATTTTGTAATTACAAATATCTCGGAGGAAAACTTTAATGGTCGTATAGGACTCGTTGCACAATCAATGAAATTGTATGTTGTGTGTTGTTGGCTAGTGGAAGAGACGTAAAACTATTAAGAGCGTATATTTGTATTTTGTTTGTTTCAGGGCTACGTATTCCATTAAAAACGCATGGGGATTAAGTGCTGGAAATTCTGATTCCGGTCCATACACTGCCGGATATGGTTACATCTCAGGGCGAACTCTTCAGCAACCGGTTAACTCTCCCAAAAGTGACTATGAGCTTGTACGTATATCTGAATAAGTTAATCGCTGGGTTTGGCCCAGAGATAAAAAATCTGAGTAACTTTCCGTGGTTTAACAATAAAATGAAATCTGAATTAATACAGATGGAACGACCAAGCCGGCAGCTCCCGCATAGCTTATTTGCAGGAATGACCCCTGCTATACAGGCCTGGTTTGCAAATGGACTGGATGTAAAAAGTATGTTGATTGGAGGAGCAACGACGTTCGCCATAACAAACCTAGGATTTCCTGACACTATCAGTCACTTGATACCTGCTTTGAGATGGCTACGAGGAGGATCAACAACAAAGGAATCCAGTGAAAAAGAGAAAAAAACTACCGTTCCCGTAAAAGAAGTTGTGTCCCAAAACAAACAAGAGTCTGAGAAAGTCGAAAAAATCCCCGTACCCAGCAAAGTGGAAGAAGTTCCGGAACCGGTTCAGCCGGTTCAAGAGGCACAGGCACCTCCAAAGAAGGAAGAAATCGTAGCACCTGTGAAAGACGTTCCAAGCGAAAATGAGGCTGTAGCAACCACCCGTCGTAGAAAGAGGGACCTTTCAGCTCAGGTACCTGAAATTTTGTTGTTTAAAGTTGAAGCAATACCAATCTTGCTTCGACTATGTATATACGATTTCTACGTTTTATACCGTTGAATATACCTTCAAATTTACATTCAAGCACTGCAGCAGAATATTGAATTGAATTTTTAATTTCCAATGCTCCTGGTTGTTTTACGGAAGTCAATGGGAAAGTGTATGAATGTATAAGGAAATGTTGGCCTGTCTGGTCTTTAGCATTATGAAACATTAATGACAATAACTTTTGTGCTGCTGCTGCAACAGCTAGTCTTCAATGATGAAATAAGTTATGAAAAGTTAACACACTACTTGGTTCAGTACACTTTGTTGTAACTTTCTTTTGTTTCGTTCCTTGTTCCCTTCTCTCTGACAATAGCCTGACACCGACCTAACTGAACTGGCCACAATGGTTCTCACTGCAATCCAGAGTGGGGAGTGCATGCAGAGGAGCATTTGTATTCTTGGAAGCCAGATCGGAGCCTCAAACAAGGGACGGGCTGCTTTTACATTGGTGGATAAACTTGTTCCTGAATCTGTCCAAGGAAATCAGTATTTTGTCACGTTGAAGAAAGCACTCCGTGGTGGTGAGAGCTTTTGTGACAGGTTTCGTTGCAGGATTAATTAGCGTTTCTCCGGGTGCTGTTTTGAAGCTAGTTGAAGACTGACCATACTACTACTAATGGACTGAAACGTGGTGCTACTTTTCACGCTATTATGCTCCTTACTTTATGTTTGAATGTAATTTACAATAAGCAGTAATATATTTAATAAATATAGGTACAAACATGTTGTATGTTTTAAAATGGTGCTAAATAAAATTTACTCTATACTTACCGTGTAAATATCATTGTGTTCATTCATAAATATGTGCATTTCAAAAATACTCGATGTATAATGTACAATTTTGCACGCAAAAACAAGACATGAGAATAGTATCGTTTTCGTCGTCACAAATATAATATATTGGGTACAATCACGAGAAAATAAAGTAATCATAATATACCATGATGATGTATGCCATGATTTCGTCTCTTGTGAGAGAAAAAAATAGTTTTTTCTCTCTTTTCTGCTTTTTGCACAATATCCTGCAAAAAAACCTTGTGGTGTAGAAAGAGAAGATCCCACTTTGATTTAAAGTCAAATGAGCTTCATGAAATAAATATATGGCTTTTATTTCGATTTCCCGATGGCCAAAAAAAAACTCTTTCACGGAGAGACGCTTTCATCACAGAATCGCATCACTCCCGCATGTTCACCCAAGCCTTATCAGTAATGATAATCTTTATATATTTAATATAGGACAGGCAACACAGTAGCCTAATACCACGTCTGTTGTAATAATATCTTCTTAAAATTCTTGCCTTTCTGTCTTGCATCACATTACGTTACACTTTTTTAAAGAAAAAAAATATTATGGAGGAAGGGAGACAAAATGGTGTCATAAGAAGCGAGCACATAAGTATGTACTTA
The DNA here is from genome assembly GCA_004115045.4 of Sinella curviseta. NCBI lineage: Eukaryota > Metazoa > Arthropoda > Collembola > Entomobryomorpha > Entomobryidae > Sinella > Sinella curviseta. The sequence goes on along the minus strand of CM023201.3, from coordinate 46,961,108 downwards.
TAAAGGACCTTTTCCTCCTCTCTTATTCGAACAGGATGAATATAAAGAGAAGTTGTGATACGAACTGAATGAATGATTTCTCCATTTATTTTTTCCTTCTCCTCATCCATGTTTTATTCTCCCCAAGTTCCAAATGATATGCCAGCGCGAGTGTAAGAAATAGGAAGTAAGCTTCTCTGAGCTACATCATCCTAGTGTGTAGTATAAGTCACTGAATGCTCAGGTCATATTTTAGTGCCTTTTCCCTCCTTCACTTACTTACAAAGTTAATAGGCTATTCAGCACCATCAGCACCGTTGTCGTCAACCGACACCAATAATATCCAACTTAACCTCTATATGGTTTTGTCTGATTTGTTTCCCTCCTGTTGGCTCACTTTTGTGTAGCCCATCCATAGCTCATGCATTGAAAGAGGATTCATTTGTTTGGAATCCCTAGGGTAAGCATACACGCTCGTTTAAACAAGAAAATATACAGAGGGAGAGAGAGAGAGGAGAAAAAATGAGAATTCCTGTGCACTCTGCTTGAATCTTACATCGTCATAGAAGTGGGAAGTGCCTTTATACCCTCGACCGACCGTTTTCCTTTCCCAGGGAATTACAGTACAGCAGCATAATAATATCTTCCAAGTGAAAGCAAAATCTAAATCCGTCTTTTGTCCTACAGCCTATTTAATACAACTACCTTGCACACAAAACTCTGCTTCTGCTGCCTCTGCCTGCGAATGAATGAATGAATGAAAAAGACTAGGATGGTGGGTATGAGTATAAATAAATATCAGCCACCTACATACTTGTGTGGTGATTTATGTACATAATGGATGCGAGCAAATACTTTCTTCTGTGATCAACCTTTGCATGTGCATTTGTTGCCCTTGTTTGTGGATTTCCATCGAATTTCACTAGGCTTTCTCTACCCACCACCAACAACGCCACCACCACCACTACTGCTTCCACACACTAATTCAAATACTACACGCATAATGAGGTAAAAACATATTGATATTGGCAGGGATGATACCGCAGCACCATGGCACACATTTGATTCAAGAGTCGGTCGTATATGAAATGTACGGGTATCATTTTGATGAGGATTCTTGTACACACACAAGTGTCATGCAGAGCACTCTCTCTCTCTTTCCCCGCTCCAATGGAATTCTTCAAGATACAATGTGTAGTCCGTGTGTGTGTGTTAGTCTATATGAATTAAACCTCTCTCCTCCTGTCCTACACAGGAAGGGGATCGCAATCTTGATAAAGCATTGTACGGTCGAGTAACTGAGAGTTTCATTATGATAAACTCTTAAGTTCACGATCCCATCTCATTTCACGACCATGACCAGAGGAAAGAATCGGACGAAAAGTGATAATGGTGGTAGCAGGAGCAGCAGGAGCGGTTGGTTTGTGATTGGTGTCAAACAATGGCTTTAAGGGTCTCGAAAAGAAGGAATACCTTTTGTATAAGACACTTGTATGGTATGGGTTGGTGGAAGGTGTGCGCATAGCATGATGGCCTAACTACTTTTGCTGCAAAGCAGTGCAGATAAAATTTATAGAAAAGTTAAAAGGTGAGTGCTGCTTTTCTAATAAGGAGCGCTGAGACTGAGAGCTGATGCACCAATACAGTAAAGATTTAGGACAACATTCCAGAATCTCATGGAAAATACTTGCAGAAACTGGTTAGATATAACAGACATACATGTTTACTTCCCCTTTACCTGATTACACAGTTCCTGATGCGTAGTTCGTTCAACTCTGCTTTTAATACAGGTTGAGTACATGCATCTATAATATAGGTATACTGTAGCTACCGTGGATTTACCTGAACTCTAATGATGCACAAAAAACTCCCACTCCTATCAATCGTGTTTTATTCACGTCACCGTTTTTATTCGGAAAAATAGGTTCCCTTGTCCGTAAGAAGTCATTTACTCTTTGGCGGTGGTGGTGGTGGCTGGATGAATGAATATACATAATCTTATGCGGAATCTTTATCAGTTGGAGACTACTCTTTCGTTTTCCTCTTATATTATTTATTTTAGTAAGCACTTTGGGGCGAATTGGGAATCGTGCAATTTATTTTGTAGTCGTGACTAATACAAAGCGCAGAAGGTAAACCGGAATGAATGAAATACTATAAAAAAGCCTAAACAGCATTAACTCATTTTTTTGAGAAGATACCGAACCAAGAAAAGTCATAAGCTGTTTTGGAGACTATACTTTGGTTTTCTCTTACGTCAGAGCCGTCTTTCTGTTGGTTCGACAAGGTGCTTTTTTGCCCCATCTTTTCATTTTCGCTAATTTTTGAATGCGGTTAGGTTTGGGATAGCTGGCTGAATAGCGTTCCCACAAAATGGTGAATGTGAATAGGATGCTCAGGTACGTACCATGTTTTCGTGGATGGAAGCTCGTCAAAGAAAGGGCTTGAAAAACTCTGTTGATGACAGATTCTTTCCTAAGAATTTGATCGTTTCTCTCTAGAAAGCAGTTTTTCTCTCTCTATGTTTGTGATTTGTAAATTATCATATCATCATTGTGACATAAACATGTCATCATCACAGTAGTATGTACATACCCCCAACCACCTTCCTGCTGCGCTACTGCGATCGCTGATAGATAGTTTCTTTCTCTAGTAGGTAGTAGAAGAAATGCACTTATCTATTTTAGATTAACGATGAGTACGGAAAAAGCAATCAACCAGTTGACGCTTGAGCTGAGCTGTAAAAGTTAATCAAGGGAAATTTTCTTCCTCTTTTGGCGCTTTGCAGGTGAGTAACCTGAAGTACTGGAAACTCAATGAAGCACGCCCGGGAAAATTATGCACGACGAAACGTACACAAAAAGATTTATAAATGCATCGATTAAGCTCTATCTCTCAATTGCCTGGAAGCAAGAAAGGAGTTTTGAAAATAGGGAGGTTTGATAAGGTTGTAAAATTATCAAATTATGCTAATAAGACTTTTTAGGAGATGAGGCGAAGGAACGCACGCACTGATGTGATCACTTGTGAAGAGACCGTTTCTAAACAGGTAAAAGTTTGTAGGCACTCGGCACAGGTGGCCAATTATGAGATTTAACGCCTATTCAAAGAGACGGTTCTAATTTCCTCGCCTTTTATTCTCATCAATCAACGAATCGTTTGAAAATTGTCATGCAGCAAATTCAACTTACTCAATCCACTTGATTCACAAGGGCCCCTTTTACAAGTCAACAAATATTTTCAAGATTCCTGGATCAAAATTCGCTGTGCTATAGTTTGGTTGGAGATGGAGAGTAATAATGCATGCTTTTATATTCTAGCAATGTCAGATTATATATACTTACGGAATATTAGCAATTGACCAAGTACCATTTTCACTAAAATGCCCACGGCTTCACGTCACATTCGTTCGTAAAAATATTTCAAATGTGTAATTGGAAGAACCATAAAACCATTTTTAAATGTATTAAAAGGTTGCCTCAAATAGAACATATGTCAGTTTTGTTGGAATTATTAATATTCTGTTATATTTAAATACACACTACTTTAGGCTACTTTCACTTGTGCATTTAATGAACTGTCGCAACCAACGACAAGATTTCATCTTTCTAGTCATGTTGACTTTCAACTCTTTTAGCATCGTTTACAAGATTGGTATTATTTATAGTCCCGGGGGCGAAATAAATTTTTTGATCCAAACACACACTAAAGTCAAAATACTATATCGATGGATGCCTGGAGTAATCCGTACATATACAGGAGCGATCAGCAAAAAAATCCCGTTTCTGGCCTAGACTGATGAATCGTGCCGGCAAAGTTTTGTCGTCAAGTTTGACTTAATGCCAAAGGTAACATTTAAAGGAAGGAAAATGCTGTTAAGGCATGTCGGCATTCTACAGTCAAAATTTAGATTGAAATGCAGTGGGCATCCCCATGCTTCCGATACGTTTTTTAGCCTTCAAACAGAATCAATTTGAGAAAAAACAACTTGATCATATTTCCTTGAAGATTGAGCAAAGTGTTTAACTTGTCCTTCAGGCGGTCACTGCAAAAATTGAGAAATAAATCTTTCTCTCTGCCATTTCCTGTTAAATATAAACATACATCCCTACCTACATATATAAAAAATTGTTGAAAGTGTCGAAAATTCGATACAAGTAGTGGGATTCTATACATCCACAGGCACTTTGTTACCCAACTAAATTTCATTAATCCTTCCTTGAATCTAGTATTTTCAATCGATTTTTAAAGAGCTTACAGAAGCTCCCTTTCCTTCAAAAAGTATATTCATTCGCATTACTTACATACATATATCAGTTTCGGTTAGTCTTGAAATAACTCCAGCGAAAAAAATGAACCGAATAGTCTAGAGTCTGTATGGTTTAAGCAAAAACAGAACCTAGAATATAACATATACAGCACACATCTCTGTATAACTAAATGATTCAAACGTAGGCAACATAAATTAGATTTTTACACTCCGGTGCTAAGAAGTCGACGGACAAATTAGATATAAAATCATGGCACACATTTTACTTTCTTTAACAAATCAACGAGGTGTCACTGATTGTACGAGCGTGAATATCATCATTATGAAAGTACAAAAATTGTAATAAATAAAAGAATGTATCAATTTTATAGCGTATTAGTGTCGACATTAAGTAACTAGTATATACCCTATACTATCATGCAGTTTTTGGAAATTTTGACAGGAGAAGAAATTGCAAATAACGTCAAACAGATTTATTTGTGAAGTTGAGAGAGAGAAAAAAAGTCACAAGCCTTTGCCCTTCAAATAACTTCCGCTCTATTTGCGTGTGTAAATAAGGACACAACATCATCCTCACTGGTTATCATCAGTATTCATGGCACGTAGGAGGAAAAGTGTCTCTTTTTTAACCTAGAGAGACTGGCAGCATGCAGAGGCAGCTGAAAAGAAAGTGATTCATGACATCTTGCTATGCTGTTGTATGTGTCAATGTTATACTATTTGCTTTGCAGTCACAGTAGTGATCCATCGCAAAGAAAATTTGTATGGTACACTCACTGTCGCTCTGAAAGCGTAAGAGATACGTGTGTCACGCGTCGAACGTTGTAAAAGATCAAGATATCCTATAGAAAAAGCAAAATGTAAAGTCTAATATAGACACAGCCAACTAACTATTTACCAAAAAATACCAGTGAAATGATCTTGTAAGCTTGTAATGTGCACATAAATGCATATACATTTTTGCTGAATGCCTTTAAGTCATATTCCTTCCCTCGCCGAATGTCGACAAAAAATATGGAATTTCAAAGAAAGTATGGAGTTCTATGATCAAACTCGTTTTGTTAAATCAAAATGAAAGCGCAATTTTCTTAAGCATTTTACATGTCTTCTATGATACTGCATGTCGTGCTTGTACAGTTGAATAAGTACATATAATTTAGCAGATAATTTTGCATGCATCCAATATGCTAGAAGTAAGGCATGACATGATTTACCTTTTTTCTATGACTTCTTTAACCTACCTCAACAAGTTGGCTGACTAAAACTTTATGTACATATATAAAAAAATCAAAAATTGTACATTTCAACGCTTTCTATATTCTATTTATACCAATATACAAATTGCATTATTATTGCTTATTGCAAAAATTATGCACCATGTACATTCGCATACGCCTACGTATATTGTACCGGTACCTGTGCGCAGGTAAAAGTTACATATTCTTAAACTTTGGACCAGTGAAAATTAATATTTCAGGAATCAATTATGCGAGTTTAGATCTAGTTCAGACCAGGGTCTAGCCGGAATCTGAATGAAGTATGGTTTTTTAAATAAATTTTTGAACCGCCATACCTACCACCTGCTTACGTCATGGCGAGTTTTGAAATTTTGGGCATTAATAATTATATTGATGAAATAATGCAATAGGATCCAATGCAGCTCTGTATCCTGTGCAAAACCAAAACCCCAAATGGAAAAATTGGAATAGTTTTTGGTTAACGCGTTTGGTTAGTTTCTGATAACTAATTACAGGGTACTGAAGATTTACTGCAATGAGAGATTCCACATTATACACAACAACAATGCATGATGCATGTCGGTCTTTTATGTAGGTATGTAAGGATCGGATTTTATGTAATGAAAAAGCGGACATGCCGTATTCATCCCACTTGTTATCTTTACACTCCGACAACTTCAAATGCCCATTAAATGCAGGGCTTGTGTGTATCTCTGTTTTAAGCACAAAAGCACACGTCATCTCATCACTAAACAGCGGTATAAATGATGGCGCAGTCGATGACTGCATTGAATATGCATAGCATCCAAAAACGATTTCGATGCTACCACTGAATATGATTCATTTATGATTTCACGTGGGGTTGGTAAAAGCAACATAATAATAATATGCAAAAGAAGTTTCCCTTTGCATGAGCCAACTAAAAAAACAACAAATGATGTAAATGAACCCATCCTTTTGAAAGAAGACCCTTTTTGAGAAACCAACTCCAACATCGTCAATTAATATACTCCTACTGGGAATCGCTTTTTATATAACAGATTCACGTATATTCGGGGTTCTGGTTCTCAAATTATTTCATAAACTCCAACTTACAAAGCACGTGAAACAATCCAGACGAAAACTTTGTGTCTGAATTTAATCCAACGGAAGGAACTAATTCTGGTACGTGCAATGTATTTGTATTGTACGTTTTAATTAAGTTTTCGCCCACTTTATCAAAGCTTTGTTGTGCATATCATGTATTTATATAGTTAACCCTGAATTTTAAATGGTAAATTCCGGTAGACATGCGGCATTCTGTGAATTTAGAGGTATGCAGCTTTGCAAAGTTTTGTTTGTAATTGAGCTATAAACACTTATATGAAATAAATTCAGAATGTTCGATTTAAATCCAGGTTGTAATTCGTCAGCCTCCTCAGTCACTCACTTGCAACTAGATTGATGTTATGCTGAGCTCATTTCTGTAGGGTTTTTGGAAAATTAGTTGACGAAAATGGAAAAGGTTTTTTCAAGTCAAGTTCATCAGCAAGTAAATGAAAGCAAATTGTTTTCAAGACTCCCAAGAAACACCATTCTCTTTTTTCTCTTTTGAAATTCAGTGTTTCTTCAGCTACCTACCACTGAAAAGGACAATGATGTAAAAGTTAATTAAAGACAATAAACGGTTGGGCAACCGACCCTAAATTCATAGCTGAAAGTGCAAAGATAAAGAAATATTGCCGGTGGTTGTATAGCATTTGAATAAAATGCTGAAAATTACAAATTACTGAATTATTTTTTGAAAAAAGACGTATTTCATGTTGACGCATAATTTTTTGTTGTTGTATGTACTATGTATTTACCTACGTACATCAGTCCATTACAAAGCGCTACAAAGCAGATAGCTTTTCCAATCAGCCATCTGTATAGTTTACCCATGTATGGAACTTAATTTATTACTAACGAGTCTGGGAGTTTACAAATTGACAAAGTTAGTAACATTGTGATGTGTCAAGGAAAATGTTTTTACACTGAAGACGGAAGGACAAACATGATTCATTTAAGTCTTTATTAGAAGATTTCGCTTACACTAGACTATTGGAGCAATGAACTTGGCTTGATTTGGCTTATGATCAAAAATACTTAAGGGACGCGAGAGAGGAAAAGAGGATGAATAAGATGAGAAAGATAAAAGGAAAGACGAAAATAGAAAGTATATACATATAAATATCTTGTATACAGTCATATTTTCCAAACATATTGGATCTTACCTAAACAGTAAACATCCATAAGGTAAAGTATTTATTCTTTTCCTTATTATGTAAAACGATTTTTGGGGGAACTGCAGACATTTCGTAGTTGTTGTTTTTTCACACAAATTGTGTCTGTTGCTGCTGCTTACTGGGAAAGATTTTACTTATTTTTATCATTTCGCTAGTTATTCAAGCAATACATCGTCACAGAGTAGTTTCCCAGTGTTGCACCTGTAGCCCGAACTAGACATGCCTTATTCACATCCTGCACTTGCTTTCCAACGATGACTTAAAGTGTTTGAAGACATTTTGCATGATTCACCGAATACTTTTAGGTTCAAATTTGAAAGTAAGTTTAATTGAAATAACAAAGTTTAGTGATTTAAAGAACTGGTAATCTGTTATCATCTCCCTCACAGCGCTCAATTATCCATTGGAATGACTTTGGAATGCCCACTTTCACTACGTATACCTTTATATACCCATGTAGCAATTGGATAAATTTGGGATTTTTCCATATCTAGGGCGTTCAATAAGAAAATTTACTTAAAATACAGTAATATAGTATCCACAGAATAAAGTGGAAACGAGATGAAAGTAATTGTGATGCCATTCCTCAAATACTTTGCTAGCTTTAGTTGCTATTTGTCGTGTTTAGTGTTTACATACTCCTTTTTGTGACACGAACAGCTATTACTTTTACTATTATTACGAACAGTTAGCATAGGGTAAGGTTGGAAAATACGAAAAAAGGTGTGGCAATAATGAAGTGGAAGAAATAAATGAGGAGGACATGAGTCATGAGTATTGAATAAATTTATTCGAGGGGCAATCATGGATTCAAAATTTCTAACCAATTTTTTTGAAACGAAATTCCACTCAATTTACTGTCCTTTACTGTCGTGAATTAAGGAGCAAGATGAGTGTGGAATTACTTCTTTTTAGACAAGTTTGAGATGATACTGATCTATTTTTAGAGAATGGCCATGTGTATTTAATACCCACGTTTAAACTTTTTTTTTGAATATGTATCGTATGGATTTTGTTGCATGCCAAAAAAAGGAAATTATACTAAACTTTTGGTGGTGGCCAATTTTTATTGATATACCCTTCCGCATCGTGCAATAACTAGTAATCACGTTCATAAATCAGTCGTTCTTTTTGGGGAACCAGGTAGATAACGTAAATGGAAAAGATACACATTCTAGCCGTCAGTTTCTAGAGGAAGTGTTTCATTCCAAGTATATTATACGTGAAAATAAACTACAGTTTTCTGAAGTGTTTTATGAACAAAACTTTCAAAATGAGTTTATAATACTTATTCATCATCGCGCGAGTTTCTTCTGAATGTGAGTCTTTGAGAAGGGTATACTTTTAAATTGCCTCTTCATTTCTTGCAATTTACTTTCACAGGTGTGCACATCCTCATCTTCGTACGTATATTGTCTCTGATATCTTTCTACTCTGGCCTTCCTTACAACTTTTGAGTTTTTCCCTTTTTCGATGGGATCCGCACATATGTACCTATATATATTTATACGATTATTATAAGGGTCAGTAGATGAAAGTTGCTTATTGGTTTTGCTATGGTTCTGACTATGTAGATGTCTGTCTTTCCGATTTACGGAGAAAATGGTATACCAAGTTTTAAGGTTCTGACAAAAACATGGACCACAATGACGATAACATTAATTTATATTATGAAATAAATACTACTTATGGTAATGTGCAACAGGTACCATTTGAATGGTGTCAAGTATCATATTTTGAAGATGAAATTCGTACTGCACTCCTGTTAAATTCAGTGGCTATCCAGTTTAAAGAAGGAAACAAAACCTCTTAAAAAGCCTAAAGAATTATAAGCCTTCGGTACTTTTATGAACCTGCATTCGGTGAATTTATTGCATGCCAGTGCTCTTTAGTAAAGTAGGAATATAAAATACAAAAAATACAACTTTCGCGTTTGTGAATTCCACCGAAATTTGATTTTCTGTGGGATACTTTTGATCTAATGTCATCTCTCAGCTCTAGTTTAAGGATTTTATTTATCCAGACTCCATCAAGATTTTATATCAATTTTGGGATGATTTTTTTCCATTTAAAACTGCAAAAAAAACTTACCTCTTTTTCACTTTTCACTCAATCTTTTTCGTGTATGTAGTAGGTATATACTTTGTTCATCATTCACTTTCTTTTAACCTACCCAAAAAATATAAAATAAAACCGGAATCAATTCGAATCATCGAATTTCCACAATAATTTTTCCTCCCGTTTTTAAAGTTTCTTTATAGATGTACTATGAAGTGTGTATCCTTATTCTTTTTGTGTATCCATATTATTATTATTATTGGACATTTACAATTCTAGCCATTTTTAGACAGTTATAACCCTGAGTATGTACAAAGGGCGATCAAGTAGAAGAGAAACACACAAGCCATAAAGCAAACGATGCTACATTCTTTGTCAACTCTTCTTTACAGCGCTACTTGAGTACCAGGAAGAAAAAAGATAATGGTCCTTTTCTATTCATTCTACTTTCCATTTTCTTCATTCCTTCCCATCCGTATGTACATAAAAGAGAGAGAGCTCCTAATATACATGCTCCACCAACATCTCAGCTTTTGTGGAAGAAAAAGAACTTGCTCCATGATGTTTGTTCCTTTTTACAACGCCATACAATCCATCGGGTAAACCTTTAGGCGGACTGTGTGTGCGAGAGAAAGAGTGAAAAGCCTCATCCTTGACTTTTTGGCGTTAGCTGTATAGTAGACAGCGTTTTTCCTAGTAGTAGCAGTAGTTCGAAAGAAAAGTAACAACCTTTCCAAAGCTCTCTCTCTCTCTCTCCATTACAACTCTCACAGAGAGAAACTAGCAAAAGAAGAATGTTATTATTTCAACCGTGCATATTATGTAACTTGTAAATAGGAACCCAACTAACAAAACGTAGGTACGTTTGTGTGTTTTTCAAGTAAAAGGAGCTGAATGAACGGTAAAAGCGAGTATCACAGGCTCATTTATACATACAGTAGTATATCCATTTTCCTGGTTCTTGAAAATGTGCAAATCTTAAAAAGTAAAAGTTACTCTGTATAATAATGTATAAGTGAAAGTATGAACCATCAAAATATATATAGAATTTGAGAGTTTCGCCCTTCTATATCGTCATAATACAATTCACCCGTGAAACTTTTCCCCATCATTATCATAGGTCTCTTGAATAAACAGTGGTGATACGGTAGTCAAGAGAGAGAATATAGTTAGTGGCATCTCAAACTGGGTACTGGTGTAGGTGGAGGCGTAATATGAAGTGGCGGGATGTAATTCCGTCGTACTGTAAACCTAACTCGCTTCTGATATCTGTCGGTGAGAATAAAAATGAAAATGCCGGGGTATCCTGGAACAGCTTACACGGTAGCTTGGCATGAAAAAATGGGAAAACCAGTGGAAGTGAGAATAGTAACTTGTGTTTCACACTGTATATATTTGTATGAATGTATGTATTGATAATATGTATGTTAAATCATAAGGAATTCTGGGATTTCACACGGAAAAGCGTGGTAGTATAAACAGGAAAATGCTGTAGTGGTGAGACTTGTAGGAAAGGTGAAAGGTTTCTACAAACAGGTTCTATACAGTCAGCTCAGCTTAGGAAGAGAGAGAGAGAATGAAGGAAAAGGGATATTATTATTGTAGAAGAGCACACCGAGTGGAACGGTAACCAATAGACAGAGAACATAAAAGGAGAAGTCAAAAATAATACGGTGGGGTAAAGTACATTTCATGTTAGATTTTATGGGTATACATACATCATGACGGGCTTGTGCTAAACCTGCTTTTGCTCCACATTAGTAGTTGAAGGAAATGCAAGTCGAGTCGAGTGTGTGTAGTAAGGCAAAGGGTAAGAAGGTATTTACAAATCCTTTTTTTGCTTACCCTCACTTTTGGCCTTGGTTATTACGTAGCTGAAGCTTGCGAAGCTAAGTTATGATTTCAGCGTGTTTGTCCGTCTGTCCGTCCGTCTGTGAGCACTCTCCTGGCCATATGCATTGCCCGATTTGGACCAAATTTGCCATCAACGTTCATAACGCCAAGGGCAAGACGCCTATTAATTTTGAGCCGAATCGGTTAACGGAAACCGTTAGAAACTGTTAACACTTGGCAATTCACATATGGCGGTATATGACATCATCCTTTACCAAGCGTCAGGTAATAAGCGTTTGGCAAACATCAGGCAAACGTTTAGCAAACATCAGGCAAACGTTTAGCAAACGTTTAGCAAACATCAGGCAAACGTTTAGCAAACGTTTAGCAAATGTCAGGCAAACGTCAGGCAAACGTTTAGCAAACGTCAGGCAAACGTTTAGCAAACGTCAGGCAAACGTTTAGCAAACGTCAGGCAAACGTTTAGCAAACGTCAGGCAAACGTTTAGCAAACGTCAGGCAAACGTTTAGCAAACGTCAGGCAAACGTTTAGCAAACGTCAGGCAAACGTTTAGCAAACGTCAGGCAAACGTTTAGCAAACGTCAGGCAAACGTTTAGCAAACGTCAGGCAAACGTCAGGCAAACGTTTAGCAAACGTCAGACAACGTTTAGCAATCTATATGTCTGTAGTTTGTTTCTCTGAACTTAAAACCGGTAAAAAAATTTGACGGTGAAGTTAAAACCGATAAAAATTTATGCAGCTTAAATTTTTGGCAGTAGTAGCACTAGGCTGAATTCTCATATTCTGCAATCATAGGGTCATTTGCATATTACCAGGCGACGGTGTTAATGTCGTCGTGTTGAATAGCTCATTTCAGCTACGTATTTATAGCAGCTTACAGCAGGTTTATTTCACTGACGCCTTTTCGCCTTAAAATGAGCCAATTGTAGAAAATAAGCTTTGTAGTAGTAATAGTGGTAGCAGCGGAGAGGAACGATGCAACAGAGGAATTTGGTTGAATTTATCATTAGGCCGGAAAGGTGAAAGCAAGTGTGGCAAAGGATTTCACATTCCTGTAAGTATACAGTTTCCACAAGCATGACATTTACGGTGGAATACCTTTACTTATGACATATCATTTACTTACATAATTTCGTGCTCACGGACTATCCAGAATTTGGCATTTTCTGTACTGCAAAACACAATAAATTTTTATTTTGGGCTTCCACTTTCAAAATGTAAACTGTTTAATGGGCATATATAGCGATGCTACATCTACCACAGAAAATGTTAATTTTAATCAGCTGCGTCAAGATTGGTGTGCTAACGACAATGGGAATGGGATATGTACATACATTCAAATATATTATGTTCTCCTTGCTGCATAATACGCTCATCATACTTTTTTTGTGAATTTTCTAATTTATAACTTTCAATCAATACACATAAAATATCATAAATGTTAAGGTCTTCATCCGGATCTAACCCAAAATGTGCACACAAATTACATTCTAGATATACAGCAATATCCACGATATCAGAAAATAAATTTGGTTTATTTGCTTTCCCCATCCACTATTACTATGAAGTACACGCTTATTTTTTCTATCCTTTCGCCCACTAATAAATACTTTTTAGTGCGCGTTCCACTGAATAATTTGAGTTGAACTCTTTTACCGTTTAAAAAACGTGCCCACCAAACTCCTCTGAGAATAATGTCAAATGAGTCCTGCTGGCTTTTTAAAAGTGTGTCTGTCCTGTCTACATCCTTTATAAGACTTTTTTACTACCGCCATAAGCTGTAAGTAACTGTTATGAGGAGCCATAACGAATGCCCTTTGTATCTCAAGAGAACAGACAGGCAAATTCTGGCAGGATAGTAATATGTGTGTAGTGTGTATAAGGTGAAGTTATTAACAAGCTCTAGGCAAACAAGATGCATGGTTAGTGCAGCAGTTTACTTAACTCAAAGAAAAGGGTAATGTGTGTGTATACTGTAAGGCTTTAATATGTTACCTGCATGGATATAAATATGTACATATATGCGAAGCAAGAACAGAGACCACACACCGTATAATATTGACAGTGAGTGAGGAATGTAAACATTTAACAAGAGTCAACAACAGTGAGTGAACTTGCATGAGAGAGAGAAAAAAGTTATTTGAACAGGTAGTGCAATATCGAGGGTTTATTTTACCGATACAGAAACTTCTTTTACAAGATGAACTATTCCGGAAAAACTTTCCCCAGCACACAAGTACCAGAAAATGGGTACATTGTTTTGGTGGGCTTTTTTCTTTCCTCAAAGTATCTTTTCCTTTTTTGATTTTTATTTTATACTAAATTCCAATTTCCCACTACACCATTTCTAGTTTCACCACGATACAAGATAATAAATGCATCGCTTACAATCACCCCACCCGCCATAAGAAAGAATCGTTTAAATTCTACTACATGTAATCGTAAGATTACATCATTCCCCCCGCCATAAAACAGAATCGTTTCAATTTTAGTATACGTAATCCAAGGATTACATTCCCCCAACCCGCCATAAAAAAGAATTCTTCAAATTTTAGGATATGTAATCGAAGGATTACCTTCCCCCTACCCGCCATAAAAAAATTCTTCCAATTTTAGTATATGTAATCCCAGGATTACATTTCCCCCCATCATAACGAAGGTCGTTCCTATTTAAGTACATGTAATCCTGGGATTACATTTCCCTAAGAATAATGTAGGTCGTTCCTATTTTAGTACATGTAATCCTAGGATTACATTTCCGCCGCCATCAAAAAAGGTCCTTCCAATGTTAGTATAGGTAATCCTAAGATTACATTTCCCTCGCCATCGAAAAAGGTCGTTCCTATTTTGGTATATGCAATCCTAGGATTACATTTCCCCCAAAATAACGATTGTCATTCCTATTTTAGTACATGTAATCCTAGGATTACATTTCCCGCGCCATCGAAAAAGGTCGTTCCTATTTTGGTATATGTAATCCTAGGATTAAATTTCCGTCGCCATCGAGAAGTTCCTTCCAAATTTGCTCCTATGATTACATTTCTTCCGACATAAAAAGGTCGTTCCAATTTTAGTAAATGTAATCTTAGGATTAGGTTTCCGCCACCGTCAAAATAGATCCATCCAATTTATTAAATGTAATCCTAGGATTACATTTCCCCCCGCATCATAAAGAATGGTTCCACTTTTAGTATATGTAATCGTGGGATTATATACATTGTGCCCCGCCATAAAAAAAGTCCTTCTAATTTAAGTACATGCAATTGATAGATTGATATTTCCCATTTGCCCCGTTATAAAAAAGGTCGTTAAAATTTCAGTGTATGTACTCCAAGGATTACATTTCCCACGCCATCAAAAATGTCTTTCAAATTTTAGTAAATGTAACCGTAGGATGAAATTTTCCCCGCCATAAAACGTCGCTCCAATTTAAGTGTATGTAATCCGAGGATTACATTTCCGCCGATATAATACAGCGTGGTTCCAATTTCAGTATATGTAATCCTAGGATTACATTTCCCTCGCCATCGAAAAAGGTCGTTCCTATTTTAGTAAATATAATCCTAGGATTACATTTCCGCCGCCATAACACAAAAAGCTCGTTTCAATGTCATTCTATGATTACATTTACGCCTCCATAAAAATAGCCCTCCCAATTTTAGTGTATATAATCCTACGATTACATTTCCGCCGCTGTAATAAAGCGTCGTTCCAATTTTATTGTATGTTCCGAGGATCACATTTATGCCGCCATAACAAAAAGGTCTTCAATTTTAATGCTTGTAATCCTAGGATTCCATTTCCGCTGCCATCAAAAAAATGTCCTTCCAATGTTAGTATAGATAATCCTAGGATTACATTTCCCCCACAATTACGAAGGTCGTTCCTATTTTAGTAAATGTAATCCTAGGAGTACATTCCCCCGCCATCAAAAAAAGGTCCTTCCAATGTTAGTATAGATAATCCTAGGATTACATATACCAAAATAGGAACGACCTTTTTCGATGGCGAGGGAAATGTAATTCTAGGATGACATATGCCGAAATTGGAACGATTTTTTTGATGGCGGGTAGGGGGAATGTAATCCTTCGATTACATATCCTAAAATTGGAACGATTTTTTTTATCGTGGGTGGAGAGAATGTAATCCTAGGATTACATTTACTAAAATTGGAAAGACATTTTTGATGGCGTGGGAAATGTAATCCTAGGATTACATAAACTAAAATTGGAAGGATTCTTTTTATGGCGGGTGGAGGGAATGTAATCCTAGGATTACATATACTAAAATTGGAACTATTCGTTCTGATAGCGGGGGCGAATGATGTAATCCTACGATTACATATACTGGCGAGGGGAAAATGTAATCTTCCGGTTACATATACTAAAATTAGAACCCTTTTTTATGATGACGGCGTGGGGTTTGGATATAATCCTAGGATTATATACTAAAATCAGCACGATTCTCAATGATGGCAGGCGAAAATGTAATCCTACGATTACAAATACTAATATAAGAACGATTCATTATGATGGAAGGGGGAAAATGTAATCTTACGATTACGTATACTAAAATTGGAACACTTCTTTTTTGTGGCGGGTGGGGGAAATATAATTCTAAGATTACATGAACTAAAATTGAAACAATTATTTTTTATGGCGGTTGGGGGATTGATGTAATCCTACGATTAATTGGCGAATGGAAAATGTAATTCTCCGATTCCATATCCTAAAATTGGAACCATTGTTTACGATAGCGAGGCAGGATGTAATCAAATTTGGAACGATTCCTTTATATGGCGGATGGGGGAATGTAATCCTAGAATTACTTATACTAAAATTGGGACAATTCTTTATTATGGCGGAGGGAATGTAATCCTAGGATTACATATACTAAAATTGCAACGATTCTTTTTTTATGGCGGGAGGGGGGAATGTAATCCTAGGTACATTAAAGGATCTTATTCACTTTAGTCACCCTGATCTCCTAATTTCTACGTCTACCGTGTTTTGTACCTGTGTAACTGTAACCAGTTCGCAAAATTTCAGTGACTCTGTTGTGGTGAAATGTGTAATGTACTATCAATTGGATCCAAGGGTATAATAATAATAATGGCTTCGCTAGACAAATTTTAAAAATCAATGCAATTAAAATCGGACTGCCTCTCATTAATGTTAGTCATTTACGGTTCATGTGCACTCGAAGGCTTTCGAATTTACTTACAATACGGGTTCTATGCAGATGTATTTTTACCGGCTTTTAAAATGTGTGCACTATGATTGAACAACAGCGAAGAAACAAACAATTTTCATGATAACATGATCTAGACTACAGTGAAATGTTCAATAAGTTGGAATCGGGGGGACAATGTTATACAGACCACAAATGCATAACACCTATAGCTACGCTTACTTTTCTATAATAGGTATGTCGTATCATTGAGTTACTATGTAGTTGTGTAGGTCCGTATAAACGATTGTGTGAGAAACTCTTCAACTAGTTAAACTACAAAGCAGAAGAAAATGTTCAAAAATACCTGGATTTGGGGCAACTCTGATGGAATGCCGTGATGTGCTTATTTTTTATTTAGAAAGTTTTCTTGCTTCTTATACACGCACTTGATGAACTTAATGCTGCTACGCATTCGTCTATATGCACGATGCAGATTGTACTATTACTCTATTAAGCTTTCCCTTCTTTTCTGATCTGTTTCTCCTTTTGTGGAACCAAGTTTTGGCAGGATGAACTACAACTACTACGACTACTTTCTTGGAACCAACCTTCGACTTTCTCCAATGAAAACTATGCTACCAATGCAAAAGAAATATATACTGACATGCATACATCAACTTCTTTACGGCGTTTGGTATTTCGAACAAATGTACTGTAGAGGATTCAGTTTATACACAAGTCGTTCCTTTATATCTCATCTCAATGCGCCCGGGAAAGTAATATATAAGTGGAAAAGTGAAGAGGAATTTCCCGTTTTTCTTTTTTCTCCTTATTATCCTACCCGCCGAATAAAAAGGATCATTCTTTCAAAAAAAGCAGGTCGTATCTGTACTTACTTTGTGAGTTGGTGGGTCGGTGCAAGGGGAAAGTGAAATTTTGCTTTTCGACTATAAGTAGGTGTGCACATTCCTCTCCTTCCTTTACTCAAATGTGGAAATATATTATGGAACCTGTTTATCTGGCCAATCTTTCTCTCTGAGTTGACTTTGACACGCACGGTGAAATACCAGTACGGACAGGTAAATTTTGGTAAGAACGGAGAAAGCAGGCCATTTATCCAGGGCAGTTTACAAATGTGGATGTAAGTAGGTGCATTTTATTAACACATGCTTGATTTTTCTTCTTCTCCTTTTGCAGACTACATACTCCGCAGTTCTAACAACTGTAACAACAAGGTCACTTGGTGAAAATGGTGAAATTAATCGTAGAGGGACAGTAGAACAGTAGGCGATCTCTTGAAATAATAACTTACCCGAATTATCCATCCTTTAGTCAGTCAATGTACCCCACAAGATCCGACCAACCAAATGTTAGTATGTTTATTCTACTTGATGATTGGAGACGGCTGGGCTACTGGCTTAATGCGATTGAACGTTATTACGTGCTAAAATTGGGTCATCTATATAAATTGTTAAGTAAATGAATAAAATGAATGAAAGAACGGACACATCAATGGTGTATATATGGTACATCTATTATACTCTGTATTTTATTGTCGTCAGATGAGAACTCTGTTTTTGCCACAGTAGCATCAAAGCCGTAATATATATCATATAAGTCACAACAACTAGCTCATATTAAATTATTAACAACAATAATAATTGAATAATGTATGTGTAGTACCTGTAAATAGACTAGAGATTAGGAATATGTACATACATACATATATATACTATTAGGTAGCTTAAAATGATCTTTTTCAAAACGCAAATTATATATACACGTTATCTACACATTACACATCATATAATCATCACCCTGTTGCTTAAACAGATATATAATATAAGTAGTGTATTTGTATGCTAGGACTAATTACACAAAAAATAGCGGTTATTGAACCATATCTCATTATACTATATGTTATGCTTTACGAATATTCGTTACATCAATTTTCCACTGGATCTACCTCCATAATCCGCGAGAGCTGACATCATTCTAGGCTAACCTCAACAAAATGAAAAGTAGATAGTTTTTTTTGTAAGCTAGACGTACTCAGGAATCCAGTGTTTTCAGGATGAAACGGAATATTATATAATACTAATCGCAAGTACATAGTTTTTGTCTAGATCTGATTTCTCTGACTAAAAAGCACTTTTAACGACATTCCACAATTCAATTCATACAGATTAAAGCTAGCATAAATTGGTTGCCATTTTCAAGTCACTTTTCAATTTAAAACGGTTCGTCAATTCAGTAGATTTTATGATGGAAGCATAGTAAATAAAAACAGAAAGTCTGGATTCCTTTTTTCATGATTTAATGAGGAGGGTTGCAGACATTCCCTGTCTGCATTTCTTATACACATTATTGTTAAAATCGGTATGCATACACTTGTTTTCTGAATCAATGTGAATATAAATATCTATTAATATAAGTCAAATTAAAATCATAGTAATTAAAGGAGAGAAAACATGTTTATACTTCATGTGGGTGGCGAAAAAACATGAATATATTATTATTAATGAAAAAAAAATGTTGGCGAAAACATGAGAATGCGTTAAATTTACAAGTAAACACACACAGCCCTGCAGCTTGTTTCTGCTGGAAAACTATGTATTACCTACATATGTAGTTCAGAGGGAGATATATATAACCTTTCATGAAAGTTTTTTTCTTCGTGTTCATGCGTTCCACGCACGCAATTTCCAAAGAGCACTCTCTAATTACGATCTCTTGTTTCTTCATCATTATTTCCTTACGGTGGCAATAACGTTCCTTGCTTCGTAAGCGTAACAAACTGTGAGTATACTTTCTACGTAACACAGTAGTGGGGAAAATGATGTAGTGCCAAAAAACTCGTTCATTTCATTGCTCTTACACACACACCTACACCTACATACGTTTATTATCTGGGACTCATTTATTGCACGAAGCAGAGAAACAACTTACTTAAGCTATATAATTATTATTGTGTGTATTTATATGATTACATATCATGTATGTATGTACCTACGTATCCTGTGTTGTACCTGTACCTCTAAACAACGCATATCAGGAGGACCAGGATATTATAGACAGACGTGAATAAAAAGCCAAGTCGACAAGTACCTCCTGCATCTATACTTTTTTTTTACTTTATTCTCCAAAAAACTAGCACGTATTATCCAGAATCTCTCACAGCCACAGGTATCAGGTGTACGTATGCTTCCAAAAATGAACGCAAATAGTGCAAATTCAGACTGTTCACGCTATAGAGGAATACTTGTAGAGAGGGGCATTAGGAAACGGGAGAAAAAAGAGAAAAGTTGATACAAAACAGGAAATGTTTTATCGGTAAAAGTATATATGCTGTTCATGCCATTGTAAGTAAGCCTTCTGTCAGACTACCTATTATCCGCACAGAGTGGCTTTTTCTCCATTTCTGCAAATTACAATTAGGTGTTAGTAATATGCCATTTTTTGTTAACAGTAGCATAGTAATAATATGCATACATTATCCTGTACATGAAATGTCGACATAAATCTGTGTTAACGGAGATATTAGCCGAATGCTGTATATATTCATGTCAAAGTCGCCAGATGTGACGTGTAATTAGCGAAATTTCCTCCATGCAATGCATGCACGCACAACTATATGTGGCTATAGCTATGTTGGCGTATTATTTCAAATATATAGGTAAAAGATAACTTGTGACTCTAAAAATAGAATGGGGATATGTATGGAAAAGTTTATGGACCGTACCAATAATTTAAAATTTGTCAAAGTCAGTCGGTAGAAAATCAAGGATCAAGCATGTGTAAAACATTAAAAGGACAGAGTGGAGGGGCATTTTACGTCAGTTCGCTCACATAACAGTAGCGAATAGAGAGAGATTAGCATCCTCATAGCCTTAAAGATTACATAATAATATTTTAAATATGTCGCGAATTTCTATTTTCTCATCGTTTCATTCTTTGTGAAAATTTGAAAAAAGAAAGGAAAGCATAAATGCTCTTCTATATATAACGTTTTGGCAATTTTCACTCCTTAAATCCGTCGTGCCACGCTGCAAAATATTTCAGGGAACATTTTATATTAGACCCTCAAGCGTATGTATATAAATCTTCTTTAGAACAGCCAAAATGTAGCAAAAGAGAATTTGTTGCAAAATACCCCGATAAAGGAACGTTACACACTAGCAACAACGACGGCTCGTTTATGTTTCACTTTCACCACCACGTCATATTTTACGTCTACAGCTTACATGACTTAGTTATCATGATGACTCGTTTGAGTGACTATTTTTGTACATTTCTATTAATAGCTTACGTTACGTTAATAATACGGCGCTTACGTGTTATGAGTAGTCTACTAGTCTACAAAAACGACAAGGCATTTCAAAGGTGGCAAGACAAGGGGCTCGATGTCTTGCCACTTCCGATATTCCTTAAAGCGAGCACACTCGTAAATCTTACAGTTATTATAATATTTCCTTCTGTAGTGTGCGCACAATGTCGATGACGGCTCCTCATCAACTAAAAAACTATTTATAATTTATTGAGAGGTATACATATATTATACCTACGCACGCGTTCCTAACAAATACATAGCTTTAGCTCACTTGCAATATATGGAATAGGATGTAGTAGTATGTACTCTTTAATAACCTGTTGACAATAATCAACTACAGTTTCCTTTCTTAAATTTATACCTACCTATGCATTTTTGAGGTTCAGCTTATATAGTATTTCCAGTGAATCAATCAATAATATCATAAATTTCTATCAGGTTTTTTTAAAGAGATTGTATATACTATATAGTTAACTGCTTACATGTACTTATGGCCACTATAATTTAGCTAAGTATATAGGTAGATAGATGTATAATATGCTCTCGTATATCATATTTTAATTATGCATAAGTATGACGGAAAACTTGATTATTTTACCGGAATGCCGATGTTGATTGCTGGATAACAATATCTACTTCCTGTCCGCCTTTCCCTTGTTGCGTGTTTCATAATAATTTTGGAGCCAACGTATTTAGCTCCAGGCAGTAGCATGTATATTTTAGAATGAAACAATGCTTGTTTTTTAAAATAAATGACCCACTATATTTTAGATACTTTTGAAGTGTGTAACGAAATTCAATTTTTGCTCTTTACAACAACAGCTGGTTGTCCTTAATTATTGTAGAGTAGTAGTAGCGTTATGTAGAATAGTAAAGATAGCTCATTCAAATCATTGTCAATGGGTATGTATTATTATTGATGATGTTGATTATGAGTTTTTTTTATAAAGCACCTTTTCTTCCACAAGCATTCGTCTAACAGTCCATATATCTCATGTATTTTGGAGTTTTTTAAATTACATATAATCAGTATATAGGTAACAATTTTTAGTTTTGCAAACCTTAAGAAATCAATGAAAGGATATATGTTATGAATGATAATACTGTCATGTCGTTATGTCATGTGAAAGTCCCCCTTCATGAGTCTGGTGAAAGTTTTTTTGAACTGTTGGTTAGCCAAAGCGTAGCAAAAGGGGTTGATGGGAGAGTTTGCATAGCAAAGAAAATATGCAAAGTAGTAGACATGTCCATTAATACAGCTGCAAAAGGGTTCTATCATGGCCAGGATGTGATATCTGAAATGACAGTTCAAAAATGTTCATTGGATTCATGTTCATAAGCATTACACATCATTTTTATTCAAAACTTCAAACATCATCACTTAAATCATAAGCAGGCTTTCTCTACTGATTTATAACAAACGGGATATGCCTTGAAAGATTGCTGGTCATTAAGACTATGATACTCCTCATGCATTAATCGTTTGATTAGCCATTGAACAAAGATGCTGCATCATGCAGCAGTTGTTGATAATAATGGTGATTCTGATGAGGATTATTTTTAGATGATTAAGTCGTTTTAAATTGTTTGAATTATGCATAAAAATAAAATAAAGCATTCATTCATGTCATAAAGTGATCATTTGAAGTTTTTCGAAATTTTCGAAATTTTTTTTTGAAATAAAAAGGTTAATTTGTTTGATGATGCAGTATAATGTAATAAAGCAGGCATTCATGTCATGTAAAGTGATCATTTGAAGTTTTGAAGTTTTTCGAAATTTTTTGAATTTTTTTTTTGAAATAGAAAGGTCAAAAGGTCACTCACGGTGTCCAACAACAAACGAACGCACTAAAGGTCGCATGTAAATATTGGAAAAATAATTAGTTAATTGGAATTATTATTAAAAATGGTTAACATTAACTGGGAATTTTAAAGATGTAGCGTACCCAAGAATTAAAGATATTGTCCTCAGCGCCTTCCGTGCCCTGTTCTCCGACTTGGACTTTTGTCGCACGTCCTTCAGGCGTTTGTGAACCTTGATCCTTTTGCCCAGGCTCTTAACCAAACTTCGTGGCGATTTCCCGACTCCACTGCCTCCTCTCCGGCTACCACCGCCTTCGCTTCGACCCTCATCGTCATCATCCCCGTCATCATCATCCTCAACCCCCTTCCCACCTCCAGTACGGGTGTTAGAGCTGGATCTATTCCTCGTATCCCGAAAGCTTCCACCATCCATCGTGGAAGCGGTCTCGATTACGTCTATTTCCACTCTCGTTTCAGATGGCCGATTCCCTGTTCCAACAGACACCACAGCAAGTTTTTCTTTGGAAGACGATACGCTCCTTTTGTCACCCGAACTCACATTGCCACTGTCACCTTGACTTGTTTGACCAGTGGTTGTGATATTCGGACTAATTTGGTGACCTCCACCAGGGCCATTCACGTTACTAGATCGCCTGGACCTACTTTCTCCGCGATTCGCTGTTTGCGAGTGTTTGGATTCGGATCTGGCCAACGTATTATTTCCATTGTTATTATGATTCCTGTTATTAGGATTATGACCGTTGTTAGAAGTCTGTTGAGCGGAGTTCCACTCAATTGGCTGATGGGATTCCTGAGTAAAATCCTCGATAGGAATGGCCGTCTGAACTGGAGTAGGGCTCCTGGTAGAGGTTTTGGAGCAGTGGCCGGGAATCTCGCTGCAAATACTCACTTCTTGCCTCGCATAAGGAGCATTACCGAACACGAGTGGTTGGAGTGATTTGACAGAGCTGTTTGGGGGAGATTTGACAACAGAGTGAACAGAACCACTTTTTGACATGCAGGGACATTTGGATGGTCCGCTGCGACTAATCTCAGAACTTCGGGAGGTTGATTGCGGATGTGCGGGGAGCTGGAGCTGGGTGAGCATCGCCTGCTGCAAGAGGATCTGTTGCTGTTGTATAAGCAATTGTTGCTGAAGTTGATGTATTAGCGGAACGGTTGTTTGATTGTATGTCCCCGGGGAGAGATTTTGTTGTTGGACAAGAATCAGTTGGCGGAGAAGCGACTGGAGTTGAGCTGTTAAGTTTGGTTCTGACTCAAATCCTCCTCCACTGCCATTACCACCGCCACCGCAACCTCCACTTCCAATAGGTCCACCTGAGGATGGAGGTGTTGGCGTTTCAACGGTGATGGAACTATCATCCATGTAGCGTAAATCGGCCGTGTCAAGAAAACTTAAGGAAGACAGTACAGAGTGACGTTTATCCTCTTCGGATAAGTTGGGATTATTGGTGCTGTCAATAATTGAGTTGACAACGTCTATAATGGGGACTCCTCCAGCACCCGCTCCTTCCAGTCCACCCAGGAGAGTACTAGTCGATGAATGGAGAGAAGAGCCCTTGGACGATCTCTGAATTGTAGTTGAATGATGATGATTATTATTGGGAGCCGTAATAGTAGTATTATTGGTCGGAACAGTGCTCAGATTATTGTCTAATGGAGTAGAAGGGTCTACAAGTGCAGTCTCTTCTTCTGTCATCTCATCGGTGACTTGTAAAGAGCTTTCACCAGTTCTTTGATGCATTTGTATGTAATGATGGTGGGATTGATGATGTTGCTGTTGTTGCTGCTGCTTGGCAAGGGAAGCTCTGCGAAGATTGGAACATTGCTCCTGGATGCTAGCGTGAACTTGGCGAGTAGAACAAGGGATTAGGGATGACATGGGAATTGGAGTCAATTCTGGAGTGTGATCTTCAAACGGGGAGTGTAGTGGATGATTTGGGGCAGATGTTGGACTTTTCTCCATTTCAATGGAAGATTCAACCGTGATTCCACTATCCTTTGACTCCACTTTTTCATTTCCACTCAGCCCATGACTCTTTACCGAGACTACGTGGGTCTCAAATGCAATTTTCCCAGAGCCACCACCACCACCTCCGCCATTTCCATGATCACTTTTGGAGTGTCGGCGATTCGCAGGGACCGCAATCCCAGGGGCTTTATTTCGTTGGTCCTTCAAAGCTAGCGTTTGCGGTGGCTGATGAATTCTGTTTCTACCTGTTGGTGTGGTAGACTCTCCGCCATTGGGATTATGATTATTCCCAAGGAATTCAGGGGGAGGAGGGGGAAACTCCTCGGATGGTGAAAGGGTTACTTGATTATTATTGTGACTAGTAGGATTACTATTATTGTGACTACCATTATTGTTCAAACTGGAGGCTTGCTTTGTACAAGACTCGTGTTGTTTCGGTTGATTATTGTTAGCACTGCATTGTTGTACTGAGGTTGTTGCACGGTGACTTCCTGCTGCAGGGACATTATTATTTGTTCCTCCGTCAGATAGTCTTGGAGCATTATTGTTGTTGCCACCACCTCCACCTTGTGGTGGAGGAGGTTGGATTCTCGGGGGTGGTGCTGGAGGATGAGGATGCTTTTGGTGATGGGAAGATTTGGATTTTGACGTGGATTTGGGTTTTGTTGACGTAGATGCCTGCTGCGCGGCCTTCTTTTTGACAACCATGGAAGTAGAATCATCATCAGAATCAAACGCTGGACTGGAAGAACGCTCCTTTTCTCCTTTCCCTCTAGTATCACTGGGTGTTCTGCTTTCCGCACCGTTCTGAAGAAAAAAAATACATAAACATGTTTAGGCAATCAGTTTTACGCAAATCACCGCTTGCGCATATAATCGTAACCGTTGAAGATGCTTTATGGACTCCCTAACCGCAAGATGGAATAATATTTTGGTTCACCGCGTCCATAAATCAAGAGGAATGACGACAATGGTGACGACGATGACGGTGAAAGGTGGTGGTTTGTTTTAACTACAGAACTGTATTAATGCCGATGCTAATGCGAAATTGGTTTCCGTTCCTTGAAGTGTCTCTACTACTTTTAGAAAAGTCAACAGTTGAATGGTGGTATGTACATATAATATGCAGAGAACAGAGAAAAGAAACGCTGCAAACGGTATAATATATTATTACGGTGCATCACATCTTCTGCTTGCGTCTATTTCAACTCGCTCTCTCGTGTGACACGACAGTAGTGGGATAGATTTTGTAAATGGAATGAAATGTAATATGCATGTAATCTTTGCGGATGAATGGATTTTGGATTTGGTTTACATAGGTAGATTGGATATTGGATAATCATTTCGGTGAAAGCTTTGATGGAAAATGTGGTGGAGGTGGGATGGTGGTAGTGGATGAGAAAAACACATGCCATGTTTTCAAGATTCATTTGCATGGAAAGAAAGCGCATATATATATACTGGTTTTGACGGGATGGTGATGACGACGACGGAGGAGTACAGTTTCAAGTTTCAGGTATCCTTATCGAGAAGGATTTGTTTGCATACAACTCAGACGGATGATGACGACGATGTGTCATTTCATTATTTTAAATATATAAATCCATACATATCAACGTCTTGTGTGCATACAAATATCCTGGAGCGAACGGTGATATAACTGAGTGAATACAAAACTTTGTGGCTGGATTATATATATGTGCTAGAATTTCGGTCGTGAATAACACGAGCGCGTTATTATTTACCCTATTAAAGAAGGAAATCGAGACAGGCAAATCTCTTCAGAGTTAATATCAGCATTAGAATTACATTACCTGTAGTGGCAATAACAATGCCAAAAGGGTGCTCTCATTGGAATAGTTATATGATCAGCATCAGCAGTCTGCCAAAATATGTACAGGTAAAATATGAAACGGTAAAAGTGCCACGTGATACATGTTTTATGCAAGCACGAATGTAAAACAATACACACTGGAAAGTCATAAACTACTTTCATCGATATTCCAATAAAGATTCATGATTAATGATATGACGCTGATGGCTATCGTAATCTTACACTTGAAAAATTTCAGTCATTATTATTATTATTATACCTCCGCATGCTCAAATAAGTAATTGGGATATATACCGCGAAAAACTAATAAATAAAGTTTCGACATTTTGTGCTAATAATGTAGCGCGCCGTATTAGGAAGGACATTTGGGTCGGTGGAACGAGAGAGGATCGTGTATATAGTCAGAAGTAATAACCATTACCAGTGGCTCGTGTGATGGCTCATGGCTCTGACATTTATGGAATCTCGTCAGTGAATCTAAATATCCTTTTTTTCTCCAACAAACTACTTTCCATTTATTCATTCCAATATCCATAATAATATAGAAATCAATGATACGTATACGAGAGAAAGTCAGCCGTTGTATACGACGACCACAGAAAAAAATGCATACACTTTTGTTAGTTTACTCGTTACGTCAAGCACCAAATCGTAGTTTATGTTGTTTTACTAACTATCCACCTAAAAACCTGCCTAATTTCTAACCCATCGCTCGATGAGTACGACTTAATTGAAACTGTATGACAGGCTCTATAAAATATTTGGCTTTCACATTAATTTGAGGTCATTATCAGCATTTAATTACACATTATGACACTTACTTTGTCCAAATAAGAAGGGAAAATCCATCAATTTTACAAATCCATATTGTGCCCTTTTAACCTGATCTGCCATTTAGCTGTGGACATGACGTTTCTCTGCACAGTTGCCAGTATGACATTACACATCACATATTCTCGTCACGAAATCAGGGTAATTTATTTTGTGTAACAAAAAAGAAACTCTTTAAATATTATAATCATCATACGTCGTACAGAGAGAGAGAGATGTGAAGAGTGTATAAAGTCCTCCATTCTCAACGAGAAAGACGATATTACCTTTATTGTGTTGCTGGCTACAAAGTCAAAAGAGAGAACTTTTTCTTTTATTTCACTTCATCAATATCCACGAGCAAAGTGGTGCATGACTGACAGGGGCAAGTTTGTATAAAATATGCATCAGATGGTTGTCAATAAAAAGGGTTTCATGAAGAAAAAAAATGTTTCCTTTCTTTCTTTCCTTCTGTCGTTTTCTGCATGAGAACGCAGTAGTATAGTAGTGGTGGTGGTAGACGACAGGAGAGAGAAAGAGAGAAAAAGAAGCCAGGTGTGCGAAACTGAATTGTCGGTGGTGGTTATTCTGTTATAGCATACACAGTCGCGTAAAAAAGTAAAAGTTACATTCATATATACGCGATCCCTACAAATCCATCAGTCGACAAGATAACATACTCACAGAAGTAGTTGCAGAGAGCAAGTAGGTATCTATTCACAATGTTTTTTCTTCTTTTATAATAATAACAAGGTTCTGAGAAATCGTTA
This sequence comes from Sinella curviseta, assembly GCA_004115045.4. Classification (NCBI taxonomy): domain Eukaryota; kingdom Metazoa; phylum Arthropoda; class Collembola; order Entomobryomorpha; family Entomobryidae; genus Sinella; species Sinella curviseta. The sequence goes on along the minus strand of CM023201.3, from coordinate 46,932,731 downwards.
TTTTGCTCCCGGCATCACACACACAAAACTGGCACAATATGGTCACACATGAATGAAGAAGTCACAAAACTGAAAGCATATTTTTATTTTATTTTCAGGCATTTCCATACGTTATGTCAATCTCCTTATGTGCCAAAATGTACAGAGCGTGTACAGTTTTCTGACAAGTTGATCTAAACAGAGGAGGCAATATATGTGTAGATATCGACTATATATGTATATCGTATCGACTGCTGGTATTCTTTTCATTGTGATTGTTAAGAATGAATGTGCACGAATGTGCCTATATTGTAGATATCAGTTCTGTTTCGGGAAATATTTACCGACGCAAAATAAATAAGTATATTATGTGTGTGCGAAAAGAAGCATAATAAAATTTTGTACCTTCAGTTAAGTTAGAAATTCTAGTCCAGGGCTCGACACACAAGCTATAATATAGGATTTGCTTCAAATTAGGCTTTTCCCCTCTCTCTCTATTTTATTTTACCATGTGCTTGAATCAGTGCAACATATCGTAAAATATTAATATTCATCCTTAATATAAAAAAGTGAAAAAAATATTTCACTATTTCACACATTGCTTCAAGTATTATTTCCTCCCACAACATCGCATAATGTTATGTATGATATATTATGTTAACCTGGAACTGCATGCAAACTGAGAATCACACGCATATTGTAGCGCTGTGATATGCACCCACACACGTGAATCTATATACGCTAATGTAATTACGGAGCCTGTACAATATTGAAAAAATTGGTGCGTCGACAGAAATAAATAATAAAAAGTATATTTGGAGGCATAAAGGATATCGTGGGCATGTACATAAGGAGTTTATGTCGAGTTTGCATATATGGACTAGCGGAAAAATACTACATGAAAGGGAAACAAACTGGAAAATGTAATCATATCCAGAGAATTGTGCAATATGTATGCATTTACCCATGCGGATATCCTCTCGCCTAAAAAATTGAGTCACGGAGAAAGTTGATATTTTTGTATTTGCATATTTTTAATACAGCGCGCGACTCCTCCATCTACAATCCAAATATTACGATATTTGTGGAAATTCAACATTTACTTTGCAACAACTGTGCTACGTGTAGAGTAGTAGAGAGACAGCAAAGAAGAAGACCTGGTAGTTTTTTTTACCTGCGAATGTACAAGTAGCAGCAGAGAAGTAGTCGCAACGCACACACACATGCACCCGTGAAAGGGTGATAGAAGAGAAAATTGTATAAACATTATGCACGCGAGAATGCACAATTTTCCTATGATGCTATCGTCAAAAGAAAAGAAATTCTTCAGTACATTACCAAACTATTTTATCATCATTCTATCATTTCTCTTTCTGCGATTTTTTTTGCAATATCACCAGAAAAATCCCACACAACAACAACATCATAATAAAATGCATGATACGCCTTTACCAAGAACTAGTCACAGAGGGAAAGAAAGAAAGGAGAGAAAAAAACTTTTCCCTTTCTTGTCAAGAGGATCTCTAAAGATATTTTATTTGTGAGAAGAAGTTGGGATGAGATTCCACATTATAATCAAAATGAGTGTACGTATGCATATAATAAAAAATAAAATACTATACATGTTCTGTTTATGCATACAAACAGAACTATATATAACAAATCCCCTTTTTAACACCTATAACCTCTCTCTCTCCAATATAAAGTGTGTTCTCGGGAAAGAGCAATAAGCCCGAGTAAATATGTGATCGCGTTATATGATCTCTGTATATGCATGTATCAAGGTTTCATTAACAAGTAAGTCTGCATTATTTGTCATGCATGATGAAGCATTTTATTGCATTTCCGATTTAGCATAGCACAAAGTTGTTAAGAGTGAGGCAGAATAGTATGAACAAGCGAAGCAACTCTTTTAAAATGTTTTCAAAGAAATAAATATCTTGCTGTACGTAACTATACATGTATGTATATGTATAAAATATGAAGCCTATAGAGCTTATATTATAAGGACTTATTTTTTATTTAATCAGTTAAAACTAAAACATTCAGAGATTTTCATATGATATTGAATCATTCAATTGAACGATCAATGAGAAATAATGAGACATCAAATGCCTGCGTTTTAGCAGTTACAATTTGGTCCCCATTAGAGTATAACTTCTTATAATATATATGCCATTTTGATATTTTAAATAGCAAAATGGAAAAATCAATCCAATTAGAAAACATGCTTTTTGATAAATACATTTTATTTTCGTGTTTATAATTATAACTTTATCGATTTTCCTAATGTACTTTAACTTAGGATGTAAGCTATGCTTGTACTTTAACTTACTCATAATTACAGCCTGTAATGGGTTAATATATGCATTGTTGGAGGGATGCGCCATGTGGAAGCAACATTATGGGTGTAAACATTGAATCTTTGAATCTACAGTTACATTGATTTTACATAACCATTCTTGTAGTATCAAAATTGATTATTTGCCTACATACCTACATAATCTTATGCAATGACGGATTGTCAAGTTCTCTACCCTTTCTCACAACAGTTTTAATCTCATATTATTTCTCGATTCGGTAAGTAAAACAAATACAAAATACAATGTCAAAATGTGCACAGATAAATTCACACTCGATGTGCACTCATCACACCGTTACTATCACCTCCGACCTGTCAAAATCGACTGGATGAAAGTATACGTGGCAGCCGTACTGTTGCAATGGCCCCAAGGGATATACACTAAAAGTTTGGCATTCATTCACTCAACTCGAATGTATAACATTGAAACATTTTTCTCCTATTTTATGCAAACAATTTCCAGGACATATATAATACCAATGTCTAAAAATGTCTGGCAAACAACATTATAGTTGGCAAATGCAAAGGTATAGAGATTCGCGTTTCGTCTGTTGAAAATATACCGAAAACAAGTACAGTTGTGTGGATGCTGATTGCTGGCACGATACCTACAAAACACAGTGCCCAACACGACTTTCCTTTTTCATGCCATTTCTATCCCTTCAACTGCAAAAACCTTGCCAGAAACAAGCGTGCAGATATTGAACGCAAAAGACTTGTGTGTTTTAAATTCAACTTCCAGACTCCTACCTGTCTAATTCGTCTCACATTATATACCTAAAAACTTGTCGATTTCCTTCATGTGGGTATTGCGAGAGAGAGAGAGAAAAGAGAGACTTGCATCAAATATGCCACCAGCTACCACCATCGCCACAAATACAACACAACAAGTTTTCCTCTTTTCTGCACAAAGACATATTGCTGCTGTGACCTGTAAACATACATATTTGCTACTGCCTCCTTTGTTGCACAAAGAAAGAAATAAAGTAAAGTGTGTGGAAAGAAAATAATGTTAAGGTGTTTCATGTGTGTATATTATACACCTTCCCGAAACAACATTCCTTTGCAAATGGAATACCATACCATTACATTCAAGTCCACAAGACCACCACCATCATCATCATTGCCGTCACTTTCTACTAGACTTCCAGTCTACTTTTCGTGATGACATGGCATTCAAAGTTCAAAGTAAACTTTTCTTCAATTTTATTACACATGCCTACTTTATACGTACATAGGAGAGAGTGAGTAGTTACACGAAGAAAGAAATTCATCTAACTAGAAAGCGTTTTGCTGTTGCTTTCTCTGGTTGCGACTTTCACAACGCAAAAGCTTGTGTGAGTGTGTGTTGGTAGGTTTCTTTAGCCAGGGGAGCAAACAAGATGTGCTTAAGATAATCACAGCAAAAAAGTTCAAAGTTGGGAAGGCTGAGTGTGTGTGTGGTTGTATCCATATATTGTGTAGGTTGTGTTGTAAGTAGACACAGAAAATCATGTTTGATACACCTTTTTCGGTGTGCTTATGCAATTTTGCCTCTTAATCAGTTTTGTTCCGGTGACCTCGTTTTTTAGCGTACGATGCAAGAAAAAGTTTTGCATCCTTACAAAAATGGAAATATATGCTCTTGTGTATGTACGACTGACTACGCAGAATTATAATAATCTCGGTTACGTGATGCGCTACTACTTGAGAACATGATGATTGTACCTGATTTCCGTTGTTGTTGTTTACCCCCAACGTGTTGTTCTTGCTTGACTGCCCATCCGCCGGATTAGTGATGGCGGCCTGGGTGTTGGAAATTCCAATGTTGGCTGTTTTCCCTGCAACGCCTGCCAACCCACCCGCAGTCATTTTCACCATGTCTTGCATCCGTTTCCGCTTATCCTCAGCCTTTTTCTGCATTGCCCAAGCTGTTCTGTAAATCCCGCCGTAGAGAATGAACAAGACGATAAGGGTGCTCCAGTAGTAGCCGATAATGAGTGCCGTGTTGAAGACAGGATTTTTTAGGAACTGGACGGCACACTCCCCTTCTTTCAGGTCCCTTTTCCCCACATAATGCTCCCATCCAAAGATGGAAGTGAAAAACAGGAGAGCCGGCACAATCCATGTGATGACGACCATGTAAATAACCCGATTTTTAGTTCGCCAGGATCTATAAGTCGCGGCAATTTTGACGGAGCAGTACCGGTCAATTGTGATTAGCAGAACAGTGTACTGGGAGACAAGACAAACCGTGTAGTCGACAGAAAGCCAAAGATCACAGAGAATATCACCCAAATCCCAGTAGCCCTTGAAGAAAAGAAAATATGATATATCAGCGAGCACAATCTTTAAGATAATGTTATGAATATTTTTAAATTTTAGTTTTAATAATTTAGTCTTTACATACCTTGAGGACATATACGGTGTAAAAGGGCATGGACACGGTCCCGATGAGCAGGTCAGTTGCAGCCAACGAAGCGATAAAGTAATTTGAAGGTTGCCGAATGGCCCGATCCACGATGAAAGCTAGCAGCACCAAAATATTTCCGGACACGGTGAGCAAAATGCATATACCGAGGCTAATTGCAATGAAAATTGATTGCCAAAAGCCGAATGGCGGGGGTGTGAACGTGTCCTCGGGGAACAGTTTAGACGTATCATTTGGAAAGGCGTTGAGACTTGTGTTGGTGTAGATTCCAGGATCGTCCAGTCCACCTTCCAAACTCCCATTCAAGATTGAACATTCCGTAGCAAAGACTTCCCTTCCAGAGGGATCGCCGCACCACTTTTGCCATGTTTGCCGAAATTTCCTTTAAAAAAGGATTGAAAAGAACAGAAATGTTTTTATGAATTCTTTCAAATATCCGCCATTTAATCATTTATCCAATTATTAATATAATCTTCTTTTTGTGTATTTCAAAATAATATAACATGTACAATTTTTAGGAAAAGCAAAAGGAAAGAACTTTTCCCATAAATTTGGTAATGCAAACATAGTGTGTCTTTTTTATGAAAATCAGCGCTCCAGTATATACTCTGTACTATTGCAGAGAAGAAGTATAATTTGGAAGAAAAGGAAGCACGTGACTTGTCAGCTTAACTTTAGGGACTGTCATGACTGATTAGTAAGTGGCTAAAGGGTGTGGGTAGCCACTTTCAGCGGAATTCCTTTCATTTGCCAGCCAAGTGATATATTACAAGTTCCTGTTTTGCTCGAAACCATTGTTTAAAAGGTCCGGCTCCTTTCGCTCTTCTATACGCTACACATTATTATAGGTATATAAACATTTGTTGGTGCAGATATGCTCAGTAGTTTTAATCGCCAGCACATCTTTCATCCACTCCCACCCTTTACATTTATGCATTGTTATCTAAATTAGTGGGCTTGCACTATGCTCATATAAATGTCACACAGTATCGATATAAACCACTCCACAACTCCACATAAACAAACATTTGCCGGCTCCAAATTGTGTGCGGTGTGTATACCTATTCATTAGACACAATCACAGACTGACTGTGAAAGTACCACATGGACAAACAGTATTGGTTCGAAATAACAGTTAGGGTCTTTGACTTGGGGAAACAAGGAAAAAGAGGCAAGACGAATGAGGAGGACGTCGCAGGGAAAGTAACAAACTTTGTGGCCTTGTCAAAAGAATGTGTACGGTAGCATATGATGAGCAGGGACGAAATGAGAATCACAGTCGTGTGGACTTGCTTTGAAACCCAATATAGCATGCATTATATATTAGTTGCTCATATAACAAATAAAATGTACATTACATGTATATGTTTCCAGAAGAACATATAAAATATGGATCCATTTTATACGCATACTTATATTATCCCTATGTCATATTTGCCACACCAAGTTTCACGGACAAAATGCGAATAATCATGTATGTATGTATTTGTGATAGAAATTAGAGGGAGAGCAAACGCTAGGAAGCTAACGAACAATGTAAAGATTGACTTTATCAGTCTTCTCGTCTGTTTAGTCTCATTTTGGTTGACTGCATGCAGGGAAGAGGGAACAGGCTAACAAAGTCCCTAAATGCAATATTATTACTGTATTATTTGGTGAAAGTATAGACACGTTTTGTATTTGTATTGGTAGGAAACCATTTAGCCCTTAGAGTAGAACGAGCGAACCAATATGTGCTTTTCATTATTATTTCCCGTTGAAGAGAAAGTGCATGGACTGCATTCTGCTCAAACTACCATTTATCTTTTTCCGTTACGATACATACTTAACACATTGTGTATTCAAGGGCCCAAACTTATTGTACCTATTTAACAGACTATCGTACGGACGTAACAATAAAGCAAGCATTACCACAACCATGTGCTCCTCCAACATTAAAGTACATTAGTTATATTATTACGGCTCTTTCCGTAGGACCATTTTTCTCTAGATAAAATAGCAGCGAATTTCAAAGGGAAGGGGGAAGATTGATGGGTTCCCACTGATTTCCCTGCTGTTTTTGTTTCTGGCTGCTGCTGGTGGGCTCTTTTGAAGCTATATTTGGACTGATCATTTTGGTTTTAGATTTTTTTCGGCTTTGATTTCCTAGTAGTAGTAGTACCCTCAGTTTGCTTCCTGTTTATTGGAGAGGTGGAACTGATAGCGGTACAGATTGTATAGCATTCGTCCTTCGGCTTCTCATATGCATACTGTCCAAAGAGGACTCAACGATCATATATGCAAGAAGTAAGTTATCCACATAAATTAATGAAAGTAATGACCAGTTTGCTAAATATATACATACTTTGTCTAAAAACTCGTTACGTTATGCTCGCTGCTCTTCAAAAGCATTAAATTTCTATTATGCAAGCATTTAATTGCAGCATCAGACCTCAGACATGAGATTGTTACGTAAAGTGTATGTGGTGATCGTGCGGTAAACACTGGACAGTTAACAATGTATATTTTAGCGTTCGTTCACAATGTAAACCAAGTTATGATATAGTCGGTATGTTACATGCCACGGGAGAAAAGAACCTAACGCAAGAGAAAGCCTTGATATTTTTACAGGATTTACAGAGATTGCTGTTCGACTCGTCGTCACTTTTATTTGAATAGAGCCATTCAAAAAGCGAACAACGCCACTACTAACGCATCATATATTACATTCATTTTTCACGTGCACGACACCAGTCAGTCAGTCAAAGATGATAATAATAATGATGGCTCTATACTTTTTCTCTCATCATCAGGAACAAGCAGCAGCAGCAGGCATTCCATGATGATGTTGATGATGATGTCATACTGCTTCGAGAACCAACTCTCGGTTCCTTCAAACACTCACTCACTCACTAACAAAAATAATAATAATATCGTGAATAATGCCTAGTACAATGTTCACCACTACCAGAGCTTATTTCTCTTTTATAGAATATATAGTGAAAGTGAACTACAGTCTCTCTTCTCTCTCTCTCTCTCTCTGCTCATTTTTTTGGTTGTTGGCAACATTCTCTACCTTTTTTCACTGATGATGAGCAACTCTCCTGCTGCTCTTGTTGGAACTGAAGACTGATGTGATGATCGACTATATAGAGCTGTGTGGCTGGATGAAACATTATGATGCTGATGAGCGTACGGCTAAACTTGATAGTTTCAAGAAATGATGATCGAAAACTACTAGTGCGTGCTGCGCTTTACTGGATACATAGGCTTTCGCACTCAAACAGTAATTTAGACACGAGCATGATGAACATTTGCAACGTACTATATGCATAGCAGAGGTATATATGCACATTATTATTATACTTGAGAATATTGCAAATTGCGGTTGAAGCAGGGATGAAAGGAAAGATAACGATTTTAGTAGTCGCAGTGGCTTTTATTATACAACCGCAGTCAGACTTGCTCCCAGTTGAAGTGTGCTTGTTGTTGGGATGAAGACGGTGCCGGGGAAAGTTGCTAGTTATTTGGAATGTTGCTCCGTATTTGGGTAAAGAATATATATATTTGTATTGCAATCAGGTGAGCACTAGTTAACCTTTAACTGTTATTTCTCCTATCGACATGTCAAGGGTTTCTCCAAAAAAATATTCTAGAATTATTTGATTTTTCCTTAGCGAAACCATTCAAATGCAACGTTTATGAATATTTTAGAACGGCAACCTTTAGGACATTGTTTTATAATTGGAATATTATCACATATTAATAGATTGCCATATATGATTCTTCTTGGTATAAATTGTTATCTTATCTCGAATCGAGCAAATTCACCATCCCAGAGAGAGAATTCGCCACAAACTCGACTTTTCAGCTCGTAGAAGACTTGCTATATATATGCTTGTCATTTCATTACTTTTCCCCTCTCTTTGATTGCTGATCTGATGAGAGAAGGACCGGAGATCGATTTTCTTTCCTTTTCCTGCCCATATGTCCAAGCAAAGCCAACATAAATTAACTACAAGTGCATACACCTATATAGCATTGCGGTGGAGGAAGCAGCAGGAGTTTGCCATAGACATATTATCCGTTCGTTGGTGATTCGCTTGGTAAAAGGCCAAAACTAAAAGTAAATGTGCCCTATAATATATTATTCATTTGTACCTGAAAGTGAGTTACTTCATTCTGCCAAGGCATCCAACCAAATACCTGTCTCAATTCGCTCTGTATACATATATGAGACAGGCTCGTCGTGTAGTTAAATAACCTTTTATTGTGTTCAATTCAATGTTTAAGATTTTAAGGTTTAATGTTTGAATGATTTCATTCTTGCTGTGAGCCTTTCCTAAACTTGACTGAAACTGTACATTTGGTAGTTTCATATAGTAAAAAAGTGATTTGTGGGTAGGAAAAGTTCAGTTAAATCTAATCCGGTATACCTTACTTTACATACCAACTGCCCGGAATTTCCTACTACTTCTCACAAATATCAAAGGTGGCTACACTGTAAAAGATCATGATTATGTAGAACTAGTACCAACTTTCGTCGATCTTCCGTTTGTCCTGTCCGGTTTTATCATACCTAACTGGAAATATTATACAAACCATATAGAGCGGATTATCTGAATCATAGATAACATGATAGGGAAGTTATTACCAAATTATGTCACCCACCTACAGATGTGGTGGTCATTATTTTCTTAAATTCATTTCATTTTTGCTTAAATCGAATATAATTTCTAGCGCTGTTTTGTTATTCCGTTTGCGACAGAGGATTATTTTATGCTTGAAATATCAGAGATGCTTGAAAATAAATATTACATAAAAATAGCCACTACAACATTATTCTCCTGATGGCCATGATGAAGATAATGAAGGTAGTTGAAACTTATATACACAGAGAGCTTTGTTGGTGATGGCCACACGCTGGGTCCACATTTGCTGTAAACTCCAGGAAAGAAAATGAACTAGATGTTTCATACAGCAGCACAGTCAGTTGTTTTAGCCTTTCCCGTTCAACCTCATGCATACTATTTACCTTACACGGTAGTTCCAGGGCATCGTTCACGACCGGAAACTGTAAGCCAAGACCACGAGCCAAACTCCCAAAAAGAGTGAGCAAAAGTGGAGTGGATGGTGATATTGTGGCAGTGGATCTAACGTGTTCATGCATCCACAAATCGTCCACACAGCAGCACTACTATATAGCAAAGCATATCTTACGTTACCCTTCCTGAATTATTAACAGACTTCCATACATCTAATCTAGCCGGCACAGTACAATGGGCTGGGACATGCTCTATTCCAGAGTACAAATATATGCTGTCTGCAAGTTACCAGTCTTCGTTAGGTAGTTGAAAATAATCATGACTCCTGATTTTATTTCCTTTCTGCACAATATATCTGGGATTCATTAGAAATCGTAATTGTTCCCGAATAAGTGTTAATGACTCGATAACGCTCGCTCGCTAAAACACTTGCAAATTTATTTATTTGCGTCCATGTTTTGGGACATCTACTATAAAAAATATGTATTCTTCAATCTTTTAGTACTTCCTTTGCTGGAAGAATGGAGTCAAATGCCTGATGCAAAGGTACGTAGCAGTATTTCACAACAGCACTATAATATTACGCGTTTATATGCCCGAATAAAATACCACAGTACCAAAACTGTATATGTTATTTGTTCAAGATTTATTTATAAACTTGCCAGACCAAACTGATTTCATAATCAGAGGTTCATTCCAAACTCATTTATTTTCATAATTTCTCGTGCAAAAGGGCTAGGGCAGGAAGCACAGTAGGCCACGAAACAACAATAATGCAAGGGCATCCGAATATGGTATCTCGTATGTAAAGGGAAATGGAATGCACACTAATGAGCGACTATCCATCTCCAACAAGGGATTCTCCTGAAAAAAAAACCGCGTAATGTATACTACCGGGTTTTCCTGAGAGGAAAACTTCACATGGCAGAACGATAAGCTCACAATGCATTTTACATTAGGTATACATATCCCGTGCAATACACTTTCATTTCCCTTCGTTCATTCTATCAGCTTTCACTGCTTTCTCCATTTCTCTTCCGTTCTACTGAGCTGTGGGTAACGTTGGACCAAGTGCTTTTATTTATGCAACGTTGAAGTACATATCAAGGTCTTTTCTACTAGGTGAAAGTACCGCAAGAGAGAAAGAAAATTTTCGTGCATTGATGTCTATGTAGTATAACGATGAACATACAATTGCTAGTGCAAATGTAGTTATGATCCGTTTAACTATCCTTTTGAAAGTAAACTAAACAATTAAGAATGGCAAATGTTTATTTGTTTGGCTGAATCATCTCTATCGAAGAACATTCCCTGACTCATTTCTTCTCGCTCTCGACACACAATCCAAAAGCTAAGCGAGAATACAAGGGAAAACTTTCTCATTCTAATCATTATAGCAGCAGCTATGAAATTGTAGCGTATTGTTATTAATGTACAGCTTATTTATATTATCCTTATTAAAACGTTCATCTATTCTTTGAGTTACTTTTTATTGAGATGTTGTGTGTGTCATATAATAATAACACGTAATGGTTAAAATTTGTGCATATAAGTATAGGTAATGGTGTAGAATCATTTTTAAAATGAACAAGGACAATGGAAAAAGACAGAAAGTTCATTTAGGTATGCACATTCACTTTGTCTCCATTTTCTATGGGATTTAGAAACAACTATATACACGCTCGGTCTTTTATGTATTTCAAATGTGTACAAATCGTTTAAAGCATCACCTGTTTTTGTATACGTAACCATAATTATCGCGCGTAGTAAAACGTGCTGAACAAGCCGATTCTTTTCTTTTCTGTTCTCCACTTATTCCCTTTTCAGGACTACTTTCTACTACCATACCGGCTGAACCGCATTCTATTTCGCTACAAGCGACTACATTTTCTACAGCTTCTACCAACACTGCACTTCTGTTTGAAGGAGATACAGTAAAATATTTCGTGGTAAACTATAAAAGCCTATTCTCCAGGGGTAATGCGTGCTAATAGGGAATCGTTTTAGCTCCACATGCCAGACTTTTGCCTCAGTTCACAGCATATGACCGTTATATTAAAGCTACTCACCATGAATGCTACTTCTACAAACCAATACTACTACAACCAACTCAACTTGCATACAATGAGACGGAAGGAGTAAAAAACAAATGGGTTTAAAAGAAGGCTATTCTGCTACCGTAAGGGAAAGTCGCTTCTCTCGGAGCACTAATTTGCTACAAAATATACAACTGTTCTATGAAAACTAGCGTTAACAACAAACATGTTGTACGTATCTTGCGGATTTTGTGGCTTCTTTTTAAAGCACAGGCAACCAATGAAGACACCTATGCTACTGTGTGCATTTGCATGGTAGAGAGGAAGACGAGCTCGCTAAAAATAACAATGAAAAATATTTTTATAGATATTGTCTGTGGGAGTGGAAGGTTATAGCCAAGGGGCACCCAACTATAGGCTTCCGGTTTAATTTCTTTACTCTTCTCTCTCGGTGGCGGTAAAATGTACAGGAATCTTTTGAAAACGTGAATTGGATAAAACTGTGCCTGATGATGATAATAATAATGACAAAGGAGAATAGCTACCCTACCACCACCAGTGAGCTTGAAACAATTTTAGCCTTAGGGACAAGTAGGAAAATATGTAAGACAGTAAAAGGGAGGTCAGCATACAAAGTTTACTACAAAATGGGTTGTGTGGGTTTTTATGCCCTGTGCAAGAAACTTCTTTTTTTCTACGTACAAAAGAATCTTCTGCAAATTATGAGGCTATTATAAACATGAACTTTTTCAAAGCGGAAATTTATTGTATGCAAAATATTGGGATGGTCTCACGACTATGATAACAGACGTACGGACTCATTAGTTCTTCAAGTATTCTCTTTTATTCTGCCGATAAACTCATTTCATGGAGGAGGAGGAGAAATTTTTAAAAGAGAATTACCACATATCTTACTTATGTTACTTACTGGTTTTAATGCTACATTTCACGAATTTGCTAATATTTCCTGTAATGTCAGTTCATTCAAGGACAGCTTCGTTATAAACCCTTCTCCTACGTATTTCTGTACTTCAAAGCATATTATGCACAGTGTTACTTGCTTCTTAACGAAGCTGACGTAACATAGTCTCATAGGGCCATACGACGGGAAATATGCATACAAAGTTAAATTACCGTGTTGTGGCCATATGTCACATTACATCAAAATGGTTTATTTTATTAGCATATGCAATTATTGCAAATGCGGCAGTCTTTCACCAAGCAGACAGAAGTGCTTACGTCACGTTGTCCACCTGTCTACCCACTACCGAGCCCTTCCACGAATAGCCGTAAAATGTTTTATCTGTACTTGCTTCATGTATCGTGAGAAAACTTCTATTTTTAGCCAAATTTCTATTTCTACCTCCAAAACTGCGTCAAGTGGCATAATTAGGTATACAAACCAAAATGATATATAGTGTACACGTGTATGCATATAGTAGACACATTTTGTGTTTCTGTCATTTCTGTGATCGCCTTAAATGAGCGAGCTTTTCATGACGGAAGCTATATGCTTGTTATACTTGTATTGACAGAGAGTCAATCCAGTAAAAGGGTTAATGATGACAAGTGTACTATGCATACGTTGTTTTATATAGGCATATTAATAATTCGATTACCACAAATGTTTGTGCGCACTTTTATTGTATCTACTTTTATTGCATTTTGGCATTCAAGTCAATTCTGTACAAACTATTGTGCCTGCTAAAGTGTTCAGCGAGTTGGGATGTTGTTGAACATGATGAAAGTTGACGAAATGACGAATTCATAGTTTGTAAAAACATGAAATAATGAGGACTTTCATTCAAAGTTCCAACAAGCTGCAATACACAATAAGTATTTACAAAGTGAAAGCATCTGGTTTCCTAGAAGTAGTGTATAGATTCGTTTCCACACATTTCCAACTATGTATTCTATTATGGCTGCATCAACAAAAACTCTGAGTGAGTGAACCTCAATCAAAAAATGGGAACCTATACATACAACTACATATAGTACCGAACCGACATACCACTAGTGCACATGATTTTGCCATTTTTTGCAAATGGAGTAAAATCCATTTGTCAACAACAAATTCAGATTGTTTGTTTAGGGGGAAAACGCCACCTTAAAATGATACGGGTGGCTACGATGAAATGGAATGGTTCATGTGGCATATTACATTCACTCACCATGTATGTATATAAAACATAAAGAAACCAGAACGCCCTTAATAACTTGGAAAGAAGGGATTTTCAATTTCACTGACTTCCACGTAATTTGTTGGATTCCATTTCATTGGAAAATCTACACCATAAGCACGTCTCCAATGCAAGTATAGCTTTTACATTTGTGTGTATGTGAAAGTCTGTACATATCCATTACCAATTCTTCTGTATTACTCTGTTATTGATGTCTTCATAAACTTCCTACATATGTACATGCTCTGTTCTGTAGTGTGGAAAGTTTCTACTTTGGTATAAGAGGGCATGGCCAAATTTGATTACAGCTTCTTTTATCGGGCTCCGAATACATAATGTTAATTCCCCTCGCGCACAATAAATATATCGACGTAAGTGATAGCAAAGTCGACGGGAATACTTTTACAGTGGTTGTGAAAAGGCGAAAGGTCATTTTGGTTTAAATTAGTGAATGAAGAAAAAACCTACACAGCTTGACAGCAGCATCGTACATATGAGGTATCGAAGAAATGTATGTGGTTTTGCCTTTTAAGTAAAAGTATTTATAGGATGCTTTTGCAATATCGAACTGGGGATGCCTACTTTGTGTATATTCAGAGTTACTTTAAATATAATTACAGTCACAACGTGACATAGGACCAAACTGACCAAATTCCATGAACCCAGCCGTTTCCTGTTGTCTCTAATCTTTTATTTTCTTCAGCCCCAGTCCAAACTTTACGAAATGAGGACGATGGGGAGGATCTAGATTTAGTCCGGGTTCATAAATAAATAATAAATATGTTAGAATCCGCAGAGTCTGAAGAGTTATAGAGTGTACAAACGCATGGGAAAGGGCGTCACCACAAATACTCTTTCAGTGAAAGGCTGGATGAAATTTTCTTAGAAAACATGCCTATTAAAGACCACAAAATTCAAGGGAAATGAGGGAAATTGCAACGACAGCGGAAATGGACCTTTTGCCGTTGTTGGTTAGTCCGTGTTTTCAGGAAAGATTTTGCTGTTTGTATGTGTACTTGAGTAATACAACAACAACACATCAGAATTTGTTAAAGAAAATAAGTCGGCGTGTACATAGGTAATATGAAATTTCAATAGAATCTGGAAACACACACACACTGCTCATATGATGTTGTGCCAAAATATACTGGTGTGCTGAAGAACATGCATATATTGTAATCTACATAGGCGTGTGTATCAACTAAATACTTACATGAAACGCTACTTCTTCTGCTTTTGCTCCCTGCTGGAAGAATTGTATTAAATACACAACCTCTTTAGTAACCTCACTAAAACACACACATACACACACACCCACAAGATCCACTTCTTTCTAGAGTGAACTTCTTGAACAGTTTAATTTCACTGGGGGATCATCTGTATATTTAGGACTAGTTGGCGAAAACAAACAAAAGCCATATAGAGTAAGAGCAAACTGAGCTATTAGCCGTTTGGTACATCTATGTTGCGCACCTTACCACTGAATACGGAAAGGAAAATGTATGTCTGTCTGTTGTGTTGAGCATGTACATATGTAGCATATGCATGCAAGCTTTATAAATTTCACTTCCTCTCATGCCATGTGCTCGCTAACTTCCTCAGAGACTTATTTTCAACCCACAACAAGACCATAAAAGAGGCTTAGCATGGTGTGACCAAGATTCTTATACAAGGATTAGCCACATCTTCACAGGAAGCAAAGGTAAAGTTTTATGCGTACAACTTGCAAATACGTGTGTCCTGTACAAAGTAGTAGTAGTAGTTCTTGTAAACTAGATAAATAATATACATACACACACACATTCTCTGTGAAGAGCTTCTGAAGCGGCAAAAACACAAAAAGTAAATCACACTTTCACCCAACTCATATTATACCGACTGCTACTGCTGGATGGTCCTGCTGCGTACTACAACACACACACATAGTAAAAATAATAATAAAGGACAGAGACAGGAAAAAGAAAATATGTGGTTGGTTGGGTGGGATGGCTTGGTGGTATGGTTGGAGAAAATAAAAGGAATTTCAAGTGGAATATAAAAAAATATATCCAAACTGTTTGCATTGCCATACAGAATTTTAATACAGAAGGAATACATGCATAATACCAAGTAACTAACTTTGTAGCAAAATAGTAAAAGTAGACACCTCCCTGTGAACTCTTCTGGCTTAAAGAACTCGCATAGTAGGACTTTCTCTTTTTGCAAACAGGAATTTGTCAGAAAGGGCCAGAGACAAAAAGGACAGGCTTTCAGATCCAAAAAAAAGAGTTCTGTTTGAAGAGAGAGAAAGAGAAAAAAAAATCCAGAAGAAAAAAACTTCTGCCTAGTATGTAATATGTGGTTAATGGTATACGTTTGCAAAGTTAAGTTGCATGTGTGTGTAAGGGAGGGAAAAGGGGATAAAGGTGGCAATAAAATTTAATGGAGGGTAAGCCAACAATAGAAAATTTTTAGGCTTATCATCATCGTCATCATGTTTCTGGTGTGCTGACCACAAAAAAATCATACAAACAATCTTTTAACAAAGGAAAGTGGGGAGAAAAACAGACTTACGATAATCGTGTCGTGTGTGTTTTCTCCCATTAAACCGATGACGACGACAAAATGGGAATAATTTTTTATGTTCTTCCAAAGTTGACACGACAGTTTTTAATATCATCTTTCAATGTGGTATGGTTATGTATGGTATAATGGGATAACATTTCTATTGTCGTGGAACAAGCCAGTGGTGGCGGTGGTGCTACCACATCGGAACAATACATATTTATAGACTCATTACACATAAACGGTTATGGATGCGGAGTAGAATAACTGGTGAATTCAATCACCTTATTTTTTACGTAGGCTTGTGTGTACTTACAGTAGTCGGTACAATGGTTCAGGCATGTTCTATTATCATCACGATCACTCTGCCCTGAAATATCTGCAGGACCTTGATATGATGCCCATATTAATGTGTGAGTGTTCATATAATAATATGACTTTCATGTACTCAATTCCGACAATTTCGGCAAAACTGTTTGTCTTGCCGTCGTACATAGTAAAATGTAGCACGTATAATATGAGAAGGTAAACAAGCAAATTCTAATTCAATTTTATTGTCTAAACGAATCTTTATTTTTCCCCGTTTTATGTTATGTATACTTATAAAATAGTGTACACCTACCGCTAGAGCGAAAGTGAAGTGGGCGTGAATCCAACAACAGAAACAAAATGGATGAACTGAATGGGCTCATTCACTCACTCCGTCAGTTTAGCACTCTGGAAGTGTTTTCCATAAGATACCGATATAAATGCAGCTAGTGTAACAACAATGGTTATTGTAGGTTTCTCTATTCTTTGGCGCGATATGGTGGTAAGTGGTGGTAGTAGTGGAAGTAGCGGGTAGTGTATTATATTTTTTTGCCAGTAGTAAATAAAAAGATGTAATATGAATACATATCTTTATGTGCTCAATATATTATGCATGGGAAACAATAAGGCTCAACTACCTAGTCGCACACTTTCACTCCATAAACCTAGTTATTTTTTCATATTCCTTCCTGAATGCACAAAAAAAGGTTTCAATAACATACAATTTACGGAAACAAACTGTTTTTTGGGGAGAGAAAGAAAGAAAAATACTTAAATGTGTAAACGAAAGCAAAAGAGAAAAGGAAACAAGGAGCGAAAGGAAATCTGCATAAAATACATATTATTATTATTATTATTTTATATGCGAATTCCTAAGCTGAGAGAGGGAGAGGTACATATTAGATATGAATACAAAGTGGAGCAAAATGTGATAAGAGAAGTCACCAAAACAGAGTCGAGAGCCGAGGCCGGTCGTGTTTTGGTGAGAACCTCATTTTTGATGCTTTTCTTGCATGACTGGATAGTTTCGCTTTAGCTCCTAAAAAAGATCCCCAGTGCATTGTTGTGTTGTTGTGTGTGTATAAGTTATATCCAAATAAAAATATAAATACCTACGCGCGTTTATTCCTCCATCAAATGCACGTTATTATTACGCCACCTCTGCCACCACCACCACCTCCTCCACTCGGAAAAGCAGGAATAATAGTACACACACAAACAGCAGCAGTAGTTGCATTTCACAACAACAATAACAAATAACCATCTATAAAGTAGTCGCTTCCCTACTTTTCTCCCATTTCATATAAACTCTACTTTTTTCGCTCAGAGTTCATACACAACAAAAGCTTTTGGCTTTTGCCCAGGTATGTATTTCAGGAATCAGGGTAAACGCCGATTTTCTCTTTTTTCACTGGAATGGCTGGTACTTAAGCAAATACATACATACCTACGTAAACGGTGTGCGAATGTTTGGAACGTAAGTAGCGATGGAAAGAATATAAAAAAGCGCGTGCAACATTTTTTCCTTAAAAACATGGCATGACCAAACGCAAAATTTTGACAATAAGTCACATCACACTCTCTTGGTTATGCTGCTGTTGCTGCGTCTACCTACTTCTTCACCTTCCTAAAAATTCCAACTTTGTAAAGCGAGGTGGAATATCCTATATTCTACGCTTGATGCATATGAACGTATAAGTATATACCTATGTAGCTGACATAGTGCCGAGCTAAATAATAGTCAAGTACAGATCGGTGGAAGAATTCGAAGCGAGAGGTAGTGAGAAATCCCTTTTCCGGTCGGTGAGATTCATGCAAAGAATGGAAGAAAGAGAGGAAAAGAAAAAAAATAGTCGCACACTAAAGTTGGGATCGAACCAGTTGCTGGATGGATGTTGGATTTGGATAGTAAAGTTATTATTATGGTTGATGATGTGTTTATAGTGTGCTCTGTATACATAAGGTTGTCCATGTACACAGGTAATAGAATGTATAGGTACGTGTATGGAATTTACGGCTGAAACTATGAAAGAACATAACCCAATATATTATATATATAGCAGAGGACAGAGGATAAACTTTCCCTTCCATTTGAAAAAGCTTTCCCATGAAAAAAAAGTACTTTGAACACACGAAAAATTGTTTATTTTTGAGGAATATCGGAAAAGTACAGACAAGCCACACATTCAAGTCATAAACGTATGGATGATCGGGTAAAAGCAAGTTTCAAGACATCTTTAAACAGGAAAATGTCGTTCTTTCATCGGTTTTATCATTTTATTGCTGACTTAAGCAAACTCGAAAAATCTGGTATTAGTCTTTCAAACCTAAAGTCATCATCAATAGAGAGAAAAAAGTAGTACGGAGGAAGTTCATATCCTTTTTTATACTTTACTGCAATCGAATCATGTTTATACTGCAAACTGTTCGCCTTTCCAATCTTTGACATGGCGTTACATAAAAAACCAATCTATTCTAATATGTACATGTAGTGTAACAGTTTGTGTATGAAAATACTATCATTAGCGCTTACCACTGATCCATAAAATCACCGGAGATGGTAAAAATCTGCTTGGATGCATTCCCTTGGGCATAGTACGGTGATCTCTCGATATTGTAATCAGACTCCATGATGATGCACTTGGACAGCTAAAAGTTTCGCTCACCACAAGATAAATGATGGTCAAGTAATGTAGTATAGGGTAGAGGTAGGCTTTCTCGCTGCGGTTTACTTGGGCGGTAATGATGGAGCAAAGTGACCACACATAACCAAAATGCATACACACACGTAAACGAACCTTAGTTGACTATATCTAGCACAGCAATAGTAGTCAGCCTTTGAACGCGAGAGAGAGAGAGAAAGGGGAAAAACTGTTTGATGCTCCTTGTTTTCACTCCTTTCTCTCTAGTGGCCTTGTGTAAATAGGGTGGCTCTTTATAGTTCCGCTGTTCTCTTTCCCAATCTGAAGTCAATTTCAATGATAATGGCTTGCGTATAAAAAATCTATCAAAGTGGTGGTGGTGGCGGTAGCTGCTCTTCTCTCTGCTGACCCGATGAGCCTACCGTCACCGTCTTTCGTAATGACAGACATAGTGTCACAATTGCCACGTAACTACGTATAGGCCAACATTTATTATTTGGCTTCGCTAGTCGATAGAATCATGGTCATCACTTTATGTTCTAGTAATCCTCATCGACTTCCCTCATCGAACAAAAATCAAAACCTACCGAGTTTTCAACTGAACCCTTGACGAAATAGTTGTGTGAAGTAATTTATTAGTTTGAAAACACTTTTTGGTATGTCCTGCAAACTTTAAATTGGTTCATGGAAGCATCATATAATATATAGCATTACCTATCATCATCACTCAAACGAAACTCGATCAAAAACCTAGCATTACGTCTCTTCAAAGAGTAAAACTAGGTGTATACAAGTAAATATAAGTATGTCACTAGGAAAGTTTTTAGCAGTTTTAGCTCATAGTTTCGGTGCAATATACCATATCATCCACAAGAATTTATGTTGTACTGGCACTGAATAATAATTTTATACGATGTATTACTGTTGCATTTGCTGCTGCTGTTGTAACAGTCACTTGATCACGTCCTCAATAAGAGTCTTTCGACGACCGTAAAACCAAAGCAATTAGCATTGTACTTCTTTGGATGCAAACGGGTTGGCATAACTGTCACTACAACATTAAACCCGTCATCGTAATGCATCGTGACGTTATTATCCCATTTATGTGTCAGCAAAAGATTTCTTGTTTAGAGAAGAAGAAGGATGCAGCAAATAATGTTCATTCGGTGTTAGAAAAGCTAGATGAGCTCTTCCTAGTAAGTACTTACCATCAAAGACACATGACGCACCGCCACAATTGCAATAAGTAGTGTGGGTGGAAATTGCAGTTGGAATGCTGAACATGGAAATAAATGTAGTGCTCTGATCATGATACATGATTATAATAAAATATGTAATATTTGTAACGTATCCTCGGCAGATCCTCAGAAATAGTAACAGTGGATTATGTGGGTCTTCTTTACTTCATTAATTTTGCCATGTTCACATTCCCCCGACTGCTCCGCTGCAATGTAAGAAATACGCAAGAAGCGGTTTGTGTGAATGATGACAAGCATGAATGTTATCGCATCATCCTCGTCATGGATGTCAATCACGGATCTTCTTTCTCAACTTCATTATGACGAAGGTAGTAATGACTTTGTATTTTCCGTGAGCGGGCGACATGTTTGCTGAATCATGATGATTCGGTTCAATTCCAATTCGCAATTGGATATACCTACGTTGTAGTAGTATATGTAGTTATGTGGAATCCTCCGAAGGCAGCATACTTTTCTTTAATGTTGGGAAAGGGGAAATTAGATTGGTGGGAAGGAACGTTCCAACAACACAGACACACACACAAGTCTCTTCTTACATGTTGTGCCGTTAGTCCAATATGCTAGACTTTTATGGGTCTTCAGTTACACACAGGCGATATATACGACGCGTGAGAGCACTTTATAGCGCTTTGCTTTGCGTCACGGCAAAGCTGAAATTGGAAAGGGTAGTATATGTAGCGTATTACTTTGATACAGCTCAGTCAGTAGCATTCACTCTGTTCTGAAACCATAAAATATATATAGTTCACGTTCCCCCGAAAAGCTTGAACTCGTCTTCTCTTGTGAGTACGTAGTGCCCATATCTGCTGTTATGTGCCAACTTCCCGATTCCATCATCATCACTCATCTTGCCACTATTTCTTTTGTGGTTTGGTTTACACTACAGCAATGCACACAGGACCGTACTGGTAACAGTATTAGTAGCAGCAGTCGTGGCGGTGGTTGGAGCCTACGGAGACGGTTTCCAATTTCAACAACGGCAGCGTCAGTTGCATCGGTGAGGACAGCATCTGTGTTAAATCACACATAAAATATTTATGAACACTACAATAACTAGGCCAGAAATTGTATAATTAAATTATGTTGTTGGAGATGACCATCATATCATATCATGTAATGTCATAAAAAAGCTTGGATTTAAAGATTGACTTTCCCCACATTTGATACAATATCAGAATGTTGATGAAATAGATTCGTGTGTAAAAAAGGTATTGAAAAAGTTGTGAAACATCCGTCGTAATAAAATTCCAACTACTTTTAGATGTCTTAAAATTCTTCTTAAGAATCCAGATCATCTTCGATTTCTTGTACCTTAAAGAGATTTCATTCACAAAAGATGCACCGGCATTACATCACTAGAGAATGAAATTTGGCAACTACGCCAAGAGCACCTTGGAATAGTAGGAACTAGGAACTAGAAAAGTAGCAGCTGATATACAGCATCAGCCAAGTTTCACCAGGAGTATAATTTAGCTGGAAAGGAAATAACATAGGCGGAGAGCGAGAAAAAGTATAAAGTGATCATTTTTAAATATACTACTCCTCCTCTCTCTTGAGAATCCAAGTTTTTCACCATTGTACCCATGAAACTTTCACTCTGTGCGTTTGTCTGTATGATAGAGGTCTATTCTTTTTTTATTTCTGCAAGCACTCGTTATATATGGACGAAGAAGACTAGCATAAGGGAAAAGAGGAAAAACGATGGGGGTAGGATGATGACGATATTGATAGTATGTTTGTTGATCATCATAATGATTGCTTTAAAAATTTCCTCATGGTTGGCTCCTTTCTTCAACTAGCCGGTTGGCCTGTTTCATCACCCTTTTATACCGGCTCATGATGATTTATGAGCCTCGAGAATTTTTTTGCGCTCCTTCTTGTCTCACAGAAAGTTTGGTTTCCCTGTGGTTTTATGCTGTCTATATATAGATTATGTAGTAGTGCTCTCTTTTTTATCACAAAACACACCCGCCAAAGAGAATAAAAACCTCTCCTTTCACATTCTGTTGTTGCCTTGTTTTTAAACAGTTTCTGATGGGATGCGGGATGCTGAGAGAGAGAGACGGAGAAAAAAAGCTGGTTGGCTGCCAGACCAAGTGAGCGCATAACGTGGCTTGCCACAAAATCTATTGTGCAAATCCTCTGCAAGATAGCAGAGTGCATTAACACGTTCTCTTCCCACTGTTTATTCATAAGCAATATTAGTATTTACATGTTTAATGGAGTGGCTTACAGGCGGATATAGTTTTTGCAGAGGAAAAGACAAGGAAGCTAATAGCTAACTAATAGCAACTTTTATGCATGGATTGATTTTGGATTTGTGAACGTGCATCCTACACACTTGCGCCCTGGATGAAATGGAGAAAATCAAATGTCAGAATACACGGAATACAAAGTCAAAGGAGAAAGATAGATGAGTGTGCATACAAAACGCGTGGGCATACGTATGCACTTCCATTCCTTCTTATTGAACCATGCCATATATAACATAGGTAAATCGAGAAAAGAGGAAGAGACGGAGAGAGAAAACTAGACAAAATTGGATCAGACCAGCTCTAGACAGCAAGTGAAAGAAGAGGATATGAGCATCATTCCCCATTCAGTATATATTCCACACACACACATAGAATGATCAATCTAATCTTTTGGAAAATCCTCCAAGAACGTGATTTCTTTGAATTGAGCTCACTGTCACTGTGGAACATACGTATTTCTTACCAACTCACTTTTTAGGTATATACACAAATTATACATTAGTAAAAGTGGAAGCAACAGAAAACACTGTGCCGACATATACCTATACTATTGCAACTTGAGGTATAGAAAAGGGTTTCGTTTGACTGAGATATGTTATATGTAGTCCCTTCAACGAACTGTATCTAGTTTTAAGAATATCATCATCACCAACCAACCACCATTCTTTTTCCTTATATTGTATGCTTTGTGACCTCTGCAAAAGAAGAGTGGCAAGTTAAGCTAGCAATATGCTTTTCTGGTCGAATGTATGTGTGTGTGGCCAGAAGGTATTTTTAAGTAGTAAACTATCCTATCATGTTTCCCCGTCTACTCATTCATGGATAAGGTAGTCGCCAGCAAAAGATGGAATGAATAATGCGCACGGCATTCTCAAGTAGATTCTCTGTTTAAAAAAAGTAGAGCAATATTTTTTATATTGCATGTACAAGAGTTGTATGAACATTTTATTGCCGCCTTTACACTTACATTCTTTTAAAAGATACAAACTTTAAGATAACCTCTTACCAAAAAAACTCGTATTTTGAATACATAACTGTTTTCCGTGATTTTGAAAATATTACACGGACCTTACGTCCTAAACATAAACTTTCAACTTTAAGTGTCCAGTAAAAATCCTTTTTTCTTTTCAACTGTCTATATTATATTCGTCGGTACAGAATACACAATTTTATTTCATCGTACACCGGCGGCGCAGCAGCAACAGGGAAAGTTGAAGCAACCAAACTTCCGTACATACTCAAAAAAAATGAGAGATAAAAAAGCACTTGGTAGACAAGCTGGAACATTTTCGTGTCGGTATTCATACGATATGCACCCCGAATGGAAAATATCCCTATGTTCGTAATATCATAACTGTAACGGCCTGTCTTCAATGATGGAATGTACATTACTATTCCCACTCAGCTCGGCAAAAGATGGTCATACTCCTACTACAAGCAGAAGCAGACAAAAAAAAAGAAAATTGTAAGGCCTCTCTGTATATAGATCCCTCATTTCTTTTGGACAGTCAGAAGCTATGTTTATTTTCTGTAAAGACGCGTCCGCTTTTACTACTGGGTTGATAGGCACTGTCGACGGACGTCGCGCACAAGAAAATAGAGGATCGTTTTCTTTTTAGGATGACCGCCGTTAAGCGGCTCATTGATGTATACTACGTAAGAAGGGAGCAAGAAATGCCGTAAGAAATCATTGGATTTTGAGCGAACAAGGTCTCCTTTTATACTTTCAACAATCATGTTCATATTTTAAGCATTAGACGGTTATCGTTGTCAGTTTGTAGGACCACATGGTTTTTGTAAAGACAGCATTAAAGTTTGGTATACATACCTGTTTGAAAACGTTTTTATAAAGGTTGAGCCTTGTGAGCATTTATGGAAAGATACACCCATCCTTTTATATATCCATGAAGTATATTGCACACGCTTTTTTGAGATGAGAAAAAGAGAGGACCGAAAAGGGAAGAGTTTTGATTCACTTTGTTATTATTAAGCTACTTCTAGAGAGACTAAAGGTATACCACCGTAGTTTTTAGTATATTTTCTTTCCAGAAACCTCAGACATATATGGACATCATCCACAAAATGTCTGGGATTTTTTTAGATCCTTGTTCCGTCCAAAGATTTTCTCATGGATTGATCACCTCACCTCCGCCACCGGAGAAAGAGTTACGTGCAGTTATCCTTTTTCTTATTACTACCAATAGTATCCAGCGACTCACGTAAGTCTACATTTTACCACTTATGCCATGTATAGCTGAGCATAGATAGATAACACGGAAAATATATGTTATTTAGACCCTACCGCAGGTACGTGTACGTATAATGTAACCGACTACCAAGAAGTCAGGAAAGCAAACACGGCTTGAACGCTGACTTCTCTCCGCCTCCACTTATTTTCAGGAGCAGCTTTGCCATTCCATCAGCATATGAAGCAATAGATATACCGCGGTTGCATTATTCCATTTAGAGAATTTTTAACTGCTTTCTCTCTCTCTCTCCTTTCTCCTTACGCGATCTACAAAAAGAACCTCAGGGATTTGTTTCAATTCATCATCCCTGATTGCTCAAGAGGACATGTCCTGCCGTCAGTCAACTTCTGCTTTGGCTGTACTATATCCGGCGGTGTATATACCATATACACTGTCAGTGTGTAGAAGAGCTCTCAGCTTATAAACATCACATATGGAGGCAAGGTAGGTAGGTAAGTAAGTAGGAAAACATACTGTTTTTATGCGGTGTGTTTTTTCACTGTCTCTGTTCTCTCCTCTCTACTCCCTGAGAAAAGTGACGTTCCTTTTCCTTCCTTTCCTTTACTTCTGGTACT
This sequence comes from Sinella curviseta, assembly GCA_004115045.4. Lineage (NCBI taxonomy): Eukaryota > Metazoa > Arthropoda > Collembola > Entomobryomorpha > Entomobryidae > Sinella > Sinella curviseta. The sequence goes on along the minus strand of CM023201.3, from coordinate 46,906,907 downwards.
ACACTTTTCTCCCTTTTCAGTCTGGCCGACATTTCTTCTTGACAAAGTCCATAATGCTAATGACTTGATTCTCTTATTTTCCTTGTTCAGCTTTCTCTCTTCTCTTTCTTCTCTCTTGACTGGTAATGTCGTAAGGAGAAATGGTTAGCCTTTTTCATGTGCACTGGTACACTGATGATTTACATCATATCATTATACATGATTAGTTTCCTGGAACGGAACTACGTTTATCATCATCAAAATGGTAAACAACAATAAAAATCCTTACGCACGACGAGAGTATTCTCAAAATAAAAATCTCAAGTATAAAGTTTGAAAACAACACAAAAGCATAAATGTTTATGTTCAGCTTAGTGCTTACGTACAGATACTACTACTGCTGCTGCTCCTACTATACTACACGTATCAACAATTAAATTGTGTAGGAAAGCAAAATCATTTTGCTAATGACATTTTCTAATTTTATCAAAACCCGTCATATAAGCAAACACAACATTCCCTTTTTCCATCAATCCATTTTCCTTTGCACATCAATTTTCGCAGCGGGAAACAAATAAGCTACATGCATATATGTAGTTGCTGCGACGCAGCCGTAGCTGCACTAATACTGATTTTACGCAAATCCGGTCATTAAATGGCAAATTTACAAGTTGCTGCAAGGATCACAATAAAATTCAGAGGCTGGTTATCACAACCAATAGCAGTGCTTTCCCTTTTGTCATAGTCATGATGAATACAAAGAGCTGAGGACGATGCTAACGTCAGATTACTAACACACACACATACACGCATGAGAGTACATAGGTATTTACTGTTACAAGTTTACAACCTGCTGCCGTGTGACATTATTATACAGGCTAAATGCTGATCACACAAGCTACAAACTCCCAAACAGATAAGTAGGGTGACTAGAGACCAACTTTCCCTATCTTGTTGGATTTGCAGTGTGAGCAAGAGAGAGCATGAGTTTAATCTGGTATTCAGCTTGTACGGGCCATTTCAGAAATTTTCCTCATCAGTTCACAGACAAGTATATTTCCTTTTATCGCGCAATCAGTTCAAAATTTCAACCTTCCATGTACATCAAAAACGGATGTGATTCCGTATAATAAACTCAGCTTGTCTGTTTACAACGTTGTAAATAAGTAAATAAGAAGCACGCTACCACATGCCTGCAAATATATACTGATAGCATGGGAAAATGACAGAGTGCTGTGTATTTACAAGTCCGTCTTACACAAGATGAAATCCTGTCTCCCTCCTGCCTATCCGTCTTACGAAATACATCATGGAACGAAATTTGTATATTAAAACTTGGAGTATAGATATATGTATACTTTTGACATGCCCTGCTGCTTTGTTTCACATAAGAACATTATATTACACGTACGTTATACATACAGCTTATATACCACTCGATATTATCAGGTTTACTCTTTTTCCGAGTATTTATTTATTATAGGATGAATATTAGGAAAGTTGGAGGATCGGATCAACACACGACACGACACAGTCAAACATGAGATTGATCCTTGTGTTGTTTACAGCAGAAAATGTAATACAACAACATAACATGAGTGTGTGTAGTAACACGTCAAACGGTCTTATGTATCTGTTGATAAGCTAAACAAGTTCTTTCTCTTTTTCCGTTCCCTCTCTCGTCTCCTCTTTCCCAACTTATTGTCCTTGTCTAAGAAAGGAACATAATAATAAACGCTCTTTGTCTTTGAACTCAACTTTTGGGAATCAAGTAGCCCTTCAGAGAAGAAGAGCAAAAGGATAATATAGATGAAACAAAAACACTCAAGGATCCCATACATATGCTACCTACTTGCTCGCTTTTGTACAACAGGCCGCACCGAATCACCACCACCACCGAATTCCACTCTTATTTATTGGCATTTCTCCCTCTTTCCTCCTCTCTTGTTCCCGTTTTCTGTCTCGCAGATATCCTCCACCACCTTATTTTCCCGTGAGACAAATATTGAGAAAAAAACACATGCTGGCTGGCTGACTGACACACATTGTACATTATTGGCTGCCTCGCCTCTTGCGAGCACTGGTTTTTGTTGGAAGAACTTAATATGAGCCTCTTCTTTAAGGAAAAGACACAAGCTACAACTTAACAAGTGGAATACAAATACCTACTTCGTCGGCACTTGTTCCAAACGGAATATTATTAAGAGCGAATTCTGGGAACCCCCTTGAGCTTTCCCATATTATACGACTACTACAAACATTGCATACCTATTACTACTACCCATCCATATCACAGAAATGGTAATACGAAAGACAAGCATAATAGATCAAGAATAATAGACTGTATTTTTCGAAAGTGTTATAGAAAGAGGAGTATAGCCGTGTAACTAGTAACTATCATCATAAAGAGCTTAGGAAACGTAAGTACATTCATCATTGCCACCACCAATCTTATTTTGGTTTCTACCAATTCTTTTCCTACCGGTCAACCATATTAGATTTATCCATTTAAGGATTTTTGGTGTACCTCTCGACTATGAAATCATCTTGTCCATCCGTCTACTTCTTGCAGGATGTCTTATGAGCTTTGAATATATTGACACTAAAACTGTCAAGTAAAATATATTGCTAATTGATACATACATTTTTCTCTACATTCTGCTGAAATATTTTACGAACATGCACATATGTATGTAGTTTTTGGTGTGCAAGGAACAGGATATAGGCCTCTAGTATGGATACATGTGTATAAGCTTAACTACTATATCGTGAGTCTGAACAAATAATCGGAAGGAACAAGCTTGTACACAGCTGACGTTATCTTGAGAAACGGTGAAAGTATTCACAGGGATAAACGGTAACCCTAACTTTAACACGATAAAAACGTGTAATTGTGAGATCCGCGTGGTCTATATACGTAATAAATGTGCTTATTGTGACGCTACTAGTTATGAAGATTTTCTGGTGTTTATGACGCGAATGGATGACGTCTATTTCTCGATATGCGCAAAGTGAAACATATAACTTTTATTCAAACACGCAAATTCAGCAAACGATATGACCTCCTGAAATAAATTTCTTGGAAATCGCATTCTGGTAAACCATAAAACCTTGAAATTGATATAAGACTGCTGCACCTACAAACTATAATACTGGAATTGTGCCACGTTTATAAACGTAACGTATTTACTATAAAGGTACTAACTCCTGTTTTTGGCACAGCGTAACATTTTCGTGAATTTAATACGAATAGATCTGTCTAAAGTTGCATTAATGATCCAAAATTTAGCATATCTCCTTTTCTTGCAAAGCACAATCTTATAAAATAAATTTAATCCCGGTTGTGGAAATATAATAAGTAAAACAAGGGAATTTGATACAGATACGTCAAAGAAAGTGTACAGTAAATTGTTCAAAGGAAGAAATCAGCAAAATATGGTTACATTTTGTTCTACAACTGGCTTTAAAAATTCGCCTATTGTATTCGGAATACCAGTATTGTGGTGGTAATGTAATGTGCATGCATGGTACATCCATTCGTCCGCATGCCAATTTTTTTGCCGGGATATAGATTTGTGCTTGCCACTGTAAACGCATGAATGTGATCATACAAAAACCATGATATCATATTTTCACAAATAGATGAGATTATTCAACCCATCAATCAATGGAAATCAGGTCTTTCTGATCGAGTTTAGTTGAAAAGTAGTTTAATTTAGAGGAGGATTGTCAAGTTTTAGGGGTCGATGTATGTTCACATTGCCTTTATTGTTTATTGCGCACTCCCACTATTATATTTTTATTCAAACCATTCCATAAGAGTTCTTAGAATTTCCTCGTTTCGTACCTCTGTTGACGAGATTACAAATTCAACTTGTTTGCCTGTCTATAATAATCATGACTTGAATTGAATCAGTCAACTACTGATCAATTCTCTGCCAATAGACATTTTCTTTGTTTACCAAGAATTGACACACTTATTTATTGTTTTTTACAAAGAGGAATTTGGGTGCACTGTAAATAAATGTATTTTTCTCATTTTATATATGTTTTTGTGACTACACCTAACATGCATATAGGTATGCTAATGGTTTCCCATTAATACGGCATGTCTACAGTAGTTTGAAAGTAAAATGGACCAATGACATTACTACCTGAGGAGTAATGTTTAATGTTGCAATCAGACTGTATAAAATATACATATTTATAAACAGCAATAGTCGAAACTAAAGACAACATGCAAGTACACACAGATGTAAATATGCACATACAACCTTACGGGCTTCGATTGGCTTCCAAATAAAAAGGAACGAAGTTTGGATACGATTTTTTATAACGATTTTCTTTTGAACATCAAGCCATTATTACATAAAAAGCGGTCTTCTTGTTTTGCTAAGTATCAGTTAGGAAACACGATTTCCCTCATGATAATTCCCTGTCTGACTAGAAACAGTATAGGACTACCCGACAACAATAATAATGTTAACTAGCCTACGAGTATACCTACAAGAGTACATACATACATGCACATGCTTTCACCAATCCTCAAAGCAGGCCATGGAGGCAACCAGGTATCAAAATAGCGAAAAAAGCCACAGCAAACAGCAATTCAACATCAGATAATATGGCATGTGGTCTTCCTCGTTTCCAATAAATGCAACACAATAAGTTTTCCTTCTCTTTTGAAAATAAAGAAATGGGAAGAGAAAGCCTTTATCTCACTACTTTATTCCTCGATAACGAGTCAACCCAGCTATTTATTATGATGAGATCTATATACACGTATATACCGAAACAGGATGACTAGCTCCCTTAATACCATACACACACGGAGACGACGAAGAAGAATAATAGCTTCGCACACATTTTTGCATGCAGGCTGCACACACATACACACACTCACATGACGGCTTTTGTACGTTCCTTTCTCTGTACAGTAGTCTAGAGCATGGAGGAGAAAGCAGCAAGGATAAAAAATATAATATATGGACTAGGAATCAACCACTTTGTTGCTGGTAATAGATTATTTTTTGGTGAAAGTACAAAATAGACTGTATCTACATAAAAATGGTATTATTTCCTGCACACAGCAGTGGCAGTGGTGCTTACAAGAGACCATGTTATTTTTTCATGGGAAGAAAGCTAAAGAGGAGGGGAAAAGGAACAAAGTAGCAAACATGATATTATGAACATTATAATATGTCCTCTTCCATATTCTTTTTTTACTCTATTCAAGTTTAAACCAGCAACTGACACACCACTCTGTCTGTACACCGTATTACTTAAGTGTGTGTGTATTATTGTGTGTATGTACACAAGTTTTTTTTTCTCTCCCAGCTCGTTCTCCTTTTTCACTCTATTATTCTTTTCCGGAATGCATGATGATAGATGACAGAATATGGTATGTCCCCTGCTGCTGTAAAAGTTTCCCTTTTCGCTTGTTCTTTTTTTTCCTCCCTTTATATTTTTCCTGCTGATCGTTTCGCTTCTTACTTTTACTCAGAAAATGAAATGTAATAGAGAAACAGCTTTTTCCGAGAAGACTTTGTCATAAACAGAAAAAAATGTCATTGTTCTCCCATTATTCCTCCTATTTTGTATTCTTTTATTTTGAACAAAACTAGTTGATATACAAGCTGTATCGGATCAAATTTTCTTCAGTTAAACTCGCATCAATCAATAATAACCTTCTTTTTATAAAAAAACTATCAAGTGTCAACTGTGGCGTTATGAAAGCTAAAGAAACTCGTGTATATTGCATACTATTATCATTGAGTTAAAAAGGAAAAGTTTGAGAGAACAAGGAAGCTGGTTGGTTGTTACGCACACAGAGAGAGAGGTGGTTGATCTACAAGGAAATTTCAACGGCTGTATCCTCTTGCTCACTTCATTCATATCCTTCCTTTTATAATTTCGTGACAGTTTTGAGTTGATAAAGAAAAATAATATAAACTGGAATAAATGTATTGCCACAAAATATAACATGATATATTATTCAACATCGAACACGTGTTTATATTTATATGTACACGGGCTTCTCTACTTTCACTGTCAGAACTTGTTAGCGGTTGGTTGGTGGTTGGAGCGAATGAGAAATTTCAATATGTAATGTTTTCTTACCACTTATATTTCGTGCACTACACTCATTCATCTTACGTATTCCAATTGATCAATGCAATAATGTGTTATTTTCCCATTGATAATGTGCGATGCTCTTATTTCATGAATGCCCTTCTTCTTTACCCTTGTAAATTTAGTGAGAACACTTTATCAAGAAAATAATATGAAAAATGCTTTATCGATATAATAAATTAGACCGGTGTGATATGCGGTTATTCTTGTGCCGGTCAACCGGAAACCACAAGTTCAGCATGCATGCAACCGTCCATGTTAATGACACAATGACAACGAAAGAAACGGAATGGATTTCCTGTAGTTGCATCGGAAATGAGAATTAGAACAACGTACCCACCTGCCATTTTTCTCAATGTCAGCCAGCTCATCAACTAAATTTAGGGTGTACGTGAACATGGCCAATGTGCCATGTTTCTCATGTAGGCATTTGTACTAGAATGTTCAATGACACCTAATGCTAGGTTGTCCAAGTTGTAGGCATTGAATGGTGCTGCACATTGTGCTAGCTGCCCAACTCCATATTTACTTAGAGAGAGAGAGAGAACAAGAAAATATTGGACTCATTATATAACTTTTGTTAATACGACTTTGAGAAAGAAAGCCAAAATATAGGTATATGCATTACATATGTATGTATTTATTTAATAAACGCAAGATCATTCTAGTGGGAGAATGAAAAGGAGCACAGTTTACTAATAGCCTGTCCTTTCAATTTGAAAACCCGATAAAAACTTAGACCACATACAGTGGAACAATATGAAAGACGACGATGCTCCTTCATTACATTCATTTATTTGTTCAATCTAAATATATTATATTCTTCCTTATTCACTTTTTATCCTCTATTATGGCTTTGTTATTTGCAATTGTAGTAGTGACTAGTGACTGTACGAATGTATGTACCTACCTGCTTGTAAACTAAAAAGAGCAAAATGGAGAGCATTCATATGTCTCCTTTCATGCGAATTGAAGACCAGGTAAAATAGCATTATGTCGGCTCCGAGCACACTACAAATTCATGAATTGTGTGTAGATGAGACAGGTGTTCCCTTCGTAAATATTCGATGAATTGAAATCAATAATGCTTGGTTAAAAAACCAATTTCTCAAGTAGCATTGAGCACTGTAATGTTGATAAATATACAGGGGTGGTTTCTAACCGCCTGAAATATTCATTCGAACAACCATCGTTGATGTAGCTAATAGTCTTTTCTGTATATTTAATATCCTCTACGTAGTTCGCCAACAAAATACAAACATACAATTCTCCGTCAGTTATACCTAGTTATGGATATTACCTATTTGTCGTTTTGTGTTATATACGCAAGAACAGACAGACATACACTATACGGTACGATGTGTGTGTATATATATGATGGGCTTTCATGACTTATTCTGAGAACATGACTTTAACTCACTGTTCGTTGATTTATGTATATATCATCGTGCTGTCGACATATTAGTCGTGTGTCGTGTAAATAAATGAATATAGATCAATGAGTTACTGTTCACTTTCTCAATTTCTGACACTTAATAGCACAGTCAAGTGGAATGGGTAGAGTCCTTTAAATTAAAGCATGTACAATATTGGTTGTCCCTTCATATTCCTTCATACGAATGAACGGATGTGAAAATACAACTCGGAATTTTGGCGTTTTTCATGAATATAGAATGTCCTGTCTGTATATTAAAAAGCACAGGCTATGTACCAAATGTATACATGTATTTGAGCTACACATTTCTTGTGGTGCGTTGAACAAATTGTCTAGACCTTGTAAGAAATTTGTGAGAAAAATTGGTTATCATCATCGTAATCACTTACGTGACATCACCAAAGGACACAAACATGCAATCAATCAGGTGGCGAATATGTGTAGATATGTATTTTTAGTAACGTACACAACACCACCTGTGCGTTTTCGTTCCGAGTGTGTAAATACTGTGTGTGCGCATAAAAATATATTGATGATTATCCCAATTTTTATCCACTTTATATCAATGAATACAAGTCATGTATGTATGTGGGGGACCATGCGACACAAATTTCCATCCTTCCATCTTTATGGAATGCGAAATTATTGCGTCCGAGTCTGCCATTCCAAGTTGCTTTCACTCAATTTGAATTTGTAAAGACCGTTACGCGACATTCGGTCGTCACAAGTGTAGGACTTAATCAGCATTCAGATTCCGCATGGCAAATTCTGGCTGACCACTAATTCGTTTTCAATTTCCTCTGCGCTTACACAAGTATGCAGTTGTGCTGCTCCAAATTTGCTCGCTTTATTTACTACTTTAGCACAAATGTTAGCACAAAGTGCTACTTTTATCATTTACCCCAGTAGTTTGTTGCAAGTTTGAATTTACTGCTACAACTACTTTATTCCCATGTCGAAGATGGAATTCATTAATATTCTCATAAATACACTAGCCTACTAGACTGGATGTACCAAAATCTAACGATGCATTTCTCAGAAAACCAACAGGAAAATGTAAACTTCGACCTTTCCCGATATTGTTTCTTCTCACTTTCTCGGTATGACTGTGACCGAGTAACTGGTGCAAATTTAAATCTGAAACTAAGACGTCTGTTAGAGTTTAGAAAGATCTTGGTATGCATTTATGCATGCAAATGTTACCACCACCACACAGGCTTCCGTCGAAACTGCTGCTTGCGTACTATTTGGGATCTCTGTGTGTTTCTGCATTAGACAGTTCTATTTACGTAAAGGGAGAAAGTTAAGAAGAAAGTATCTTTTTGCAGTGAAATGTTTACGTTCCAACTAAGAAATACACACGTACATAGTTGAACTTTAGAATAATAGTTGTATACCCCCATCCAGCAACTGTCTGTTCTGTCAGATTGAATATAGCTATGTATTCATTCATGTACAGTTTTAATACAAGTTCTGAAGTTAATTCACATATAAATAAATGTAAATAAATAGCATACGGCTTTAGCTTTAAAACATACTTTGATAAAATACCTACACGCGATAGACCAAATAGCTGGAGCTCTTGTTTCTTGTAAACTTTCTCTTTGTTAATTTCCCTCAGCCATTTGAATGGAAATGGTTGTAGGATACAATATTTCCTTTTTATATGTTTTCACTATTGTCAAAGAGTAAGGAAGATAAATCTACTATTCCAAACGAGATGAGAATTCTGCTAACATTACTGCAAAATACACAGCCAATATATTTCAGCATTTCTCAAGGTTATTGAATGAATGCTAATGGAACCCGAAATGTACAATTAAACATTTTGCTGTGCATGGATGCTGCAAAGGCTTTAACATACACAGCAACACAAGAAATAAGAAACCATTGCACGTTTTTCCGATTGTAAAGAAGTAAGATCCGACCAAAAACAAATTTATAGTACGACGAATGCAGTTATTTAAAACTGGCTTTCATCATCAGCTCTCTCGAGGCTTACGCCTCTGCTGCTAAAGCTTGTAAATTCCAACTCCCAAGTACGTTGTAAAATTTAAGTGTGTGGGTTGTCTTGTCGTCAACCATCTAAGTAGGACATTACGAAAAATCATTTATCTTTTTATTATTCCTGTATTATCATTCCCATCGAGCATTCCTTTCCCATCTGTGTATGTGGAGACGCGTGAATTTGTGTCATGAACATGATGAGTCGACGCGGATCAAATGCTTTGGAATAAATTAAATTCCTTATGTCATCATCCCCGCGCCACCACCGCAGCATTGAATGAGCCATCATCAGCGCCACAACATTAATAGTAATTTGTCGAAAAAATGCACGCCATATACACACACATAAATAAGGCATACGCTATATAATACGCATTATGCATCACAATATACAAAACTGACGAAAGCATCACCACACACAAGTAATTTTTGGGTCATGGAAAGTTTACAGTGAAAAACAATATCTAAGATGACATATCTTCTGAAACATCTCCTTTCCCCGCTCACAACTACTACGATAATTGTGACATATGCTACGAAGCAGACAAAAGATGGTTGCTCTCTTGCTTGTTTCTCTACATCTTTCTTAACGAATTTTTAAAATGTTAAATTACTTCACGACGACTGTAAATGAATGAGCTTTCACTGCTACTCCATACGTCCCAAAGTAAAAGCAATTTTTGAGGTCTTGTTCAGTATCTTCTTGACTTGTAGCTGTGTCGTGGTGTCGTATTATTTTCTATTCATCTTGTTACTTTATCCCCTAATATAGTTAAGTACCATATGGGCAAAGCCCTGCTACAAGTAAAAGAGTAACATTCCAGTGCGAGCTTCTTTGATGCAGATGCACCCACACTGCTTTCACAAAGGGTGGAGAAAGGCTTTTAGTTAAATAGGTATTTTATCAGATACATTGCCTGGGTGGAATAAATATAAACTATAAATACATCGAGAGAGAAAAAGTTTACATCTCTCTCCTCCGAATAAATACATTTGGCCACAGTCAAGTGGATAGGGGATGGTGCGCATATAAAACGTTACTTTGTGTGTGGTTCGTTGAATTTCAAGCAATATATAATTATTCAAAGCAGATAATGGTACGAAATGTATCATCAAGAAGACGAAGACGACAAAAGTATTTATTTTTTTGTACGTCCCGAAATGGGGAAAAAGTAAATTCATCCAACCTCTTTGGAATTTCTCGTATTTTCTCAAATAAAAAAAAGAGAGAGAAATACATGGAATTTCAAAGATGGGAAAAGGATAGGAAGGAAAAAAGTGTTGCATGCAGTGCATATTAACAAACAAGGCGTGAATGCTGGCTCTACTGTGTACTTATGTAAATAAAAATCTACTATTATTCCCAAAAGCGGATCGGAATTTCCCTATCTGGCTTGTATGCCAGTCGGAGAATTCCAAAAGTGTGAGAATTTAGGCAGGTATAGACATGCAAGATTTTGCATGTACATTTTTTACTATGTATATAAGTTTATTCGTGTAAGCTTTGAAATGTTAACAACGACAGAAATTAATACATTGATTCAAAATGTATTAGGCTGAATTTAGAGAGCATTTGTTCATCAGACAACTCTAATCTTCTCTTGCTGGTACATGCAAAGCTATACTGTACTGTGGGGAAAGTAATCCGAGTAACTCTGCAACAGTAACAGAAACTGGTGTTATATTCCAACTTTTAGAATTGTGAGCATGCACACAAGCACAACCAAACAGCGGCAGCAGTATATGGCCATGTCCTTGCCGTGAGCACTTGCGGAGGAAGATTACAATAAACAGAAAGACAGACACAACAAGTTTATTTAATACCTACTGCTCGACTGTTTGCCGTTTTAGTTTACACAGTGGCGTATTTGGTAATATTTGTGTGTATGTCTGTTATACGCCGTAACATTATGAGCGAGTTCGAGTTCAGAGAGAGTTGTTATGTAGTTCACAGAATTTGTATATAATTTATAGTCATAAAACAAAGACTACAGTGGATTAAAAGGAAGCATGGGAAATGGGAATAAAGAGAAGACAAAGAGTGATTGTATTTGACAATGCCCTAAGAATCATTTAAGAAAGGAGACAATACCACTCATCACTAGTCTTTTCTACCTATTTTGAGCTTATCCCATGCTCGCTGGTTTCTCTGACAGATTTTGATCCGGTAGTAACGCTTACTATTTCGAGGAAACCCTTTCACTAAAAAGCCAATTAAAATATTAATATACCATTTATCTGTTCAGTATGCTTTGCTTAGCACGCGTAACAGACTCTTCCTACGAATAAGCCATCTTTCTCAAAACATTTGACGTTGTTAAAACTGCTGCCGAAAATTAATGGTTTTGTGAGACTGGACGCATGAATTTCTCATACATCGTAGATAGAAGCTGGCTATAAGCTGGAAGATATGTAGTATGATGCAATAAACCAGGTAAGCATATATATACATATATCCGAACGGATTCATGATGATAATAGGGATACCACGTTGAAGCAAATATCCCTGAACTCTATCAGTCATCCGTCCGTATGGTGCCGTCTACTATCATTATCATTACATACATAGACTAGAAATAATAATGTGTCGATCTATAACCTAAAGGACAAGTGGTTCAAACTAATTGTCAAATCATTTAATAAAACTTGATGGCTATGGAGGACTTCATACGGAGACAAGACAGATATACCAAGTTGTGTGTTCGATACAGAGAAAAACGTAGCAATAATATGAGGTATATCGATAGACAGGTATAGTTACGACAGAAAGAATAAGTGATCCATAAGTCCAATATAATGCTTAATAAACAAACTATGTAAATGTGAAAAATTGCAAAAGAATATGGTATGTATAGCTTTACTTTTCCCCCTACAGACAGACTGCTCATTTCATTGGTTACACAACAAGAAAAGGGTGAAAGCATAGCAATCGTTTTAGCTTACTCTGTCGTTTTTTCATTCCATTTCAAGTTTCCCTCAAGCCTTCACTTTTGTAAATTAAGTTCTCTTCACACAGCAGCATTCCTTATTTCAAGATAAACGTGAAACAAGTTAGTGCAATTGTTGAAAAGGGTACTCCATCATCACATCAACTTTTAGGGTACACACCTCCATTTATCTTATTACACAAAAGTCTTACTTGCAACATGCAGCAATAAATTGAGATTTTTTTACGGAATGTTTTATGCCATCCAAAAACATCATCCTTTTTGTGATACAAAACAGGTAAAACAAAGTAAAAATAAACTTTTCATGTTATTTTCCACCATTTCATTTTCAACTTTGACTACCAGAAGAATGAATGCTATTACTTTTTTTCATTCACAACACGCATTAAATAAATAAACCCTTGAACATCTTGAAAGCAGATCCGTTTTTAATCCAAACAAGCAAGCAGCACGGTGGTAGGTCTTATTCCTTCTGCTGCGACTGCAGTTGAAGTCGAAAGAAAATCATTCAAAAACATTACTTATTTTATTATGGGTATAGATAGAAATAATGTATGCATGGAGGTATATGTATGACCATAGTTGGACAATTTCTATTTATTCTGCGAATGAAAACAACATATATACTATTCTTGTGCCCACACATTTGCATTGTTACACTGTATTTCGACTTTTCATCAAAGTGGATTTCTTATCATGTCGATTACTCAACCATTTTCTCTCTTGTCGTTCTTTCTAACCGCTGAACTGGGGTTTTTTCTGAATGTATGTTTTGGGTTGAGATGCCGTCCTCCTACTTCCCACACATATTGAAAAGTCGATGATTCCCCATACGGCTTCCTTTTCTCCATTTATACGTGTTTCTGCATGTTCGATGCTAAGCATAAAGCCATGATATGTGTACACAATATATGTATATGTACATAAGTGCTAACATGGTATATAAAGTATACGTTACCTAAAATATCTTCTTTAACACAGCGGTTTCAGGTAATCTTTGCCGAAGAAAACAAATTTCTTCATCTTTCAACTTTCAAGTAGCAAATGCAAGCCGAGACGAAATCAGAAAGCAACAACGTCACGCTCTAGTCTGAAGCTATTCTTTCTGAACCCAACTCGGATTTTTGCAAGTCTCTATTTCTTATTTTTTCCTGTATAGCATTAGCATGCATGACTTTTACATGTATAATGAATGTTGTACGGCTAAAGACTGTAATTCTGGTGTATGGTGAAGGCTGAGCGATGCGGTGGTTGACATTCTGCAACCAGTTTAAATATATGTCACGCTTCCATCCTGAGAGTAACCTCGAGACGGAAGAAAAGGCTCGAAGAAACCATCATGCTTCTAAAGTAATATCCCATAAAGATTCATCAAATTCAATCCCGAAGAACGCCGCCGTGCACGCAGTAGCTTTCCTTGCTCGAGCTCTGTACATTGCAGCCAAGATCTTCACCGGTATGTTCGTCTTCCAACTTTTCACATGCATGAATGGATAAGGATATGGATGATATTTTTATAACCTCGCATATTACATGCATAAATACAAGCCGTCGTACCTCATCTTGAAATACCTTTCTCGACTACCGTTTTTTTGGAGTTGCCCAAATATTGTACGGCATCACTATACATACCTACGTTTTATAATATTACAGCCGTATCTATGCAGGCATATCCGCCATTTTTGTTGAGCGTCTAAGAGAGCCGTTTCCCCCTAAAGTTATAAAGATGATTGAGACATTCTTCAACAGTGAAAGTGGTTGGTTTTATACATATAATACATAAGTGAAAGCAAGAAGCAGGGAAAATATTCAGGAATGCATGTCCCTTCCTTCACAAGTGTAATGACAACGTACATGCACAAATCCTATTTTACACAATGTGATGTCTATATCCATCTTCCTAGTACTAAGCCACTTTCACCATTTTCCATTTTATATACAACGTCCATGCACATGATCAACCACGCTGCTGCATGCTGCGCTTTCATGTACAATGAGATTGTGGTTATATGTAAATGTGGATGCAGGTCCAACACTCACTTTCACATACATGTACATCAGCTTACGAACTATACACACGGGCTTTCTCTTTCCACTTCCATTCGTGGTGGTGGTTGTGAAATCTCATCTTATTTTTTTGCACCGGTGGTCGTGTAGATTGTAGATGCGGAGCCGTTTTAAAGCGACATGAAAATATAGGTGACTGGCATAATGTAACATGTAGTGGGAGTGTTTGTGAATGCAGACACCAAACTGAAAGCACTTTCTTTCTCATCTATTCGGTTGTAGTAGAAAATGCGCGCTTTACGGTGTAACAAGTTCAAATATACATTTTTCCAGCTCTTCTATTTAAATGATGAATAAGGGGAACATGTTCGTCTTCTGGCAGTATTACCAAAGAGTAAATAACATGCATGACTTGAGTACGTTTATGGTGGAGGGATGAAGTGAAACAGTTCAAATTGTTGAACGTCGAAATAGGGAACAATTTGACAGTTATGTTCTGTATGTTATATGATCCGACAAAAAAATGTTTAATCTTAACGATTTTTTTTCAAGGGGTAACCTTTTAAGATTGGAAGGTAAAGGAAGGTTTTACGAACATGGCTGAGACTCAATCTCATTAATGGTGCAACAGATACTTTCACAATACTGATCCAAAGTGACAGTTTGTTGGAAAGATATTCTCGTTAGAATTCTTGCCGACTTCAACTGCTGGAAAGTTAAAAGATTGAAGTGTATTTCGTAGCCCTTGTAAAATACGTTGTTAAAACTCAAATATCTAAGCAGAAATAACTCAAAGTCATAAACATCAGTTAGGAATTGGAAACTGGCTGCTCGCTGCGCTTTGCATAGTTTGGTACGTACAATAGATAGCATGAGACGGTGTTGCCATTTCCAAACGGTGCAATTACATACTTTATAACAAACTGCAAATGCAAAACAAAGTATTTCTCTATACCTTTTGTGCATACATGTGACGTGATCGTTTGAGTCAATATTTTGGTAAGTAAAATCAGCTTTTTGAAGTATAAAGAGGAACGAACTTGCGTTGGTGGTAAAAGTTCTCTACTCTCTCAAGTTTTGTTCACGCTTCAAAGATTTCCCATATAGCATTCTTGTACTTTCTAGACAAAATAAACTGGATAACATTCCACACAAAATTGGCTACCGACATGGTACAAATAAATGGTATGTGTAGGATAACGAAAACAAGTTTTGATGTTTAAAGCGACTTGGTAATTGCCGTCAGCAATTTGCTGCCATTAAAATTACATCTGTGACATCATTGGGTATTATATGTGTATTTTCATTTCTCTCTAATGATTTAAGATATTATTGCCAATCGTTCTGGCAAATCACCAACACGAAATTCAGGATGTATTAAGCGAGAATTGATTTGATTCACACTTGACTAGCACCTAGCATTCCGTCATGCGTCTACGTCAAATTGAAATACATTCGTATCCTATGTATAATGAATTTTTAAAAACATTTCTCTTGAAATTTGGTATTCATAGGTCCCTGAAATGTTTTTCCATAGTCTTTGTATAAAAATGTTCGATAGAGAAAGAAATCAAAATACGTGCAATTGAATGCAAGAGGCACTACATAATAACATTCATTTATTATTATTACTTTCATTATAGCAGTGCAAAAGCCAACAGTCACACGAATACACAAAAAATGGCAGCCGTCGGCATAAAGAAAGCATCATCATCATAAAACGGTTTACTTTCTTCGACCTGAATACAGTAGTAGTGGTGGTAGTAGTAGTAAGCAAGCAATCATCGTTCAGAAAGGAGGAAAGATGCGAAATTCAATTGCATTATAGTTGAGTACACAAGTTACTTAACATGAGAATATTGAAGTATGTCAGCAAAGGCAAGTGAAAATCTTTTCTCGAGAATTTCTTTCTCATTTGAAAAAAGTCATGTTCAAACATCCGACAAACTCTTTTGCTCCCTCCTCGTCTTCTTCTTATCTCCTCCAATCGCATATACTTATTGCATCTAAAAATATTAAAGGAGACACTTACAACTAAGTATCTCGCGAGGAGTAGATAAGAGATTATATAAGTTCCGTTTTGTGCAAAAGAAAACTATTTTCTCTTTACACTACTTACTTGGTTTGGAACCACTATGCATTGCTCCCACCACCATCATCATTCCAACAAGACTTTAAAAGTTGATGATGTTGATGGTGGTGGTGGTGGAGGTGATGATGATGCTGATGAAGGAAGAAATCGGATGCCGTGCATAGTTCAAGTAACATTTTATTACAAGCAGTACGGCGTGCTGTATGCAAGACATACATTAAATGATTTTATGTGAATGTAATCTTATTGTCGTGTGTGTTAGAGGTGAATATTATAATATATAAGAACTTGCGTGTCTTTCTTACGTCTTATGTCATGACTTTTGAGAGAGAGAGAGAGAGTAAAACCAGGTCTCCAAACTTAAGGACAATGTCTGGCTGAGGTGGTGGAGTGGATCTCCGCCTGAACAAAAAGTTGGCATGAATTTTACCGAGAGGAAATAAGGCATTCATATTACGTGCTATATATTTTGAATTGCTTCTTATAT
Organism: Sinella curviseta; assembly: GCA_004115045.4. Classification (NCBI taxonomy): domain Eukaryota; kingdom Metazoa; phylum Arthropoda; class Collembola; order Entomobryomorpha; family Entomobryidae; genus Sinella; species Sinella curviseta. The sequence continues at coordinate 46,889,820 of CM023201.3, read as the reverse complement.
ACATGTGCATATAGTGAAACTTGTTTTTTATTATTATTACTATTATTAGTTAGTGCAGTTATGTATGCGGTAATAATAACAACACCAAAAGCGAAAGATAAGACGACATGACGATGATGATGATTGTGACTATGATAATAATGACGATGATGATGGTGATGGGGTATGGTTGTTTGCTTGTTCCGTTCGCTAAGTTTTTGTACGAATATGCATTTAAAGTATGTGGGAATATAAATTCCATTCCGAGTATCCCAGACAAGAAGAAAACGAGAAGAGAGCAGGCAAGCGGGAGATTCTCTTCTACACACTTGAATGAGAAGAACACATGAATAAGAAAAACGAAGGAAATAACTAGCTCCCAGCCAACCAACCAAGCCAACAAGGCAGGAGGAACAAATAGATGCATAATGTGTGGCGTTGTTGGTTTGTGTGGTGGTACCAACCAGGAGAAAATAGGAAAGAGATAGTCATGATGTGTAGCATGTATTTTCTTTCTACAAGAATTACTACTCCAGACAACATACTACTCCGTTGTTATTGCCTTATGCAATAATACTATGCATAATAATATGCGGTGGCTATAAATGGCTAACGGTGGCAAATACGTTAACAACGAACTGTGTTCTCCGTGTTCCCTTATATTGCCATCCAACCAAGTAGAGAGCAAGTTGTGACGGAATGCTGCTCATTTCATGGTTCAAGAGAGCCTGATGCGAGCATGTGAACTTTTGGGAACCACAAGTAAGTGGAAGTGGGGATTTCGTTTGTCATCGTAGCAGGGCCAGGGTAAAGAAGCTTTGTTGGCTGGTGTATAGGTATACACACAAAATTATATTATGTTTGTAGACGTGTGCCTACTCCACTAGATATTTATGGCTACCCGTTCATTTTTACGTAGTTCTCAACGAATGTGCAAAAATATATAAGTAGGGATGATGATGTGGTGGCGGTGGGATACGTGCTTACTATTTAGGAAATGTGAAACATCATCATCATCACCAGAAAACCAACCTGGTCTAGCAAAGCCACACTCACTTTATCGTCAGCATCATCAGCAACAGCATTTCGTATATATGACGTGAGATTTATTTTAATTTCCTACGTGCAGGAGTAATCTTCTTGGTAAAATGAAAATTCTTAAGACGACAGTGTTTTTATAGTTTTTATTTGTTATGGCATGGCATTTTTAAACGTTTGCATGCTTACAACTTACATACCTACCTACCTAGTTGATATGAAAATGAAATGTCCAGCATTCTTGGTTTCTGCGGTTAAGTGAAAGGAGAAATGAACGTAAGAACGGAATTTCGGGATTGCGAATAATATGATTAACCGGAAGAAAGTAAAGCGTAAAAGCGTGGAGAAAAAAAAAGGTGACAAATACAACTCGTGTCACGCCAAACTTTTTACGGATAAACTGGAGAGTGTGTAAAAGGTTGGTATTGTATTTCTGGAAGGCCAGGAAAGGTTTTAATTGCTATCCAGTTCCAAGTTCCAGGTGTTTTCTCACACGAAACTCATAAAGGTACAATTTCGAAAAAAGAACTTCTTGCGAACTGATTTCTTTCCAGATAAAGACACTGACACACACCAAGTAACTCCAAATTCACTCAAACGTTAGACGTGTGCATTTTTTAGCAATGCAATCTGTACGTACGTCAAACTGGTGCCTTATTAGCCACCACTCCCAACATGCAACATGAAAATTTGTGCAAAACACTTGTACGAGAAAGATTTAAGGGGTTATGTGGTGATCTGATATGGATAGAAAAGATTACACTGACTGCGTATATTGTGTCTTTTGGTATATCTATAGATGAAATCTCACCCTTCATGAATTTCTGTATTATTTGAATAGTGAACGATGTAGTGAGTACATATCTACAGACCAATAGGTGCATATGTATATCCATTCGGTGTGAAGAATAGAAGAGACATTGTTAGTTATGTAGGTTGGTGAAGTCCATGTGCAAATGATGGACCAGAAGCATGTGTGTATAACATTACTTACATAAGATGAGTGGAGGAAAAGAGCTAGAGGCAAATGGTGGCAAAATTGATGACATCAAGCTGCTGTTACTATCCCTTCAGATGCTTTCTGGTATTTGTGTACTTTCCCCCAAAACCGTCATCACTCACAATAACGGACTCAAAAAGCCAAAAAGAGCAGGAATGTGCCTTTTGGTAATGATTGGGCTTTAGTGAATGCACGAACATGATATTATGGAACATTATATAGCGTAAGTAAATAATATTATAAGTGTTAGAGGTCGGTATAGTAAATTTTATAATACATTGGTATAAAAATAAAACCAGAGTGCAAGTTGTAAGAATGGAGTAGTAATAGTAGGAAGCATGTGACAGGTGACTGTGTCCTCTAGTGTTTTCCTCGTTCCATCTAGGTAATTGAAGAATTTATGCCAGCATGCTATAAAAGGGAACTTTCTCCAAAAAAAACTTTGCTTTCACTCACTCACTTTCATACTTAAGTACTCAAGGGAGGCATTGCAATATTGTACCTATATGTATGTTATGTAACTTTCAAAAAAGGGCAATACAATTGTTCAGCGAAATATCACAGCACATGTCATGCATATACAAGTAAAGTTAATATAAAACATACATAACCTGTGGTATGAGGTTCATATTATTATGAGTATCTGCTGAGTAAACAGTATCAAAGGTGCGTGTCTTTGTCAGAGCATATCTCAGAACAATATTTATTACACGTATTTATTTCTGGTGTTATAAAATTTCCCGGTGCTTCACCTCTCTTTCCTTGCTACTTACATATTTTACATTTTGAATCGCCAAAATTGAGAAGGGTAACTAGTAACTAGCACTGTAATCGGCGGATTAAATGAATACACGCTCTAGTTTTTTTTTTTTTTTTGGCTAAATACACTCGGTCCAAGGCATATACCGATGTGTCATTCTCGGAAGTGGATTCCATACTTAATTTCTATAAAGGTGCAATAAACTTCACTTCTTTACACTCATTTTTATAAAGTACTTCCCTTCCACCACTTGATGGACGAGATTTAAACATATGGCAAGATCCTGTAGGTTTCAACGGGTCTACAACTAGTCTGTTTCATATTGTTTTTGCTGCTATTATTTGCTCAAACGTCCTCCTCCTCATCATCATTCTCTCTTCCTGTTTTGATTTCCCTTTTAGCCTCAAGTTTGTTTTATTAGTGTCGTTGTTTGTAAGTAGTATATTACAGTATATTGCACATCCACTTTGTGTCATTTTCTGCCATATCATTTTAGCAATCGGGGAAAGACCATTCATAACGCATCATAGAAGAAAGGTTGAAGCAAGAAAAGAAATCAAAGTCAGCTTCATTCTCTCGCATCTCACATCATATCACATCTTTGTTTGTGGGACAGGTCCTTTATACTTTTGTTTTGTTAAAGGACAATTTCAAGTGAACTTACTATGAGATACACATTATGGAAAACTTATATTGGGAAAACGCTTAAAATAGTCTACTATTTTTATTGTCTGTGTATGGTGCCTATTGTAGTTTTTCCATCCATTAATACATTACCTACAACTATCTAATATTATTAAATTTGCGTATTTTATGTATGAGGGTAAATTTTTCCAGATTTATTAATGAAAATAAATAAACTAGTAAGGTGTAACCTTTAATATATAACTACCGGAAGAGTGATACATGCCCAAATCACAAATTAGGTTTGTATTCGATCGTTAAACTATGTTAGTGAACATCAACTTGAACGTCTAAAACGATTTTGTGGAAAAAAAATTTTACCACCTGGTGACCCCTCTACTTCGACCCCCCACCCAGCCACCATTTTACCGATTTGACCCATGGTCCTTTGACAAAAAATGATCCTCATGAACACCTCTATCCATTTATACAATAAAAATTTTCACGCCTTGGTCAACCCCACCACCCCCTACTTCGACCCCCCTACTTCCGGTCAATGATGAGGTATCCGGCTGAAAATCAATAGGGAACGTCCTTATGGGTAAAGGTATATGTATGCCAAATTTTATCCAAATCGGTCAACGTGAACGGAAGTTAGAGTGGGTACGGACAGACAGACAGACAGACAGACAAACAGATCAATCGCTATAACTACCTTTTAAGCATTTCATGCTTCCGGTAGTTAATAATTAAGTGTGGGACATTAGCATTCTTCACAGACAAAATAACATTAACGAAACAACATATACCTACTCCGCTACACAGCTTGAACCAAGTTTGCCATTTCTTTTCAATATTGACCACTCGTGAAGTTTTGTTGCATTTTGCATATAACCGCATAGACAACATAACTCAGCAAGTAAAATGCATGGCTCGACAACATCACAGACGAACTGAATACAGATCTTCCCTAGAGAGGTGAATATTGCAACCGGAGATTCATAATGGGACCCCAATGTACTTATTATTATTAAATAAGTAAAAATAATGTTCTTACATTTTGGAAAACATATAACAAACGGACATTCATCGTTAAACACAATATATTACAGGCGAGTATTTATGAACTGTAAAGACTTCCTCCGGTAAGCTGTACTGACAACTTATTCGTAAAATGTTGATGTTCTAAATTGTTGATGATGAAAGTGTACATTTGTTAATGTTCTTGATACTAAAACTTGTATTGCAAATCTAACTGTTTATGCTTTATGTAGGTAAATAAGTACAAATTATATAGTTAAATGGATATGTCGTATTGTGAAATCTTGTCACATACAATGGGCTAAGTCAGAAAGTTTGATGGGAGAAAAAGTATATTCAAGGATATTACTTTGTTTTATCGGTGTTGGTTTTTTATGTTTAATCTACTTGTTTATGATGAGCTTCCTAAATACATCTTAAATGTAGTTTTCATCCATTTATTTTTATGGAGCGTATGACCATTTGGCATCAAAATGTCACCACTGATTCATATCATGTAGTACCTATTCTTTTAGTTGGGTGGGGATATTTTAAAGAAGGGAAGTATAAATACCTATGCCCATTTACGACGCAGGTAGCCATCCATTTCCAGTATATGGTATCAAGCAATGATAAGGGTGTCTAATTGGCAACCAACACTGGTCTAAAACAGCAAATACATGTCATGGATAGGTATATAATACTTGACATACGAATCGCAGGTCCGAATTTCGCAAATTAATACTGCACTTGTAAACTTTGAGAAATTTTTACTGGACATTGGTAGACATAATATACTTTTAATGAGACTTTTGTTTGTTTGGAGTTATGAGAGTCCAGTTGATAATACGAAGAAAATTAAATTACATAAGCATTATTTACGCTTTTTGCAATGCTATCCGGTGATGTTGTGGATTGAAAAAATAAATAAACGCGAGTATGAAATTTGTACAAACTTTCCCTGCTTTCATTCACTCACGCAGAGAAACAGTCATGCACATGCATCATGCCAACACTTTTAACAGCACCACTACTACTAGCAGTCCTGTAGTATGAAAGGTATGAAAGGAAAAACATTACTACACCACAAATGTGTACACGTAACAACATATGGAAGTTCATTAGAATTCAAGAGGTATTTAATATTGGCTATCCATGGCACGATGTGATTTTGTGTCTGTGGCTGACCTGTGTGCTAATCACTCCGAGTCACACTCACAGACACTACAAAAGAGAGCCCCATTCCTCCTTTCCCTGTGATTCCTGTGTAGAATAACGAACCTTGTAGTTGGCATTTTAGTGAAAGTTGTGGAAAGCCTTTTTGAGTTGCTTTATGCTCTCTGTGAGCTGCTGCTCTAAAGCCCGCACCAAACTAAACAAGAAAAATTCAGAGAGACAGAAATATGCAGGCAGTGAAAATGAGAATCCCCACTTCACCAACTACATTTAGGTATACTATTAACACCATCAGCAGATGAACTGGGACGGGTTATTTCAATCTGGTCGAATCAGAGCAAAACATATGTACATAGTTACGTGCATGCTACACGTATTGGTACTTGAATTCAAACAGCACAGATTTTCTGTAATGTTTACATAAGCCTTTAACTTCCCAAACTGATACAATCCTAAAATTGCAGAAATATATTCTACAAGGCGTGTCGTATGAAGCGTGCAACGTGTTTACCTATTTCAAAAGAATCCGAAAAGCATAAATAATGGTTATGCTTGCTTTTCTATTCTTTCTCATCTGACCCCATAAGTTCAATCCTTGGAGACGCACGAGAGGTCTGATTGTCTCGCTACAAGAGCAGAGAGCGCTCTCCTTTTTTGCGGCTGCTTTAGTTGTTGTCAAAAATGTGTAATCTTTCAAAAAAGACGAGTGGGATACTTTCCTGAGGGCAATGTGAAAAGTGAAAAGAAGAAAAAGGAAGCGGAAGGAAGGGTGGCGAGAGAATAAGGGAGTACCTGTGAAAGTCTTTTTACATTCCGACTCTTCCAGTTCCTCCTTAAATTCCTGTTTCTATCTGTCCATACTATTATGCATATATTATACATGTATTTCTACTATTCGAGCTACATATATAGTAGCAAACTGTGTATGAAAATCGTGATCTATTGAATCAGTTCAAGGGGAACTCCCCAAGCGGTAGCAGGGGTAGATAATACGACAGAGAAAAGTTTGAAAGTAGATATTTATACCGTCTTTTGATATAACCGGTGGAATTTTCGTATATTTTTCTGTCTACAAGACACACTCACAAAACTATGCATTTTTTGGCTGCTGTTATGCACGAAGAGCAAGAAACGTTGGGAAACGCGGGACAGACAAATGAAACAAGAAAAGCCCATACTTCTTCTCCTCTCGTCTTTCTCATCATTCTAAACTCTATTATAGTAGTGGCGGCGGTGATGGTACTAAGCTGGCTGTTGTGGGAAAGGAGAGGAAGAGAGTATAAGAATGAGAAACATTTTTTCCATGAAGTTCGCGCACGAACAATAAAACAAAAGAAGACAGAAATATTCTAAACAAAAGAGGTTCATTTGGTGGAAAAAAGTTCTATTAGGACAAAAGTGCTGAGTGAAATGACAGCATAGAGAGAAGTGAAAAACCAAACGAGCAAAAAAAGATATTAAAAGAAACTTAAGGAGTAGTGAAAAAGGATGACAAAAGTGAAAGAAATATAAATCTGTGTACATACATTATCTATCTGCGAGTGACGTAGTAGAGTACATGTAATAATCAGGAAGATATGGCATGCCTGTTTATTATTAGTTTATTGCATATACATGTATACCTTTCGAATATAGTAGGTAAATGAAATAACCTGTAACTTCATTCCCGTCACCATCCAAACCACTTCCATAAAATGCATGTAAGAATAGACACGTGGAGCTTTTAGAAAGTTTAAGGTAGATAACAGTTCCGACAAAATTAATTCGCCAATCTTTGGAATCTGACCGTGTATGTTAGGACACCGATTTGTGACTTCTATTTTTTAATGTTTAGTTTGGTTTAAACTAGTACCTATCTCATATCTGACAACCAAATTGTTTAAAAAATTAAATGCTATTTGGCATAACTATCATTTAAGATAATGTAACAAAATGTGCCATTGCTTTTATAATAATTTGCTATTTTTACATGATGGTTTTACACGTGCGTGGTATATTACGCGAATTAATCAACGTTATATAAACTGGTTCACTGACATAACTTTCTGAAAGTTCCCCGTACATGTGCGGTAAATCAATATAATCATTTTGCTCGTGGTAAGTAATGTGGGTTGAATCTGATAAGAATACATGGGAATCTGAACTCTTCTGCATGAAACTACAAACACACTTTGTTCATTTTGTTGAATACCAGCACCCGTGCCGCGTGTGTCTCGACACCACTTTCTTGAGAGTTTTCTTCAATGAAGTATGTCATGAACATGAAAGAAATGTAGACTAAATAGAAAAATTGCTAGGAAAGTATTGTAGATGCAAGCATGCCACACTCACTCAACTAAAGTACCAGCAAAATAATAACAAGACTTTCAGTATTGCGTACATATTATATTGGATGGAAAGAGAAAAGGCAAATGTGTAACAGTAATGGAGAAGCTATAAAGACAGAAGAAAATAAAGTGCTCTGACCTATAGCATGGCTACAGGAGGCAGAGAGAAAATGGTACTAAACTATCTGATTTGTTTGTTTTCTTTCTCTCTCTCTCCTCTCTTCTCTATTCCTAGAGAAAAGTTACTCGAGCAGACTAGAGTACAGAGTATTCACATTTACACCCACAACTTATTCTTGTATCATCCCAGAATATCTTCATAGCTATCACCTTTTCTTAGTCTTCGTCTTTCTGTGGAGTCCAAAGAAATGGCACACCGACTATTCCAAGTTTTGTATGGGTACCTATTACTGCAAGAAGGTGTATCGCACAAAATACGCAGCCACTATGTCTAGCAATACTGTGTATATATTTGCACTTACTTATTGGGTCATTGCCTAGGGTATTCGCCTATCCATTTTCCTTCTCATCCAACACAGTGTGTTCTCCATTCATCTTGTTTGTCTTCTGTTTTTGTTTGTGCAACTTGACTGTTGCATTACTCGATTTCTGAACCAACAGGAGCAGCAGTAGAAGCATTAAGCAAGCACATATTATTATTCGAGAGAACCTTCAAACTTTCACATTGCCCATAATAGCAGAGCTACCGTAGGAGTAACAAGCGTCATCAAACCTGTGTATCTTGCCACCTTGTAGAATGGGAGAAAACAAGATGAGGGGAGAAAGAACACGTAAAAGAGAAGCGTATAAAAAGCGAAATGGCAAGAAGGCAAAGTTGAATGTTAGAGAGTCAGCATTTATTTGTCGAGTTTTACACACAATTTTGGCAAATGTACTCTTTCCTCTCCCGGCCTGGCTCTCTCCTTTCCCGACACCATTTAACTCGTGTGCATTTGACGACCTGAGAGAGGGCTATGATGATATATTATTACGTGTCCTCGACATTATAGGCTACATCTGCGGGACTGGAACAATAGAGTCAAAATAGTGAATTACGACCCTTCCGAAAGCTGTAGTCTCACACAACTTGCTCTGGTTTGGGGGAAACAAGTTAAGTATACATTTATATAAACAACAGGAACATTCACTCAAGTTGTAGTTAGCGCTATCATCAATATTTGTATAGTGGTTTGTAGTACGTTTTTATTCTTCTTCCAGCTCATGTTTCAGCCAGTCATGTTTCATTTTCAACTCACTTTTAGACTACGTGTTGGAGTTTGTAGAGGGAAGAAGAAGCCTCTAGTTAGCCTCGTCTGATCGTTATGAAACACCACACAGACACACCATGTGTAGGTCTTCCACTTTAAGTAGGTAAGTAGGTATGTATGTATATATATTCTGTACAACAAATGCAGCGCAGCTATCACACCAAAGTCAGCTAACTTTCACTTTGACTTATGCGAGGAGAAAGAAATATGCGGCAGTAGTAGTCCTTCTACACGAGTCAGCAACATTTTCGAGTGATTGAAGTGAGGAGACTAACTCGAGCAACTCTCAGCAGACATTTTCTCTTCAAAAATTTGCAGCCACACAACGAGTACTCCAACCGAATGGCATATCTTACTTGTAGACCAACCAAGTAGAACCACATAAGCATACATGCAACAAAACAACACACATGTGATAACATGTATAGGCTTCCGAATGATGTAAAAGTACATACATCATTCATTCTAATTTATTTAAATAGAATAAACGCCCATCCTATTCAATATATGTATTCCCAAATTCCTCTCGATCGTACAAACGGAAAAAAAGTTCCATGAAAAGATAAGACGGTCACGCACTGCATGTATTGCTGTGGTTGGAGAAAATGGACTTTCCTAAAGGTCGATCGTGTATAGCCAATATTTGTTCATGAATTATCCCCGAACTACAACATGTATACATTTAACTCCAATTTATACCAATCCTAAAACTGCCATTTACGTATTTATTTGCTTTCTGTATTATTTCATATAGCCAAACATGAAATAAAGCCTTATATATTTCTGTATGCCATTAAATACCTGATGATATTGTATAGCTGGGCTAAACGAGACGGTAATTTCATGAAGGGCAAAGTCGTAAGTACTGAACAGGAGGGCAAACGCAAAAAGAGCATTAAACAAAAGCGATTTGCAAATTATTGCCACTTAATGGAAGCAGAGAGGCGGCAGCAACTCTGAAATGGCAAATACGCTGGGCCGCTGAGATAACTGTTTCTTAAGAAGTCAAACGACGACGGCATTATTACTACGACAGTTATACCATCGTTTTTCACATTTTCCCAGTTTCACTCTCTTGAGCAATAATGATTGAGTTAAGAAAGTCGTTATTATATTCATTACTGCAGCATATACGTATAGCGCTTCCACCAACGTAATAGGATTGTCCTAATATACTTCAATTCCTCATCATCATTCTATAATTTCTCAAGCTTACACAGCTTTGCCCTTCGCGGTGAAAGTAGGAAAATAAAAAAAGTGTGTCCTTATGTAATAATGCATTGGATCCACCCATCTACCTGTTTGCTTCCTTAAGCATATAACCGCATAGCACACATTTCACATTACACACACGTTAAAGTATCCAAGTTAAAATAACATTCATATCTACCAGGACCGTACACCACTTTATATTCTACCTTGTTTGGAAATGGAGAAAAAAGGTGAAATAATAATAAAAAATGTAAACATTCCCAACATTTCCCCCTTAAAATGACAAACATACATGGTTATCTACACAAATTCATTAAATCTGCTTAGAATTTTGTTGGCATTGGAGTAGTAAAAGATGGTAAACAAGAGAAGAGCGGGGAAATTATTGTCATTACTATTGCCTCCGAGGAGGTCGTAACTGCTGATAGAATTTGGCTCGGGGCTGTGCTGAGGATTGCAAACGAACATATCGTGCGTACTACATATCGTGTATGCCCTGTCGCTATAATACAATGTACATACCTTCTCACCAAAACGAACGAACTACGCAGGCAGACAACAACTACCAATCCAGCGAATTAGAGAGATGATGAAAACTAGGCAGTTTTGTTAATGACTGGGAGTTGCCGACTCTATTCATAAGAAGAAAGGCCAATTAGTATGGCATATTAACTGCATTTCCGCTACTTCACAGCCCTCGAGTCAGAACTTCTTTAGTGTTTTAATTAAATGATGAAACTTAATATGATCCAGTAACGAAGTCTATGATGTTGGTATTTACATAAAACACTGCTGAAAAGTATTTTATGTGCTTTCCACGTACGTTGAGCAGACACCTTGTCTGTTTTATGTATGTGTATTAATTACATCTAAAGATTTCTCCAAGCCGTCAAGTATATTATAGCATTTGTAACTGCATATTATATCATGTATCCTCAGGTTTGTTAACTTGTACTCCCGTTCTCATTCTCATTTAGCTTCCTTGTACGATGTGTTACTTATTTTTATCCGGATTCTTGAAGACATTTTTATAAGAATTTACCTGCCCTTCTGTTATCGAGTTATCTACGGTGGCGTGAGTGAGATAGACCTTTACTCGTTACCCGTTCCGTATAACAAACTTTTTGTGCACAGTCTTATCCAATCCAGTAGTTTGGTTAGAAAGGGAAGAAAAATGCAACTTTAAGTTTTTTTAGTGAAACTCGAAACGTGTTGATGATATACAACACAAACAAAAGTTCTACAAGCCAAAATACATGGGTTATAAGTTATAACTTAGAACGATAATTGTATCTATAATATATATACTCCAAAACGTGTACGGCATGTATATTTAGTCAAAACTATCCTTGTAATCACTGTGTGTAATGTAGAATTTAAAAACTTTAAATTGTGTTCATGTGGACTAGTAAGACAATAATTATTAGGTTGGGAAAATATACGGGAAAAGGAGTCGAGAAATTGTAACGAAATTGCACCGGCTTCTTCCTGAAATTAAAGTTTACCTCGATATATCTTTATGAGTCATTACATTGTTTGGCACAAACATTGCAAATCGAAAATGTATTACTGCAATAATCTGCAATTGTCGCAACTTATTTCGCGAGGAGGTCGGCAAAAATATGTAATCGTTTTGTTTTGTTTCTTGTCACTGGCTAATACACAAATTAAACTTTCAAAATTAACCGGTACTTGATTAGTTATCAATAATTATGCGTTCATAGAACTTGTTCGATGTTCATGCAACGATTGTATAAAATAATACAAATAGTTAGTTTTGTTGTTAAACCTTGTACAGATAAAATGGCTCAACTATTATTACATTGTTTGTATAACTGCAATCATCAGCACAACAGATATGGAATGATCCAAAGTAACCACTTTCCAACATATAAATAAATTCTGATTCGTTTGCAATCTTAATGTTGGCAAATGATTTCACCAATATATTTTGATTAACAATTGAGTTCAATAGTACAGCTTTCCTTGATGCTAACAGCTAATCGAAAAAAAATAATATGCACCCTTTTCAAGAGACTCCATTATCATCATCCTAGAAGACATAATAATGAAACAATGAATCTTTAGTTTGCTTTCTGCTATTATTCAAATTGGATTTCTCGAATAATTAAAGCATCATGAATTCCTAAAATGAGGCTGTGAAAGTACATGTTAGTTGGAATGAAAGTTTTTTCTCTTCTTTTTAAAATGTTTTCATCTTACTTACACTGGGCTTACTTAGTGATTGAAAGGATATTTTTTACATACAATAAGTTTAATATGTGCACAAATCCTTGTATTTCGGCAAATGATGGTATTGATTGTCATGTATAATGTACCTATTCGTGAAAATACAATGAGCGCTTTGCTTTGTCTTCACCTTTTCCTTTGGTACGTGCTCAATATATACAACGAATTAAATCTCTTAAAAGAATCCACGTCCTCGTCTACTCGCAGCAGACGTAAAATGTAAACTAGCTGAAGAGAGAAAGCACGTGCACAGCAGATCTATATATATGTATTATTCTCTTCGTTTATACATGGATTGATTTCTCCAGCGCTGCTGAAATGGGCAAGTTAGCTACTCAAAGTGGAAAAAACCAATTTTTTCCTTTGTAATTTTTCTCTTTTTCTAGTCTCTAAGCTTTTTCTCTGAAAACTGTGCATGCATGTGCAATTCTACCCTTGCGGAGTGACTGACTACTGTTTCTTTGAAAATATATGCATTCTAAATACATTTTTTTGTTATTGTAGCTTTATCTAAAAGTTACCAAAAAAACCTGCGTACAACCAACCCAACCTTACATGCACAATACCCCATCAGTTAAGCTGACGTTAACACATTTATACTCAATCTCCTTTTGTTCCTTTCAAATCTCAAATATCCCTCCGGCGTACTCATCTCGTCCGAAATAAATACATGTTTTCATTTCCCTAAGGACAAAATAGCATTGAACGGTTCAATACGCACATTGCAAGATTACCAGATTCGGTTAGATTTTTTTTCCTCGGAAATACATTAGGTCGAAGAAAAATATTTGGAACTTCCACCGTTTTTGTAACTGTAACTCTCTTATCAGGAAAGTCACTATCAGTAAAAGTTTTTTCGTTGCAACGTTTTTAGCACAAATTCAAAAAAAAATACAGACTTTCCAATTTCCTCCTAAAGAGACGTTAATGCATCCTCATTTCATACTTCCTTATTATTAAAAGGCCTTAAAAGTTATATGACACTCGGCTCCGCGACATTTGAATGGGCTAATATACCTACGCTGTAAAATTACGACATTTTGTGTAAAAAGATTCACATGTCAATTACAGCTTCCTAGTATCACATTACATTAGAAATATCATTATTTGAAGTATTGAATAACATTGATTAGGGTACCTGATGCGTGGAAATTCAACAGACAGTACAAAATACAATCTACAGGCCTTGGTCTGCTGCTTACATTTTTTATGAGAAAGTGGGCTACAGTAAAGCCATTTGAGCTTGAAGTCCAAATACCTCACACAATTGGCTGCTTTATGTATATATTGTGCTTTAGTGACAGTCAGTGACAATTTACAAGCTGAAAAGGTATACACTATTAAATAGACATATATGCAAGACGCGCATTAAAATTGAGAATTACGTTGCTAAAATCGAATAAAAACGATTTATTCTTCGACGACAGCAGCCACTGAACTGATAGTGAAAGCGAGAGTCATCGTATCGTGCATAAAATATTTTACAGATAATAATCAGCAACAGTCCTATTTCAGTTTTGTCCAATGTGTGGCGATAATATTACGGCAGTAGAAACTACAATGCTGTGCTACTATACAGCACTATAGGAGACCATTATTATGCTGGCTGGTTGATGTCATATGTCATGTTGGCTGAATCCCAAAATGTGCTTGTGACTGTCACTTTGTCAATACAGAGAGGAAGGAGGTGACAAGTAATGGGATAGTAACTATACTTTTGCTCCCACTCACCACCACTACGTGTATGAATATGAAACGCAAACATTACAAAAATGTGCTCATTAATTTACAATCTATGCATGTGGTGACATAAACACACTTGTTATGGACATGTAAGTACCTATGTATAATTTCTTTCGATGGGCTACTCTCTACACACTAGTTCGCAATGTCATATAACCAATTGCCGACGGAACATGTAAGTAGGCATGTATGTATGCTTTGTGCATATTATTATTAAACATTTTGCATTCCTTTATTATTACAGGTTCATGAGACGTTCCACAGAGTATTTTATTCATCACCGAGAACAAGAGACTTCCTTTTCGTGGTTTCTCCATCCTCTATACAGCGTTGGCAGACAGACGGGAACGATGTTGGTGATTGTGGTACCGGTGGTTGGAGCGGTGAAAGTGAAGTTCACGTGCTGTTACTCTTTCTAATGCACACACACACACGCCCAACTTGCCTTGCATTGTAGCATAACATGACATATTTATCATACAGAAAAGGCTGCTCTCTGTTGTTCAAAGTAAAGTGGTTCGTATAGTTTTCGTATTGTATTACCTACTCCATTACATTACCTATTTGTTTAACTGGCGAATAGAATGGGAACTCCCATTTTAAATGCATAAATGTGTCAGTAAATCGTTTCATACGAACGTGCAGGAGTAACAGATGAGTAACAGCTATTTAAAAATCAGTAAAATTGCTCAAATGATATTAGATTTTTTAGACGAATCAGCTCTTCCATTTCATTGTTTTCATTTCAGTGGATGTGGCAGGATAGAAGTGGATGGAATGAGTGACACAAGCGCGAAATGCAATTTTCTCCGTGGGCTAATATGTTTTCGTTGCAAAAATGAGAGTATAAAAAACGAAGAGGGTATAGTAGCAAACCAACCCTAATGAATAAATTTTAAGTATAACCCACGCGTTACCCCTTCCTACATGTAGGCTCCCTTATGCATTTTAGTTTTTCCTGGAAATTTCCTGTAGTAGGTACATCCTGTGGATGAAGAGTGATACAAATGTTGCAAAACTTGCAAAGTAAAAGATACAGGCATATAATGTAGTATATATATGTATATTCTCTCAGCCCCGTTACACATTTCAGACTGGTTCTTTTTTGGAAAAACACCCAATTTTGTTTAGTTGTTCAACAATCTATTCTACGCTCTAGTACCTGGAAGAGAAAGCATAAAAGAAAGAGTCTACGTATCTATACGTAGGATTGATGTACTACTATTTCCTCCTCTTTCTCTCTGCTTATTTAAGGGAGTGTTGAAAAAAGAGGGAGAGCAGCAGAAGAAGAAAAAAAAATAATGAAGAGTTTCGGAAAATAGCTGGTTGGCCTGCTTCTACAACTACTGCGAGAGAGGAAAGGTCGAGAACAGGACTCCAAATGAGTTTTTCTCTGTGAACGTGTCACCAATACAAATTGCAAATTCCTTGTGAACTACTCCGACAGGAAAGGCAAATATACATGCCTAATACATAGTTTGTGATGCTTATACATTTTTTTTCTCCTGCAATAATGTATTCAACTCGCTATCTGTTATAAAATGCCAATGCACTCTGTGTGTAGTCGCAATAGGCGAAGAAGTTGAGACGTTTACCACGAATTTGTAACACTGTTGCTTACTCATGGTTTTATTGATAGAATCCAAAAAGTTATTGATATACTGCTGACAAATGAACCTATTCTTTTGGCGATGAATTGAAAAAAGCAAAAAAAAAACTCTGTTTTCTCCATTCCATCTGCTCTTTCTCTTTTGAAACGGAGATTTATACAGGTTATATTTGCCGTCGTAATCAGTATAACTACAAGTCCAGATATCTACAATATGTATATGCATGATTTGTAAAACTTACAGCCTTTCTACCTTATAACAAACTAAGAGAGTCAGAAAAAATAGACTTCCAGACGGGAAATGATATAACCGGCTAACCATATAAAAGTATAGTGCAACTGTATCTTCGTCATCAATTCAGGTACAAATGAACACCTTGTGCTTGATTCAACATCGGAACACGCATATAGAAGGCACAAACAAACCTTCATTTCCACCAACCAACACTTTTCCCAACAATAAAAATCCAAAGTGTTCAACTATTCTGAAAAGCAGTGCTATCTATTCTATCTATCTAATAGGAGTAATAATAAAGAGCAAGTTTTGCAAGCACACGTACCTTTTAGCTGCTACATTGCAGCTGCCGAAAGTCGTCAGTCGTCATTGCTGCTCTTTGTAACTTCATAGTCTGCCGAAACTATTGCGTTCTATGTATATAGTTAGTTTAGTTATTATTATTCTTGTTATCCACTTGGTTCCAATGATGATGATGATGAATACAGTCGGTCTTCGAACAGGAAGAGGAAGTGTATTTAAAATGGAGTAATAGAATAAATCTGCTGCTCATATATTATATCCGTGCTTGCCTGCCATGCGCATGCAATGAATATTATAGGAGAAAACGTTGAAATTGTTGTTTCTTTTTCTCGAGACAGATTTTGCACGATGGAGAAAGCCTTTTCTTCTAATTCTACTTATTTCCTTTTCCCTGGCTTTTATTCCATGTTTTGTTGGAGCGCTCTGTACTCAGCTTATTATTACATCTTATCATCATCATTTGCTGCTTGTGCTCAACAAAAAAATCTCATCATCATCATCGTCGCAGGACAATTGACACACTGCTCCTGCTGTACTAGAGCCGCAAGACCTTCTCTTTGCTTTTGCTTCTTCTGTCGTAGCCGTCGTGAGATTTAGGTGGTGTGTTTCCGTTCCTTTTATAATTGTATTAAGCCGTCCTCATTTTGAATAAATTTGAGTAGGAGCAGACACAATAACCGCTAGTCTTAAAATACATCCGTCCCGAATTTCGTCTATCATCTCGGGGAAACTCGCAACTGCTGTTGACAGTAACAATAATAAAAACAACAAGTTGAAAGGATATATATAAAGACTTCATGAAACTAAACTTAATTTTTCTTGTATAAAATATAAAAATAATTGCATTATTTCAACTTCCGTTCATAATACAGACGTGGATGTACAAGTATGAATTGGAACAATCCTAATCATTATTTTCTTTCAACTTATCAACTATACTTTTTTGAACAAATGAATATAGGTCTGCAAAAAAATGTATAATGATATTTTTCTCATTTTATGGCTTTTGTCTAATTGCCTTCCTTAAAATACGTTTAAGCGCAGCATGTGTCTACTGGATGTCAGAAATACGTGTATATGTACATATCTAACTGTCAGAAATAGTTCAATAGAAAACAAAATGAACAACGTTACTGTTGTAGTGACTTGTATCTGATGCTGTAATCTGATCGAATACATAAGTTTTAGCTGTTCTATTTTCCAGAGAAAGTAGGATGTGTAGGATTGATTTCTTTTGAATTTCTTCGTCTTACGAACACAATGAAAAAATGGTTGTTTTCACAAATGAACTAAAGGCTGCATGTCGTGTGTATACATCTCCGATACACTATGTCAGTACACCGACAAGGATGTAGTATAAACAATACCAAGGTTTCTCTCTCGTCAAATTTTATATTACGATGTACGTATAAGCATTAAGGAAGCCTTTTTGAAGCATTGTAGAAGTTTTGTAGTTGTAAGATAACATGGCACATGTTGGGAAACTAATCGATTTTGCAAGCCCCATCGAAGTAATTGCAAACCTGAAGATGTTATTAGGGCAAATAATGTTGAAATACTGATGTTGACAACACACAGCATTGCATAATGCCACTACATAAAATGTCACTATCTTATCAGGAAGACCTTGCTTTAGGCATTAAAAAACTCCAATAACCGTATACTGCATCGACATATATATTTATTTCTTGTACCGGAAGTAAAGTAATGTATAGAAGAGAAATTGAGGCGCCTATATATTTTTAGAAATAAGTAGAATTAGGAGGATGGAGAGGATATGGGGCAATGTAATATTCGTGAATTCTCACCTCACCTGTTTGCGAAGCATTTTTTGTTCTGTAAATCTCTGTTTATTTGTGAAAGTTTACCATTCACACACAAAAAAAAACACTTTTCACTTTATAAATTAAATGAAACTTGTCGTCATTAACATTGTACTTGCAGTAATTAATTAAGCAACTTTATAAGTATAAGAATCACAAATTGAAAACAGGGCTCTTTTGACTTTCTACTGTCATCATCCATAAAAGCAAAATAATTTACTATTTTGTTGCCACCAATTTAAGAGGGAAAAGTTTCATAAATGCGCAAATTACTACTTTTGCGGTTCATTCATTTCTAGCGACGGGCGAGCAGACTTACTCTTATTATTGTGATTATGATTTCAGATGTAACTTACACGTAATCTTAAAATTTACTAATTTTACATTATTCACTATTTTCACTTATCTCAAGAAAACCTCCGTGTCAATCGAGCTTCATATTACTTTCAAGCACTACAAACTTACTCCTACCACAAGTAGTTTTTTCTGTACTTTTTCCTCTTGAAACACAGGTGAAAAAATTGTCAGGTGCTGCGAATAAGAAAAAGACGAGAGGAAGAGGGTGAAAATACTGGTTTCCGGCAGAGCGCTTCCTCTCTTCTTTCCAGGGGCATGAGGTTCCATGGACTGCTCGGTTGAGTGCTTGAGAGTTGCAAGCTTAACCAGTCGGTCGGTGGTGGTAGGCACCAGAGAAAGCAGAGAAAGATTCGCCAATCCAATATGCCATTTGCAACAGCAAATGGAGAGGTTATACACACATACACACCAACACGTTGCGTCGTTGTAACCAGCCATCATATCGCACCACCACTCTTACACATAGGGCCACATTGCTTTTTCTCACAAACTTGGCTTGCTCTGCTACTCTTCCAGTGCTTTCTCCAAATTCTCCTTGTGCAAAGTTTACATTTCGTCTACGTGACATGGTTGTATGTGTAGAAAGCACAGACGTTAGTCAGTACGGCAGCAGCACAGACCAGCCGGATTCTTTTGATAGCTCTTTATTTTTTACCGGTTGAATTCTTTAGCACTAGCAGTGGTTGGTAGGCAAAAGTTAATAGCACTGCTACTGCTACTTCTACTGGAACACGGTCGTATCTGCTCCAAACAGGTATATTAATGTGAGCCTTCCATCTACATCAAGGGTAGCTAACCAGAATGGCCTAGTCGGTAATCGTAAAGTATAGTCAAGTTAAAGGGGTAATCACGACTAGAAGAAAACGGTGAAAGCTGCCCGCTACTCCGTGCACTATACTGCTCTCATAGCACAGACATACACTTCAATCACAGACGTTAAATGAATAGACTATTATATAGTGCTGGTTTTTGAAGAAAGTTATGCTGAAAATACACACGGGTTAATTCAAAGTGATGTAGTCTTTTAGTTTTAAAGGTGTTTCAGAATGAAAATAGTAGGATGGATGGGGGAAACTGAGCGTTCATTCTTGCCGATAGTAGTTTAAAATGGAATGTAGAGGAATTGTAAGGACCAAAGTTGTATAAGAAAAATCCCACATGCTTTGACTTTATATTTTAACGGTTAAATGACATACCTTTATATTTATAAGAGAAAACAGGTAAGTTACTTTATTCATATTATGCCGCGATGTTTGTGTATCCGGTTTTTCTTTCCCGGTTAGTAGTTTTCTATTTCGGGAGGAAAAGCATTTAGAGTTGGTAAATGAAAGGATAAGATGAGCGAGGAAAAGAGGAAAGGAAAATATAGTAAGCCAACTAAAACAGCCAACTTGTTAACTTACTTATTTTGAGAAGAGCTGTTACATACTTTGCTGCCTCAAGAATGTGGACTGGACTTGGGGAAACAGCCGAAACAGGCAAAGTAATTCACATCGCACACAAACTTTTGCCCATTTTCAGACCAGGAAGATGCTTTTGTGATTGTTGAGGATCGTATCAGTAGAGAATCAGTGAAGGTTGATGAAATGATACGTAAGTACGTGTATTTGTACATGCACATTGTATAGTCGTTATTATGGTGGGAACATATTCGTGTGGCGAGAAGAACAACTTCTTGGGCTTCTGGTGTGATGTGATTATAAAACGACATCCAACTGCTTACAGTGTTTTTGACCGCTCTGACAATTTTGATAAGGACTCAATTGAGATACGTTAAACGATTATATTATAGGATATTATGCAGCATAGAGACACATATTCTATAAGAAGTGTACTTTCATTTATCTGGCAAAAATTTATCAGGTTGTGTGTTGACAAACACATTTGCTCCATTTCTCCCATGAAAAAATAGCAAAGCAAAGGAAATTAGACTTTTTAAGTTTCCAGCACGCATTAGGCAAACAAAATACTAATGCGATAGGACAAGTTTCCAAAGAATCGCGTGTATGTGTGGGAGACCGTGCGGTTTTTGGTTACTTGTTAAAATGGGACCAACATTGGACATCTATCGTAATGCATTATGTATGGAATGGTTTTCCAAAGAAAACAAGAAAAAACACCGAGAATGTTTATTAATCAAACTGTCAATAGTGGGAACATGTAAAGTAAATACCTAGTTTCAACATCGATAAGTACATAGAAATAGTATTTGTTTTGCTCATACCCAATTTTGAACTGAACGGAAAATTAACCATCTTTGCAAAATCTGATCGTATGTATTAGTTCAAACTTGAATGATAAAAGGATTGCTTATCAATTCAAACTACCTACAAAAAGCAATACATTTACTTACTTATAACAATAAACAAACATATTATATTCGACAACTTTGTTTTGGTGTTCATAAACTTATACGAGTTTTTTAAAACGAAAGTATGTAGGTATATATGTTTTCGAAAATGGCATCTTTCTAAAAACCTGTAGCGATAACCCGCACAGTTTTGCCAGTTTTTCCTCTAAATCGTACAACCATGAACATACATACATAGGCACCTACATCATAACCTTCGTATACACATCATTGTATCGTTTAAAGTTATTAATACACCATAATTTTCCTATGGCGCAAATTCAAAACCTATTATCGGGAGAACTAAATACTTCCTGAAATCAAAATGGATGAATAAAAACGATATGAGCCCAACATGGCCATCATCATGTTTATACTACATAAAATGTTTAATCAACTGGTAGTATCTTATTATGTTAATAGGAAATTTGTTATCTTCGTCTAATGTAAATCTGTAGTAAAGGCAAGTCTTGTTTCTTAACTAACTCACGGTGGATTACGCAAAAGCTCAAGGTATTATAGCAATAACACGACAGATAACACAAGTTACTAGATATCGCAAAGTTATTTTATTTTATAAGTAGCCTTCCTTGATCACGTTTTATCCAGTTAAAAGCACATTGAAAAGACACAAGCTGCTGTTGTGAACATTGTTAAAGTCTTTGGTGTAATAACAGATAAGTATGCAGCTACATTGTGTGAAGGGAAACTGTGTAGAATAGGATCATCAAACCGTGTTGCCAAAAAAGTTTCAAGTTAATGGAGAATCTATATATACGGCTCAACAAAGGTAATAAGGTACATAGAAAATAGGCGGATGATTCGGTACTTTTGATAATATATAGTCGGCTGCTTTGTGGGCTTTTATATACACTTCTACTTTCTCTCCACATGTATGTTTAGAAAAGAAACCATTAGCATAGAAATGAGAAAAGAGAGTCGGTGAAGATGGGATTACCTCTCCTGTAAGACCCATTAGATGGTCATTTTCAAGAGCCAAGAGCACCATTCACTAGATTATTTTCACCAATCATGATGCATTCATCCGTATCTTTTCTTGTCCAATTTTATATGCATAAGTATGCTCCTTTTGCATACTTTTGGTCGGTTAAAGAGAAACACATAGGCTACATGGGTTAAATAAAACACCCTTTTGCATTCCAAACACCACTATTACTAGTGTTGTAAAAAGTGTTAATATTGTGCAAAACGCGTATGAATACATGAATGGAAACTATCGGACATTATTCTTGGCTATTGTGATAATTTTATTAAAATAATAAACTGCTTGCAAGCGGGGTAAGGAATATGCGGTAGATATCCTAAATCCTACATAAACAATAACAATTGAAATATAGAAAGTCGGAGAGTGTATTGATGTCTCTCCCTTTTCCACATACTTTTGATAACAGGTATACATTTGTACGTCAAACCCGTTAAAAAATGTTAATTTTAATCCAGAGTGTTAAGAAAATGAAGGAGACCCACCTTTTGTAGATTTAGTTGACAACCGGCGAGAAACTTCCGTCATTACACAAATATATCCTCACAAGATTTAAAACCGGACAGTCATTTAGGAGAAGTCTATCTTTAAATAGACTGACAGACAACGGGAACAATGCTTCTAACTAGAGAATATGCTTTCGCTAGCACATATTAATAGGAGATAATGGTGTTATTTACCGAAACTTTTGTGGACTATCGGAGAAACTCCCATAATATGCGGTGCTGCGGGCAGAACGGAGAGAAAATTGAGGCAGCGAATAGTGAAAGTGTGCATATCTCACGAAGGAAAATGAATCTACGTTTTGAGCACATTGATTTTCATTGGGAAAAAGAAGGCAGATAAAATGATATTATCAAACGCTACACTTTGTAAACAGAAGTACCTTTCCCTGTGCAAACCTTTGATGGATATCGATATAGTCGCGGAATGTACTCAATGAATATGAATTGAAAATGGTATCCTCTGTGTGGCCGGTAGATTGGGAAGTGGTACGTGTAATCTCTAGGAAAAAGTTGAAATCATCACGAACGAAAAACTGAATTTATAGTAGGGGTTTAATGAAATTCGGACACCTCGCTCACAATTAATGCATGGTTAAGATTTTTTTTAAACCCTGACGTTGCCTGAAATAAAAGTGATCACTGTTGGCTTAGCAGGATCTGCCGACAGAAAAAAACACAGTTTCAGCAAAAAAAGAAAAGACGCCCAATTGCAAAACCAGTCGCGCCAAGACGGCCACGATGAGAGAAGAAGTGTGCCTTCTTGTACACTGTTGATACGAATTGGGTAAAAAGAAGTAAGTTGTTTGTCGGCTACAAAAAGCTCGTTGAAAGGATAAACCTTTTAAAAGGGAGATATATTTATATCTCCTTCTCCACTGGGATGGGAAAGGCAATTAACTGATGAAAGACGTAACAAAAAATGTGTCCTTGTCCATTCATTCACTCAGTCTACAAAAAAGAGCATTAAGTAAACAATTAATTAAAACAATTGTCTAAAATATGTAGTAGTGCGCATTTCATTGTAAATCGTATGAATACATAGACATTTCAATGTTATAGGAAGGTGTATACAATGGCGCATATAATTTATAGGAACGCTACAACCCAAACCCAACTTTCACCACATTCCCTTACGGTTGTCAGTACGTGTACATATCTTTCGGGTTTATGTAACTCGGTGTGCGCAATTACTGAAAATATTGCGCCCCAGGGTACGATCACCACTGTCCATTTATTCATGTACTACCTATGTATGTAATAGATATCGTTTGCCTAATGAAAAACTTCAAGAAAATTACTTACCTATACATATGTTAATAAAGTTCCAAAATTACTTTACTCAAGGGTCCTTCCATCGTATTGAAACCCATTTTGCATATGATAAACTAAATACCTATGCAATACCATTACAAGCCTAGGCTAATTTTTGCTCGCTTGTTCACGTATTGATATTACTCATAATACAATTTCAAATCAAACATTTTTAGTAGAAAAAGAAATTGAATATAACAGTTTATTGAGTCATTATCATTTACCAAAAAACAGAAAAATTTGTACGAACTTTTCAATAGTGTTCAACTATACCGTTCCCAGTATCTTGTAGTTAAATGTAGTTAGACGAGAAACGCCACGCCGTATTATTTTTCGGCTTTTCTTAACTATAGTTCATTTGATGGAAAGGGGCGACCTCTCAACAACGTGTTCAAAAGCATGTTGTTGTGATTTTCCACAACTCGCAACGCTAATAATTTGACAAATATTATGACGGAAAATGTGTTATGGACATGGCCACATAAATCTGGTATTTCTATCGGTATCCTGATTGAAACTGATTAGAATTATACATACCTATGACAAAAACCATATGTATAGGTATACCGTTGCGAACCAATGTTGAGGACTACCAAAATTATGACCTGAAAATGAGTAATTAATACAAACTGACCTACCTATAAGGAGGATAAATGACAAATGACCTACCTACCGAGAGAGACGATGCTCATATTTTACGTGTGATGCGTTTGCATTTCTCACACGTGCATGATACTTTTACTCTTTTACCGAATTAAATTTAATAGCGGACGACACTTTTACAGTATAATAAGTTACGTTTATACTCTAATCGATGGCAAGGTTCAATGATTTTTTTTGCAAAATACTGAATAACATCATAATATTATGGCATATGCTGTCGTATGAATAAAAAATGAGACGTCATGAGTATATGAAGCAGTCACGTACATGATTAAATATTATGCAACATACTTATATATACTTATATATTTATTGTCCATAGCACATCTGGTACTCCTGGTACGTTCCATACTATATTTACAATAAGTACTATTAAGGAATATTTAATGGTCAATAACCCGTAGTATATTTACGGTTTAAATTACAGTTTAAGAGATTGCTTTCTCTTTTTTACGATACTTTATGAAATCAGATTCGGTAATACGTTTGTCATTATGTTATGCACGAACAAGTCAGAAGTGCACAGGTGTTCTTTTTATATCTATTCATAGATTATTTATAAAGTATTATGCCATAAAACAGGTTCCGCACACTTTGTTCTCTAGCTGGTTCCTTGCTCGTTGGCTGATTTAGTGCAATTAATTGTCACCGGCTATGGGACTTCAAATAAGTTACCTTTGCACAAATTAATTACTACTACAGGGCTACATGCATTTCACCATCAACTCTATTTTCTGCTTATTGTCCGTTGTAATAAATAAATATCCACACAACATGCGGTTTATTTTGTAATCTTCGTTGCACAACGGTTCAACGAAATTCTCCATCCCATATTCAATATTTTTCCTTGAAATTCTTTATAACCAATTTATTTCATTGTAATGGAAAATCGTTGTTGTAAGAATGAAGCATGGTGGTAGAATAAACGGGGAAAAAATCATGCGCAACTACTAAGAACCTATATTCACCCACCTTTTGTCAATTAGTATGCACCATGCACAAATTGTCAAGACTAATATCCTGGTAATAACCAACTAATCAATAAGTTAACAGTATAATAAAAGATAATAACGGTTTTGGAAGGGAATCTGGGAAAACCCCAAGCAATTGGGGCGTATAAAATACGGAAAAGGCGAGAAAGCAAAGGTGTGGAATGCCATAACGGGAACTTTTCCATGAGACAGTGAAATTCAAGTAGAATTCCTTTTTATTTTTTACATCGTGTTTATGTATATATTTTAAGGGGTGCAGCGAACGAACAGTTGATTTTGAACTCAAGTTTGCTCAAAGTTTCGACTAAAAATTATCTGAATTTGCACACTTCAGAGTATCCAGTCCATCACCCTCTATAATCAGTATGTCCCTTGGTGAAGCAAACGCTGGAGTATCCATACCATGGGAAAAAAATTAAAAGACAAGACAAACCACTCACTCATCGGTCTGATGATTTTGTTTACCTAATACTTGAATGAAAGTTTGCAAAATTACTAAACCAATCCCACCTGCTGGATGTGGTGATACGTACTATATTATATGGACCTACAGTATTAGCAACGAGGGAAGCAGTTCCTGAGAACGAATTTGAAGAAGCTAAGGGATAATATGATAAATATTATGATGAACGACATTGGGGAAAGAATTCTGTACAATGAAACTTCTCAGCTCCAGGTTATAGTATAGTCTAAATAATTTCCGGTGTGTCAAAATTTCAACGAGTTTTAAAAAAAGCTGTCGAAGCAAGTTTATTTTGCCTTGATTAATACGTGCGACAGCATGGTGGGAGACACTTAGCATATACCTTGGGCTGGAAAGGTGGTGAAAAGCTAGTGTGGAGAAAGTAGCATGACGGTGACGGATGATAGAAGAATAGAATAAGAAAAGTTGCAAAAACATTTCGTAATTTGTAATAAATGAATATATTTAAATACATTAAAAACTTACACCAACATTTTTTCGTATCTGTCAGCCTTCCTGTGAAATAAAACGTCATTGCTACTTCCCTCAAGGGACGAGAGTCCTTGATTATTGATGGGCTCTATTGGCCTTTACAATAATGCCAAGTGTGAAGTATTTTGGCAGTATGTACGTTGCAAACAGAGTACAAGAATAGAATAGAAGTTTTATTCTAATGCCCTGCGTTTCAAATGCAATCGTAAATCGTAATCCGTACATTTTACTTTGTACTTTAGTAAAGTAACTTTACACTCACAAACTGAAAATATAGCGTTTTAGTATTATCTACTACAAAAATGTATTTATGTATTTACTCTTCATTGCTGATAAGTGTGATAAGCTACTGATTGACTGGTTTTGTCATGCGCAAAAAAACTGCATTTTAGCATGTCTCCAAATTTTTGTTTGCTGAGTCGATAGTGGCCTTGAGAATTGGTAGAATGAAAGCTGATTAGTAGGGAAGAAAATGAGATTACTCATGCTTACTTGTAAAGAATGTCTTTCTTAGGGTAGGAATTCCATTCAAAAAAAGATCTCCTTCCTAACGAAGCCTGTCAGCAATGAATTAGCTGCCTGACTGATACATACAATGATTCACTTTCACTCTGTTCCACTCATACTCATTATTATCATCATTTAAGTTAGCGCACATGGGAAAAGTTAAATTGCAGTTATTTGTTGTCCCATTGTTGCATTGCTGTGGGGTATCGATTCTTGATTCATTAACCACTCATTATGATTTATGATGCGAATAGGAAGACGCAGAAAATCTAAGACATATACGTACATACTTAATTTCGCCATATTCTCTTACTCACGTGAGAATAAGCATTACAAGAAATGGTCTACTGATGTTGCCAAAAGTGTAAGTGGTTTCAAGAGCAGCTTAATATTCTCAACTTCATTTGTGGTAATGTAATGTGTTTCATCCTTTTTATATACAGAGGTGGTAAATCAGTAAACTAAGAGATTTAGTGGTAGGCGACCATTTTGAAGCATGGAGTGTTGGTAAACAGAAATGAAGCTAAAGATTTTATTTGTCTTTGTTCAATCCTTGACGCAATAGCTCTCCAAGGCAGTAAAGCACATTTTCATAGTTTTCTGAAGTCGTATTACTTCATAGCTTTCCAACCGCTTTCGGTAGTTAGTTTAGTTGTTATTCTCCTCCCATCAATACACTCAAAGGCAACTAATAATATGGCAAGTTCAAGTACTAAAATTAACTAAAACAAAGTTGGGGTACTCTGAAACATTTCCATTAACACTGCATACAAAAGGTCACCAGTTAAATGTTCACCAAGAAGCCACTCTCCGTCAAAACTGAGTAAAAATTTGATTAAGCAGTTTGACAAAAACAATTAAAAATCATTATTGTATAATTGTTTGGAAAAAGAAAGTTAATTGATGATGATAACGATAGCACATTATAGTTTGAGAAGGAAGACGTTTCACGGTGAAGCTCAGAGACCATCTAGTGTGCCGGTGCGAAAGCAGCGCATCTTTTGACTATTTCCCTATTTTGGTCCGAGATTCTTGGCTATTGTGTTCGTGTCGTTTGTTTTGAGTGCTCGCGTGAGAGCAGATGATGTCCGTCCAGCCAGATGATTTTGTCAACAATCAGCAGCAAGCACAGTTGCATACTTTGCGAACTTTATAATAACAACTCTTGCATGATGTTAATTTAATTAAAGTGCGCTCGTGATAATTAATGCCTTCTTGATAATAACCGAAAATATGCAATAATATTGAAGCTTACTGCGAATTACCAGTACTTTTGGAGTCAACAAGTCGTTAGGTCTAGGTTAAGCCATAGTGGAAATTGGCAAAATAATTAGTCATTATTTTCGAAATGTGGTGCATAGTTCAATTGATATAGTGTAACAATACGTGTGAATTATAGTGTGATTTGTGATCACAATAAATTTGGTTAAGTTGTAGTAGTAGTAATTTATGGAAATTAGTTCCAATAATGTTCCGGTAGTATAGTGAATTTATAGTTTTCTGTTTAAATATCTGAGTATAATTTTACAATCATGGGAAATTCCGATGACGATTCCGATTATGCGGAGTATGGGACTTCGTTAGAAGCTATTGAAGAAGGTATTATACAATTATAATAATTTTATTATGTGCTAATAATGTAAGGTATTTGTCTCGGCCTGATGCTCGAGAATTGCGACTTGTGATTGAGGAATGTTAATTTTTTTCTGCATTGTAATCATTTAATAGATGATGCGTCCAAAAAGCGCCCTATTGCCGTTTCGGAGCAGATAGCTGTAGATGAAAGAGGGAGAAGGCGATTTCATGGAGCATTTACTGGTGGATTTTCAGCTGGGTACTTCAATACTGTTGGATCCAAGGAGGGTTGGACGCCTTCTACCTTTAAATCGTCAAGAGCAGATAGAGGCTCACTCAAATCCCAGAATGTCCTGGATTTCATGGACGACGAGGTATGCATACTCTTTCAATTTAATTAAGATTTAGTTTACTGGTTTAGGAACATATTTTTAACTAAATTACTAACCAACAGGACAAAGGGGCGTTTGGCATCGCTCCTCAAATCTTGAGACCTACGGACGATTTTTCTGACAAAAATGACTCTCGAGGAAGAAAAAGACCGTGGCCAAAAGAATCGGATGGACCAATTCCAGGGGTTCCTGTACTCGACCAAATTCTTCAGCCTGTCAAGTAAGTGGATATGGAACGAAAGTTTACTTAATTAATTTATAATCATTGTAGGTTTTATGTAGACACGTGGATCTGGTGTTTAGCAAATTTTGCATTTCGATGATTTTATACTATTTTTTCAGAGAAACGGTGGGGATCAAAATCCTTGTTAAAATGGGATGGAGGCATGGGAAAGGAGTGGGACCACGAGTCGAGAGAAAGGACAAGATAAAACGAGCCAAAATAACTTCGGAAGAAAATGTCAGCGCAGATACACAGGAACTAGATGAATCTGAACCTCATAGTAGTGGAGGGAAATTTTATGGATGCTCGTTACCTGCCGAATTTGCTCAGCCCACAGATTCCGAACACTCGTCTGACGATGAAATTGAAGAAGCTAAGGCAATGTTAGCACCTGATGACGTGAACTCTTTATTGTGCAATCCAAAGGAAAATACTTTTGGTCTTGGTTATCAGGGGTTGGACAGAAATACTTTGACCCCTGCTACAAGCCACATGGACTTATTTGGAACGAAATTAAAATTTCGAGTTGAAAACAAAAACCTCAGTATTAGTGGACAGGTATTATCAATATTATAATCAGTATTGTCACTGTCAATGCCAACATTTATATTTATGTATGGGATTGAATTTTGTGTCATGTTGAAGTGCATAATGCAATGTTCTGATGTTGTTTGTAGGCTTTTGGAGTTGGTGCTTTTGAAGAAAATGACGATGACATTTACTCCCGGGAAGACATGTCACAGTATGATTTCGCATTAGAAACACCCGAAGAAAGAAGACGAAGAAAAACAAAAGAGTCCGAAGATAAGCGCAAAAAGAAGAACAAGGAAAACTGCATAGATGGTTTCAGGCCAACCTCCACCAGCATTTTAAGGAGAAAAACATTTCCACCTCCACCACTTCCTCCGAATTTCCAACCCATTCACTCTTCCAAGAAATCCAGATTTGAAACTTCAAAATCTACTACCAGTGACGAAATGCAAGATGCTATGTCCAAGGGGTTGGCACGACACAGTTTAACTATATCCGAGAGACAAGTTCTAATTGAGGATCAAGTAAATAAAGGTGCTCCTACTGCAACACCTACAGAATCGATTAGTCAAACTAATCAGACGATTGAAGCGGAAACTGTAGATAGTGCAAAGGCAAGCAGTTTTCAGACACCAAAGCAGAACACCCAAACTGATGATGACATTCATCGTCGAATTGAAAGACTGAAAAAATTCACCCAGGTTCTACAAGCATACAGCTCTAAGGTGCCTGAGCAAGGGGAGAAAGCTGCTTTCAAACCGTTTATGAAGAACCCGGAGAAACAAGAAAGATATGAGAAATACTTAACTTTGCGTGACGCCGGATTTTCTGGTATGCTCCAAAATAATATCCATTATCCATGTTAATTTAACCGTAAATATTTGCTAGTAGTAATAATTGTTATCTTACTAATCACTATTTACTGTGTTCCTTCCTTACAGAGTGCTTAAAAGATTTGCAACCACCAGAATTGACAGAATGGGAGAGAGACAGGGAAAGAATGGAATTCGAAAGAGCTTCAAAACTCTATAAACCCATGAATAGTATTTTAGCCAGTCGGTTTGTATCTGCTAAATCTCACGATATTTCACATTTAGGTAAAAAATTAAGGATTATTTAAGATTATTAGATTTATGCTGCTTATGGTTCCGTATGAACAAATTAATCATTTTTTTGTTTTTCATAGAACCTGAAAAAGAACTAGTGAAAGAAAAGGATCCAAAGGATGATCCCAAAGTAGCTGCCCGTATGAAATTATTTGGAAAACTAACTCATCGTGTTATGGAATGGCACCCTGACAAACTTGTATGTAAACGATTTAACATACCAAATCCTTATCCAGAGTAAGTTAAAGTTTCTTTATTACAAATACAAAATGCGTAATATAGGATAAATTAATTTTTACACAATTACACCTACGCTGACATGTATCTATTCAATTCATATTATAGCTCGAAATTTGTTGGCGTAAAGGGGGATCCATCAGCCTGGAATAAGGATGCAGCATCCAAACCACTTACAGTCGACGATGCATCAAGTCTAAAACCGGCAGAAATTCCGAAGAAAAAAGGCTTGTTTGACAATTTGGACTTTTCCAAACCTCCACCTGGCTTGCTCCCACAGGAAGCTATGCAGCGTGACAGTTCCACAGCCAGTCCGATGGAGAGCTCTGGGGAGACCAAAGGGGTTTCGGCAGCAGCTCCTGTTTTGGACTTCCAGAAAGAAATAATCAACGCAAATGCAAGTAGCACTGCTGGCGAAATTGAGCCAGTGGTAGACAGACCACCGTTGGATCTTTTCAAAGAAATCTTTGCTGATTCCTCAGACTCTGAAGATGAAGAGATACAGGTAACAGCAGAGCTACCGACACGATCAGGAATAAATCAAGGCAAGGAAAATGAAAGTCAGCACATTATTTCCCAACATATGCTTCATCACCAAAAGACTTTTTCACGTGATGGCAAAGCTTTAGATGAAATGGTCTCTGGCAATAATGATAGAAAATCTCTTCCGCCAGAAAATGAAAGTGCTAATCAGCAAAAGGAAACTGCAAGAAGAGGTGTATTTGATAGAATAGATCTAGATAAGCTGCATGATCATACCCGTCATCTAAGACCTGGCGGTAGTAGCAGTAAGTCTCCTCACCGTGATAGTGGAAGCGATGATGACGATGATACGGGTGATGTGTATGGTCCTTTGCCTCCCAAAAGTGCTCCTTCCTATGCTACCTCACGGTCACATAACTCGGGAAACAGCTTATCTACAAGGAGTACCTCGAGTACAGCAGCCCCGTCAAGTAGTTCCGCAAAGTATACATATAAAAGTACGCTTGATGACACAAAAAAGGAAGTCAACACGGAGGATGTAATGTGGGTTGAGAAAAGTGCTCTTGGTAGTGACGGCAGTGGTGGTAGCAGCAGTAAAAGCCATGTAAAAAGTAAAAGGCATTCGTCCAAGAAGAAGAGTCGTAGAAAAAGCAACAAGAAGGAAAAACGTAAGAGTCACAAAAGCAAGCGACACAAACAACACAAGAAGAAAGGCCGCAAACATAAGAGCAAAAGCAAGCGTGATTCTAGTAGCGATGATGAGAGCGCAAGCAGTGCTGGCGACGATGGTGGCTCTTCCTCTGATGCTTCGTCGGACTCCGTTACTATAAATGATTCATTGGACAACAGAGCACTCCTAGCTAAGCTTAAGCAGATTACAAGATCCAATTAATGTTATCCTGTTTGCCTTTCCACTCCTCCATAATACACCTACCGTTGTTTGAATGATTTCTATTTTTATATGCTATATAACCAGTAAAAACAACTATGAAGAACAAATTAAACAGCTTTTTGTCGTAAAATGTTTACTTTTATTCCAGGTAATCTGAAGTAATAACATTCGTTTTTCCTATTTTATTGACACTAGACTTTAGTTTTCATTTAACCAATTTTTATTATAGCCATATATCTTGTTTGGGTTTTCCAAACATATTGCCTGAAAAACCTGAATAATCACCACAACAGATATGCTATAAGTATCACTACAAGTCTCTTTTTCGACAATTAGGCCGCATCCATCCCATAACGGTCTCATCAGCATGTACAGCTGCATTCCACTGACGACGGTTTATCCGCTCTGAAAGAAAAACAAAATCGATTGCCTTTACTCATTCCAGCTTTCTCATTGGGAAACTAATTTATGCACATAATCTACCAGGATATTGGCAATATAGCCCCCCACAATTTCCTCACTCACTAAAACTGATAGCCTAATTTACATGCCAATCGAAAGTTCAATTTTATTTTTTATCGCTGTACGAGTTGACGAGATAGTGGGATTAAGCTAAAAGTTTTTTCTTCCTTTGACACCGGATGAAATGAAAGAGCATGTCTCAGTTACTGATAAACTTGTAATCACAGTGTTTTGTCATACGAACGAGACAAAAATCATCATTGACAAGGCTCTTTTGCAATTTAAAATAGCCTGTTTTGTATGCGATAGGGTTAGGATTTGCTTACATTTTTAGATTTGATCCGTCCTGGATATCTAATTAGTTGTTGAATCATCTCGAGCGCTGTATGTATTCCTCTCTCCTCAGCTCAGGTTCTTTCCTGTTAAAACACACACAAGAAATCGATTTGTACGAAAGCCTTTTTTTGGAGATAAAGTGAAAAAACATGATTGTATAAAGCAATGTATTTCAGAACAGTTTGGTTGGATTGTAGGGAACAAAGTTTCTTCATCTTTTTTCAAAGAGAGCTGAGTTGGTCATCCTTAACATTTGTATGCTTTATGTTGGTATATTTAAAGAAATTCTTTGTAAACAAACCTTTCCACGTAGCGCCCCGGTCCAATTTCCAAGAATAATATGGTGCTTGAAATACTGCTCCTACCATCTTTCCTGTTTCCCTTCCATTCCAGCTCATACAAACAAAAAGATGAAAGCAATCCAACAATCCAAGTTGTATTACTTCAACCTGCTTCCAAGCTCATCCGCTCTAAGATTTTGCCATTTTTTCGCATCAACAAATTTGTGACTTGCAAGTTGTCATATTCCCATGAGGGTTGGTTGGAGGCAGCCACCAAGTTTCCTGACAAGAAATGCTGAATGAAACTTGTGTAAAGGGTCACCGCTACATTTTCAGCCTTCCTCTATCCAAAGTTGGAGTTGTATCCAGCCACTAGCCACGTACGTACCGTCGTCACTGCAGCTGTGCTTGTGGTACGGCATTCCCATCCTAGAAAATGAATAAAACACTTGATAACATACGGTTTTTTTTGGATTAGTTTGACTAGTTTCTAGATTGTTTTTTAGTGAATTTCTGAAGCACGACCATGGGCGCGTGATCAAATGAATGACGTGGTGGTGCTTTTTTCACTGAGCATTTTCAGAGTAGGTTAAGGGAACAGAGTTCTTCATGGTTTGTCAAAGCGAGCTGAGTTAGTCATCATTTTGCTCAGGAAAAAAGGCAATAAATACAAAAGGTGGAGGAAGATAATACTTACACCTCCCCCTCCCCTCAGCATCATCTTGATACTTCTTTTTAAAAATTTCGTTTCTTATGTAGTAACATAAAACAAAGTTTATGACTTGAGCATTAGTGATAATAGCGGCACAATATAAAACATGTACATACTTAGCGATAAATGCAGCAAGGCTCTTCTGTTCACATCATTGCCAAAAATGCCACTCTATTGTTGGCGGTGGTAGTAGTAAAAGTTCCTCCGTGATGACATGAAAAATCCCCAAAGAGAACGTTTATTCCCATCAGCGGTATTAGATATGACAATCCCAGTTTTTCTTCAGCATCCCACACATCCATTCACTCTGCTCCATAATACACCACAACGGCAGGGACTCGGGGACTGATCTCTAAAAAGGGAAAAAACCATTATTTGCTTTTTCATATAAATAAGGAAGAGAGGAATCTTAAGATTATGATGACAACACGGATTATTCCATCCATCCTATCACTGCGATACATACTCGTCGAGATAGATAGATGATGATTATGGCTCTCATGAGAGAAGCCTTGTCTCAGTTATCGACTAGAATTTTTTTCCTCAGCGCTTGTAGGACAGGGATAACTTGTAGCATCATTGACATTATTATCATCATCATCCGCATGATCTTTTGAGTACATGACTTTTTATTTCCTTGATCAAACGCTCATCCCACCACCAACGTGCTCAAAAACGCGGGGAGAGGCACTGATTCTTGGAAAAGATAGTAGCAGCGCAGCGTCGTAATAACAAACTACAATATTTATACTCAATCGCCACCTCAAATTGAACAACGCAACGTAATTCCCGAACATTGTACACTTACCCTATCATCAACGCTGTTTTGTGCAGATTCATCGGCAGATTACATGGGCCGTACAAGTAAAGCCCACCTCGCTCGACCGATGCCAGAAGATGGAAAAGATTTCCCATTTCCCACGTTGTTTTAGGTGGAGAGAGGCACAAGACCATGGAAGAGGAGAGCTCTGCTGGAGTCTGGCTGGATGCACTTGGCTAGGCTGCTCTGTGATGGAATTTAACATGATGTGTCCCCCAGAGACGTCTAGTGAGTGGTATACTGTGTAATAGCGTAAAACCCATATTCCTTCGTCCACTCACTTCCAGGAATCCGTGAAAATTAAACATTCCAAGGCAGAGGAGGGGACGGAAAACGGGCTAACCCTGGTTGATATGTAGGACTACTCCAAATATCTGAAACTAAAAGGAAAAAAAGAGAAAAACATTTTAATCATCGTAAATACATATATACCACGACAAAAACTAATCACGCCTTGCTACTTATGGCTTAACTACCTACTTAATCAAGCAAAACAAAAGCAAGAGGGATTATCTCAAATTAGCCAGGGCTTTTGATCATTTCAACAGGGATATCTACCCTTATCTGCAAATTTAATTGAATTCCACACCATAATTATACGGACAATATAATGCTACATGCATCTACAATTTCTGGTTTAATTAGCGGACGCAAACCTAACCTATGCGTCAAGCCACCGCTTTGCCATTACAACGATCTCAATTATCTCATGGTTTTGTTTTGCTTTGGAACTTTCGGGGAAATGATTATGAACGGAATCCTACAGGTATTTTTATCTCGTGCACGTCATGCCATGCCCCTTTGCTAACCAACTTACCGTTACAACTTGTGTGTATCCTTTCCAATGTTGCATTTGGAACACTGACTATGACAGCAACAGACAATTACTTGTGTTTTTATATCGAAAATTCCAAAACAATAAAAAACCTCTACCCACTAACGAAGCCACCTACTACTAACAACTTAACTACAATCTAATATGCGACTAAAACTAAAACTGACCTAATTTCCGTTCACTGCACCACTGGTGCCTGCGTCCGACTCCCACAAAAAACAACCCGAGAATCAGTAGTGATTTCTCATTTTTTCCCTTCGGAATCGGGCCCACCGTCCCAGAGAAATGACAAGAGCAGAATAAGAAGCTCAATTATTACTACAACTATTTGCTGCACAGAAAATGACCATCATTTTTTTTTACTTTTTGGCTTTCTTGCTATACTGCTCCTATTATAGAGAGCCGAGAAGACCATGCTTCCAAGTTCCATGCTTGATGCTTGCTTTGCTCGTCCGTCGTGCCATGCACGCGGCAAGCTAACTTGAACATTATTCCTTTTTCCGCCCTCGTGGTCGCTAACAATTTTTCCTACTCACGTTTCGCATTGGTTGCTTGTTGAAAAATACAGAGTCTGCCTGATGAACTGAAAGCTAGTTTCATTTACAAAAACTCTGTAGCAAGCATGAAGAAGACCAAAAAAACTAATTTGCTTTGTTAACAGCTTTGTTAACAGACAGCACTGCCAGAAGCGTAATTTTTGCTTTGACTTGCTTGGCTTGCTTGCTGGCTTGCTATTAAGTTGGATGCATGCTTCTTTTTTCCACATAATCAAGCAAATCAATGAAATGAGTGAAATGAAATGACTCTATCACAATTTGGTTGGATGCACATGCTTTAATGCTTGAGTTTTTTCATAAATGTCAAACTTGGCTTCCTTTTCTGGCCGTCGTTCTTTTGCTGGTCATTGGTGGAAGGAACATTTTTTATTTTTAGTAAACCTATTTTTTCTAATATTATTATTATTATCATTCTCTTGCAGTAGCTCCAAATAAAGTTATAATGATAATAATAATATAAGTAGTTATTGAGAATAATATGTTCATTATGTCTACCAGCATGTATGTTTTATTAAATTTCTTTGCTCATTTTTCTGCTATTTTTTCCCAGGAAAGTCGTAAGCCATGCTACAGAAAAAAGGGTATAGTTCATACCTATAATGCGGTATGTATGCGTATAAAGAATTAATGTATAGGAATGTTATATTTATGGGAAATTGGAATTACCTGAATACTTTGCTTTGTTTAGTTTGCTTGACAGAGGTCGACTAGGAAAAAAGTCAATAATACTTCTATTAAGTGTGTAAATACAAAAAATGTATTGTGGGCATCCATGTACTTTTGTTCTGTTACTACTACTGCGCTATTTATATTAGAAAATTGTACTATTATATATTGACCTGCCTGCGGCATACATTCTGTTTTGGTCTTTGGTCCCTTCTAGATAATATCCTTGAGCACTAATGCAGGTAATGCCGATAACGGTAATGATTTGAAACGATTGGAGGTTGAGACTGAAGTATGTACAATGCATTTCATCATGAGCCATAAGTATGTAGGTAGAATTATTCAGCATTCACACGACTTTAACAAACAACAGGACATGTCGTCCATTTCCGCTAACCCATGTAATGAAACGATAGAACAGGACGTACATAAGTTGCTTTGAAAAACTAAAACACGATATATCTCATGCAAATTGCAAAGCATATGTAAATGCAACATGGGCAACTGTTGAAATTTTATGGATTGCAATAAAACTGTATAGAATACAACGCTAAGAAAATGGAAACCAATTTCACCAATTATGTATTATGCATGTCTGACTGAACAAGTCCAAGTACGTTGGGCGAACATTAACTTTTTTGTTAGTCAGCATTCAGCAATTTAGCATACAGGAAGTTTACAGCAATCGAAAGGGTTTCGTAGTGGACATGAATCCATCAGAGTAGAGCACTTTTGCAATTTGCAAAATAACATGCATAGCTCATAGCTGATTCACAAAATAACGCTCCATTTTCGACCCGCTGGAAACTTAGAGGGAGTTGACGTTTCAAGGAAAATTGAATGTAGACTCAAAGATTGACAGATATAATCAATACTGTAATCATGAAATTCATGAAACCGTCGGTGCGTAACTTGACTTACTTGTTGAGTAAGGGGCAAGAGGTGGTCTTAAATGATGTGTAGCGTATAACGTGATACGGTTTTCACATTATAACCGTTAAACGGCTTTTACCGGTCTTTTCAACTAATTTCTGAATTAATCATCAAAGCTGTTAAATTAGTTTGGATTCAAGGACCACAGGACAAGTATGTCCGTAAATATTAAGGTCATATAAAAGTCCTTCAGAGACCGTATACATATTCGAATTTCTCATAAAGTAAAAATGTTATGAGAATATTATTTGCAAAAACGGTCATCAATCTTCAGCATGAGCCAGCTAAATATCACATTGTTTTATTTTTGAAAAAAATCGCAATCATATTCACAATTTTATTAGGCATACATTCAAAAAAAACCTTCGTCTTCCCAGAGTCCTGAACATTATGAGAACAAAGTCACAATTACAAACACATGGTCTGGAAGTTTCATGTGGCGACGATTCAACATATTATTTTTATTGTGCATTCATATCCCAATGTCACAAGACAATGAATGGGTGAAGAAGTCAGACGAAGCGACGAAATAAGATTTTTTGGTATCATGTCCATTTGTAATCAGTAAGCAAAAGGCATGATAAATCTTTCATGGGTCCACCGCTCCAACAACGACCAGCAGTACAACTGGCAACAACTCAAATGAGAGTCATACGAGCGTGTGAGAGAGAGGAGAGCGCTGTTGGAGCGCCACACTTCCTCGCTCACTTTATCAGCAGGAATCGTGGTAGTACAAAAGCCAGTAGTACAACTTGAACCAAGTGAAAGTTGTATGCCTCTCTGCCCAACATCAAATTACATTGCATGTCACCTCGCTACAAACAACTACCACTTTTCTTGAAACGGAAAGAGTGGTTGAGTGAGAGTGGCGGCAATATGTACATTAGAAACACACCTCACACAAAGTAGGATGCATAAAAGGGAAAGGGAGAAAGCACACACACACACACACAAGTACACGTTGTACGTGCTAGATCCTAAAGGTCGATATACCACATCATCTAACAACTTTTACAACAATCACACTTTCTCCATTTCTTCAGTATTCAGCATACAAGAAACATCACTTTCCCCACCGCCTCCGCGTACACAACAACAGCAACAACAAACTGCATGACTAACGAACAACCCGAGCAGTGCACTGTTTTGATATACAGTTACAAGAAAAAGTACTGATTCCTCGTCATTCATAATAACATTAACAAGCACGCAAAATGAATATATATAGAGGGCCAGGGGAAGACAAACACGTGAACCAAGTAAATAAAAGAGAAAAAAAATACGAGTCACATTTAAAGAGTTCTAATGATAATAAACTTCTTGTAACGAGCCTATTTCTTTGCCCGGAAATAAATAGGACGCCTGCTTACTCTGTATACCTTCATACCTTGCCAAATCGCCAATCTTTTCAAGTGATATGCTTTCTCTCAGCTTTTTTCCGTCCAAGAACATTTATGTACTTTATGCTTTCTTCCCCTTTTCAAAAGGGTAATCGAGATAAACAAAACTGGGCAATGAAAACAGCAAAGCCATATTATATACGGGTATGAACTTTATTCAGGAATTATTTTTTTTACAAAAACAAAAGCTGAAACGTTTTAGTTAAATTAGTATTCATGCATAAAAATAGGTCAAAAAAAGTGTACCCAGGAAAGCAGATTACTTGACTTTCGTCTTTATATTATATTAAGGAATGCTTTTTGAGGCAGTTAAATTTCAATTCAAAACTGCTCTAGAAATTTGTATACTTTACGGATGTTACGCCACGAAGCAAAAATGGAATTTTACTTCCCGTTATGACCTGTGGACGGAGGCTATACCCCTTAAATTATACAGCGTGAAGGAGTAATGGAAAAGTTATGGACTTTTGCTTTGAAATGGGCAGTTGGGTAATAGCGTGTGACTATATCGACTAGAGACTCTAGTCTAGAGTAGTGGAATCAAGCTGGGGTAAGTTGAGTAAGTCGAAATAACGTTATAACTGACTGAGTCTGGAAAAGAAAAGAAAGTCCGCAATCCTAGGCACTTCCTAGATAAATCCACAACTTGGCTTCTACACCAAACAAATGGATATGAGTATTATTGAGAACGTTGACATTTGGCTGCTGTCTTGTTCCTGAATTTTACAAAAAATTGACGTTGTCCAGTTTTGTTATCTAAAAGGAGGTACGTAGTATTTCTATGTATTTATTCTGTCTATCTGCCTATTTATGGATATTTTTCTCAGTAATTCAAGTAGAGTGTGGTTCCGTAATATGTATAAAGTGTCGTAACCAATAGCCGGTGATGAGAATTCAGTAATTGATATTGCTTCTCGTCAGCATCTTCTACAAATATTATATGGCTTTGTGTACGGTTCACGAAGAAGCTGTCTTGTGTCTACTAGTCAAGTTCTGTCTACTATCTTCCTTTTTAGAAACTATCATATTGCGACGAAATGAGCGAGAACATACGACCTTGGAATTTTCAGGTTTTCTTTCGTATTCAAATCTATTTTATTACATACGGTAGATCACAAGGTATTGTATAAGGCTGTCTATATGTGACTGCCTGTGTCTATTCATCTGTCTATCAAAACGGTATCTCTGTGAAACCGTTTGGACTTTTTTGCAATTTATTTGCTTCTAGACACCTAGAGATCTTGTCTACTGGCTCTGTCGAATATGCTATCTGACAATTGTTGGCGAGGTACCGGCGGTGGTGGGAGATGAATTCTACTAAAGAATCAAAAGATAATAAAACGAACAAACTCATGACTCTTGACTGGCATTGCTACTAACGTGAATGCATATAATTTATATCGTTACAATTTTGATTTACGTTCAAGGTGTGCGTGTTATATATAGCAAAAGAAAATTTTGTCATTAGGATTGCATGAAATATTGAAAGTGAGTTCCCTAAGTCAATTTAGCAAAGCACATCTCACCATATGTAATTTGTAGCCATCATACACTTTACAATATACCAATGTACATTATTATGCACTATACATAAACAGAAAGTATAAAGAATCCTTTTAGCAGGAGTGAATTTATTGCCATTGCGTTCATTCCATTTTGTGAAAAAAAGAAACATTATTTTGCAAACAATAAGAAAAGGCGTATCTATAAACATACCTACAATACAATATACATAGCATGTGCGCAACAGCCCCGGAAGAGTTCACGTTTACTGACTCTTTTGGTCATGCCTTCGTTGAAAATATGTATATCTCCTAATGGTAATGCAGTGTTACTGTAATGAAATAAAAACACAATAGACTGTAAAAATATATGGATAGAAATCAGTTTAGGAAATTTTATTCATAAATTATTCTTGTCCTAGCAGGCTTTTTCAATCATTATTTAGGAAAATTGATCCAGCGCAACTGAGAAAAATTAACCTTATGCTGGCCAATGTATACATGTATTTTAATGTTACGAAAGCACGCATAAAAAGTGGACCTTCGTACATAAAAACCCATTATCGAGCTACCGCTGTGCGTGTGTTTCTACACTGACACTGTAAACGAATGAGAAAAAAAATCAACTACAAACTAGTCTTTTAAAACCAAGCATTTATATACGACCGCGTCATCCAAAAACTCTGTATACCACTTTCCCTAAATTTGATTCCTTTTTTCTTTGATAGAAAATTAGATTTTGTACAATGAAGAAAAAATACGTAATACAGAAAGATCCGGAATACTGTACTGGCTTGTTCAAAAGAAGACTTCGTATGAAGTGAGACTATGCATCTTTTAGTGAAGTAGAACTGTTGCACTAAAAACTGCATTTTATATGTACATATGGTAATGTACATTATGTATCTAGGAAGGCGTATTTAAAGTTATGTATTGAGCATGAAATTACAGGCATGAATCAAGTTAATCTATCGATGCAAGCTTTTACCACACAACTCTGACTGAGAAACACTACACTTGACTGTGATGTAGAGTGTAAAGTAGAGGAAGAGAGTCTATGCATGGCGGTGTTAAAGACGTAGCAAAAAAACATTTAGTCCAGTCCAACTCACTTACAAGAGTAGTGAAAAAAATATCGGTTTCAGGAAGAAACCTTGTACGTGGGTAGTCATGTATTCGGAATATAGTAATGGGTTCAAACTAAACTAGATACATATTAAATCCCTGTCTACGAGTAATACACGTGCATGTAACGCTCACTCTTCTTTTTAACTCAACATTTCCCCATAGAACTCTTCTTTTCTTCATTAAGCCATTATACGGACTTTTAGACATTTTAGATTACTCCTACAACAGTAGTCGAAGATTACGGAAGTGTACTCTTCAAGAGTATAAGAGTAAATTGAAGTAATTGCACATGCATGTATACATAAGCTCTGTTAAAAAACGAACGAAAATTCTTTTTTATTGAATTTAAGCTTCATTAAGGACCATCAATGACTTTCATTCCTTTGCAATGGGATTAGAAGATAGATCCGAAACCTATACACCGGGAAAGCGAACGGAATAAGCCGTTATCATGCATATACTCTGTATAGTACACAGAAATGAAGACATTAATGATACCCAATAGGCTCGATATAATGTTGTCGATCTTACCAGAGTTTCGTAAAAATGGAAGAGAAGCTTTCATGACCAACAACTAAAAGTCTTGTTTGAATTGGCGAAATTTAGTCGTTTTAAATTGATTGCACATTGCATAACATTGTTTGTACTACTGCAAAAAATACACACACGACAGCAAAAGCAACAATATTGTTTTTCAATAAAGTTTGAGTCGTTGCCTAATAAAAATCTATGGAAAAAAGAGAAAAGTTTTCGAAAGCTGGTAAAATGAAAACGTGATGAAGGTATAACTTACTGTATAGGTATCATGTATAGAATAGTCTTTCGACCAATAGCAGCACAACCATAAAATCCTCGTCATGTCTAAAGTCTAAATAAATGATATTTTAAGCTTTAAACGAAACCTGTGCCCCGACCAGCAAATTAAAAGCAAAGGGTAGAATTAGGAACTGACAGAACGGAGGTAACACCACCAATTTGTCGAAAATACATTCATATTTATAGATTTTACCCCTCCCAAGTGTATACATATTTGAGTTTCAATACAAGTAACGATCTGATTTTAAGTTTGCTAGTCGCTAGAGATAATCATCAAGCGCCTCATAAATCTACTGAAAAGTGGGAAAGGGAAAGCAATGATACTTTCAACGAATGTGTCCAGCTGAGTATCAATTTCGTGAACATCTGAATTATATGAAGAAAGCCGACCCTACATAACACCGACCTTTGTGCATCGACCCCTGAACCAGCTCATCTAACACTTAATGGCATGCAAACGAATTGACACGCTTCCGCCACTTAATACTTGTCAATAATTCCACATGTTTCCAATTGCGAACATGCATGCAAAGCAGAAAAAGCGTTGCAGTATGAACGACTTACCCGAAACATTAAACGGTCAAATTAGAGCACAGCACCGATGCTGTCACTAGCGCAGCGTAAACTTTGCAATTCCATTATAACGTACAAAAAAGCCATTACTATCCGCATACATTCTGCCATTCTCTTTTTTGCTATTATATTAATGCAACTTACTCTTGCCGATTTGTAATTTGTTGGCAACAACTCTGCGTTTTACTTCCTTGGCGAAGTGGGTTGTTTGCGAGTGAGAACTCGTCTTGAACTTTTGCTCCAGCAGCTGTACCACCACAAATACCATTTCAGTAAACGCCAAGATACTATATGGTCCGCTACAGAATCGAATGAAACAATAGTGATGGCGATGGGGACGCAATGAAATTCCCCTTGCTGTATCT
This sequence comes from Sinella curviseta, assembly GCA_004115045.4. Lineage (NCBI taxonomy): Eukaryota > Metazoa > Arthropoda > Collembola > Entomobryomorpha > Entomobryidae > Sinella > Sinella curviseta. The sequence continues at coordinate 46,845,984 of CM023201.3, read as the reverse complement.
GTTCCTGTTCCTATTCCACAACTAACTTTTTACTTTAAGCGTATCACCACCACCACCACTGACGCTGGGGCTATGATAGAGTTTTGTAAGAAGTTTTACAGCTCTTCTCTACGACATATTATTGTTACTTATGACTATGACCAAAAAACAAGTTCCGTTCATGTTCCTTTGTGAAATGAAATACACACATGTTTATAGAGAGAATCACACATTACTCCAACTTTGCACAAAACTTACGCATGGGAAAAAGAAAATCTTTTATGCACATTGAACGTACGGACGACGGACGTTTGTGTTATCGCTCTAGATCAACATCAACAAAGATGAGCTGAATGAGTGCAATATAGCGGAAGCATTTGTGTGGGATACGGATGATGAGCAGTTTTTTCATGTCATACAAGCAGTTAGAAATATAGATAGATATGTTTACGTACTTGCTCTAGTTAGTTAATACTACGTAGTAGTTGTGTAAGTGGCGTATTGAAAGCAATCTATGTAGAGAAAGTTTATTCCCTACCCTTGGGCCCCTATCGTCCCATTTGGACGTATATTTACAAGATTTTTGGCCTTTCGCTAATATATCAAGAAATGTTTTGGCAAATCGACTACCGCAGCATTTTTTGCTGCCAGCCAACAACCCACTACTGGCTCGTGCGCCAAGCCGATAGTTTTTGGGTTGTGATACGGTTTCTGCTTGCATGTTTCATGGAAAACCTAGATATACGTATGGATAAGAGATCACAGAGGAAGATCCATTGTCGGTAACTGTTTTTGAAACTGAAAAAGGAGGACTCGCAAAACTATCCTGGTAGCAATAACATTATTTTTCTGTTTCTTTGTACTTACACAGCTACAACTACAACTTCTCCCCATTGTACAAGTCACCATCAGTCTCGCCAACCAACCCAACCAACCACCACAGTATTACTTCCGTTTATTATCCGAACTTTGGTTGCATGCCATTCTTCTTTTCTTTCAGTTTTTTTCATGTTTTGTCTCTTATTTTATTTTTTGCCTCTCAAAGTAAGTACATTATGTAGTAGTAGTACTACTACGGGAAAATGCTTTAAAAAACTTTTCCTGGCCCGGACGTATGAGAACAACAACAACTAGCTATACAATACTCTCTCACTCAAGTAGGATTGTGAGGATGATAATGATGATGGTACAGTTGCTAAATGTCTCAGTAGGGCACACGTAGTCAAAACAAGTGAATGTAATGGAGATTTAAAAAGAGCAGACAGAGAACATTCGTACTCGCTGTTCCGTGCACTATATCTCAAGTCCACATTTTGTTTAAACAAAGTAAAAACAAACATACACAATATTATTATTCTACCATATCAAAGTGTGTATACATTACAATTCGGACGCTAAAACTATTATCTTGAAAGTTATTGAAAAATATCACATACATATATACTTGTAAGATATTTATACATACAAAATATATATACCGTACAGAACAGCCCCATTTCCTCTTTCTTGGTAAAAAAAAGTTAGTAAATCAGGCTAGAATAGACACAGATCTTTCCACTTCCTCTCAGAAGTCACTTCGCCGCAGTCGTCAGAAAAACCGTAAATACGATGCCTTTTCATCTTTTTTGTCATATGTACACAAACAGACAAAAGAGAACCGTGAAGTAGTAGAAGAAGAAGACACGAAACGTTCATAATCAGTCACAAGTCGGTGACTACATGCTTCGCCAAAGACTTGAACCTTGGCCAAAGTTAAAAGCATCATATCATTGAGAAAGTTTTTTATTAGGACAAAACCCTTTCGATGTTTGTAAAGCAAGTAATAATATATAAGCAATTGGCAATTGCAGGCTTAAAGTGGGAGTGAACACTGAACACGTCATCCGTAAAACAATATGGCGAAAGCAAACCAAGTCATACTAATTAAGAGCGACAGCACCTGCAACTAATTATTTGTCTCCAGAAAAACAAATACTCTTGAGAAATTTAATATATATAAGAGAGCTGCATCATTATCTGCTATTGCCATCAGAGCTGACAGAAAATAAATGTGTTTTCGTCGCGGTTCTCGGTTTTTTTGTTTATCCACGTTTACAAAATACTTCTCGTAAAAATTCCGGATTTCGGTTAATAAATACAAATAGGTTGTAGGCATCCTTTCATGGTCCGATTTCCTACACGCAGATTCATCAAAGTCATTATCTTTGATTTTGATTCTTTCTGTGCGGCAACTTTTCACGGACGCGTTCTTCAAGTTTTGCGTCTCTGCCTACAGACATGATTGCACTGCACACAACTACATTATTAGGGCATGAATCATCATCAAATTGAGCGAGCAAGGAAAACCCACAGAATCGCTGGAGAGATCAGTACCTACCACATAAAAACCGAAATTAAACACCTTTTTTCCTCCACGTAATAACGACTTTCCACACAACAGGAAATTAAATCATTCGCTCAACCCCTCACGCATAAGCAGCATGATGCGTTGTTTGGTCTGCCCATCCGGGGAGACAGATGAGCAAAACCAAACACGTTTCTTTTTTTTACAGAATTCAACGGAGCGCTAACATTTTTCTCTCCTTTTGGTCCTCCACACCATACTGCCTACTTTCACTGTCGACGATCTCTAGTTTGCTCACGTCAAGTGCTTTCTTCTTATCAATGTACGTTTTTATATGGCCCACCAAATAATATACACATAAAGAGAGTTTTGTAGTGTGTGGTGATCGTCGTTACTGAGCATTCCTCTTCTCAAGCATACTTCAACAAACGCAAACAACCAAACACAATAAGGTCGACGGATGATAGCCCGTACACGGTATAAAACATTTAATAATGATATAGGTATGCGAGGTAGGAAAAGCCACAAAAGTAGCAGCAGCAGTTGCCCTGCATTAGGTCTATATCAACACAACAGTACAATATCTTGCTCGCTGGCCATCTTGAAATGATGATACCACAAAACTGAACCATTACATTTTATTCTATTTTATTTAGTCCACTCCACGCAAAAGAGGAACCCTCTGCAACTACTTATGCATGCAATACATTCGTATCACGTTCCAATTTTCAAATTCTGTGAATGATCTACTGTTTTTTCTAGCACTCCATGCAGCAGTAAAACATCTCAAAAAGGGAAAATTATGTACTCAATTCTCGGGCATATGATACTTCTGCGGAGGAGGAGCGGGGAGTCACACTTTTTAGAAGGCATAATACGATCTTCCAGAAACGAGGTGGAAGAGGATCGCTTTACTGCAACCATTTTTCTCAGCGTCCGTCCATCACTTTCTTATTCTTATTATCCATAATATTATGGACGAGAGATAGTGCACACTAGGATCCAGCTCCAATGAATGCGTATATAATAAATAGGTACATCCCCCTATATACACTTATTTAAGTACGTCTTGTCAAAGGAAAGTTTTAATACCCTTTTAATACGTCCCTTTTACCCAACTCATCATCAATTCTTGCCTCTGCAGTATTATGTTGAATGTTGTACTGATCGTGAGAAGAGAGCAACGCAACGTCATCATCAACATGACTCTGTTTTCGCTGACAGACAAGACAGAACACTGGTGCTGGTGCTACATGAGAGTTGGGTGGCTTGGCTGATAACATGCTAAAAAGTGTTGTTGCTGCAGCTTTACTCGGAAGCTCAGAGCTTCCGTATGACCATAATACTGCAGTTTGACTTATGTTAAAGCGGATATAGTTGGAGATTATATACATGAGGATTTTAAGCGTTACGGACATCGTATACTAATGCATATATCAAGGTATACCGACATACACACAAGTATATACACATATACAACCACCTCGACCACTGCAATGCAACTTTTACATATGCATAATTTAAACCTGTCATGCCCTTTAACCGAGATCGCATTTTTATCCCAAAATTATCTTTATGCCGGGTATCGTGAATTCTTTTACAGCCTTTTCAACCCACTTATTAAGCATATCGAACTTGAATCCATAATACGTAATCACATTACAGATCTCGTTTTTCAATGTTTTGCGAAAAGGACAATTTTGTAATGTCTGCTGCCTGCATACTTTCCCAGAGAGCTCAGAACCCATAAAGCTCATCGAATGGCATTTGTCAGTGTAGTAAAAAAATCTAGCTGCTGCACCACGCATACCATCGTAAAACGTAGAGCGTCGTAGTAGGCGAGATGACATGATGTGCTGATGTGTCACGAGGTGGAACGTTTGAGAAAAAAAGCTACAAGTGAGGTGACCATGTAAAACACAGACATAACTACATATACAATACATACACAGCTATTAGATTTTTATAAAAAACAACAAAAGAAATGTCTGCAAGGATTTGTGTGCGAGACCTTTCACGCTACACCTCCGCATTTACCAACCGTCTAGGTATTTTTCAACGAGAGCGAGAAAAGTTTAAGACAACAAGGGAGAGAAAACGACGAAAAACGTGAGAGAGTTTGTCTTCTTGCCACACGGTCGCTAATAGCCTTTCCTGGCCGGTTGCCTCGTTATTGAGTCGCTTTGACTAAATGAGAGCAGTACTTAAAGCAGATAATTAAATTCCATTGCTACTGCAATCCGTCAACTGGCCCACCCTACAAATCGGGAACGACAAAAGGAATTTGCAAGCGTCTCGATTTTGTACATGCCTTGCACTTTGTAAGCAAAACGTGTGCTGGGTTGGTAAAACTTTTCATTATAGAATTGTTTTGTGCATCCATATTCTGGCATATAAAACAGAGTGTCCTGTTAGTTCTGTTAGTTAATGTAACAGTTAGTACACTTGCTGACTTGCTCAACTGTCGTACTTGGTATTATTACCATCGCGTGAAACATAACACCCATTATAATCTCCCATCCGCAGCACACTGGCACACCGAAAAGACCGGAGATGGAGCAGAAGGACTAGTAAATGAAAACGTGATTCAACAGAGAGAACCGAATATGTCTGTTATTTTGCAATACTACTACAACAAGTATGAATGCAGCCGTGCATGTAACTAGCATTATACATAAATGAATAAAGCACCGCTGCTGCTGCCATTACAACTTTCAATACAACAACTCTAACAAGAGGACAAGTATTAAGCACAGACAAGGGAAGCCAGGTTTATTTATTTAACTACCTATACCGCAAAACCTTTTTTAACTGTCCTCATTCGTTGTTACACGACAGAGGTATATACAGAGGCAGGGAAAGAAATCATAAAAGGACATGTGACATGATGGTAAGTGAAATTAATAGTACACACATCCTCCCCCGAACAATAGACATAAAATGCTTCCGTTTGACCTCAGTAATTACTGGGAAACCCTTCCAACCGCATCTCGAAGAAACGCGATCAATTTGTGGTGAGTGGCATTCCTCGTGAGTGCAATGATTTTTGGAATGGGTCTCAATGAATGGCAGCTAAATACAAGTCTTCCAGGCAGGTCTCAAATACTCCACCACCGCACCACTATACCACCAACTGCTAAAGAGCCACAAAAGAAGCGCACACAATATAAAATAGAATACTTTCACATCATCCTGTTTTAATGCACTGTACTTGTCGAGGGATAAAAAAGACCTTGAATGCCAAGCTCCTCTATCACATTACAAACGATTATTACTGCGTTGTGTCCCACATGAGGTTTACCATAATATTGAACATAAAATAATCATTCCGGAAGTACCAAGTACCTAAACCTATTATCCACAGAAATTCTGGCTTTCACTTAAAAATGTACTTCCACGAAAAACGACGTCCTGTGTGCTTCTTCAAAACCCACCATACCATGAAATGAAACAAACAAGAGAGTGAGCGATGTATTCCATATATTATGTACTTATCCGCCAAGACATAAGATATTTCAATCTTTTCCGAGTTCTGTAGCAATTTAGATTAAGTCTGAATGAATAGATCTCCTTCAGAGAAAAGACGAAAAGAGTCATTTTCTTCATATGCTTTAATGGGCTTCTTTTGATCTACGTAATAACCACGCATATGGCAGTATAGAGTGGAGTTGTTTGCGTAAGCCAAGCACACCTTTCCTTTTGCTGCTATCTTTCCCTTCAAAACGACATGCGGTGCAACTAATTCAGGAAAAAGTACTGATGACTGACGTTTAGTATTATGTAGAGGTATATAAACATGTACAAAGTATATGTGGGTCGGTATAAACATAAACTCTTTAAATATATTCCGGATACCATAAGATTATGCTTGAAATTATACACTTTCTGGTGCAAGCTGTAGTATCTCGGATGTGTGAACGTACCCAACACCAATGCAAAGTCCCAAGTGGTTGTATCACACACAGTAACGTCTGCAAAAGTAATTGGTTGCATTTCATTAAACAAACGATACAAAGAAACTTGAGCTAATTGCATGTTATCCGCGCATTATCATCAACGTTTCACAAGTACTCCTTTTGTCTCCAGTCCCCACCGTGCGCGTGCTTATGTTTCCCAAAAAAAAACTTCATACTTCTTGTGTTGTTTGTTAAAATGTTGATGGAACTATTACAATAATAATAAAAAATACAGCCAACAACAACAACAACGTACATATACTACAACGCACAAGAACCTGTGAAGGACGATGATATGGCGTATGAAATTGGGACAAAAATTGGAAAAAGGTAGCAAGCAAAGAACGTAAATATTTACTGTCAACCGTTATGTGTTGAGTTAAGCTGTTGGGCATTGTATGTAGCTAACGGTTTTTTGCATCGTTCTTTTCCCATAAAAAATGCATGTTTCAACATGAATTTCGCTTGCTTTGCACCACGTAGACAGATACATAATTTTTACCTTTATCATAATCTTCTCCTCTTTCACTCCACACCAGGGAAAGTTAGAAAACAGCGCGTTGGTTTGTGTTCTTGAGCGAATAAGATATATTAGTTTTTTGAACACCTATTTTTTGTTGAAATTTAACCAACCCAACAATAAATGGTGACGTCAAGTCATCATCATAACTTGTCTTGTGAGCCAGCAATAAAAATGCACACTATATATAATCCACCTAAAGCACGCACACCACTTCCAGTAGTACAGCCTTTTTTCATTTTGCTCAATGTCCACAAGCACACATTGCCACATTCTAACTTTGAAAAGAAAATGAGGAGACCACACAGGAAAAGATATAACAGCCAGCAGCAGACAAAAACATTTTGCCCTACACAAACTTTATTTCCTTGTCGAGCATGTACATTTTTACCTCTTCTCCAACAATTACATTGAATACAAGAAACACACACAGCACCAGTCCTTCACACTCCTCTTCCTCTCGTCGTGTAAACTGCCTAAATATAGAGGCAAGATTGTTCGTCCAGAATTGAAACCACTTTCTCTAGATGTACACAGAAAGCCACACCGAAGACCACACAATGAAAATGATGTCTAAAAACAAATGAAGAAAATGCTCAATTCTATCTCCAAAAATGGCTCAGTCTAAGCCCCAAGTACTCATACAAGAAAAATCAGATTTCGGCAGAGAGAGAGAGAATAGGAGAGAAAACGTATAATATTCTCCCCTTTCCTTCTCCACAACATTCCATCTAGTTTGTAATGAAATGGGACACAGAAATACACACACACAAATACATTCAGTGAAAAATCTAATGGATGGGAAGAAAAAATTCGTATATATACAATTTTATTTGTACACAAAAAATGCAGCACATGCCCATATATATCCCTAATCCCTATTCCAAACTAATAAAACACAAAGGCTACACTTTTTTGAACTGTGTCTTGTCCCTTTGCGAATACAAAGCATCGTTTTTATTTATAGAGGCTAGAGAGGACGAGCAAACGCTGTCAGTAGTGAAGTGAGTGAGGGGCGAACCGGCACTCTTATTGTGACCGACACACAACAAACAATAACGTATGTATTAAGAATTTTATTACTTGCGCTATATCTATAATTTTCATCGGCATGGAATAACACACCTATACAATTTTCATTCCGAAAGGTAAGAAAAAATGTGCATTCGTGGGTATAGAGAAAGAATCCAAGTCAATTGGTATTGGCGAAACAAGCCCGTAATATCAAGTAGTAATACAGGGTATCCTGTACCCCACAAAAAATACTTGCTGATTTCTGTCCTTTTAGACCATCATGTGGTATACTAAGGTATGTTTACTCCAAGCAAGACAACAAACTGAATTGAGAACGCATATATATAGCCTATACTCTATGCCGCTATAGTAGCCAGTCGACCCTTTCAAAAAACGAAATTCTATTCGGGTATAATGCACAAGAAAACACGACGGTACAACACATTCCCATTATTGTTCCGTATAGCTGGTCTACAAGCTATATTGCCCAGAACAGGAGTCAGTTTACTGACTGTGACTAGAGCTATATAGCTCCAATGCGAAACTCGGCCGTGCTGCTTTTCCTCGATACAAACGCAAACTTGTCTCACTTTCTTCAACTTGACTGACTTGATGGAGGTATTACCAAGCGCTCCGCTTTTCCTGCCTTGCAGTTCTTTCGTACACAAGAGACAAAGCAGACGCTTTCTCAGCAGTACACCTTTTCCCCCTTTTCATGTTAGTCAAATTATCATATCCATACACTTAGCGAGTCGTTTGCATTCTATTACTATTGAGCGCATAATAAAAATGGTGAGCTCGACGACAACAGCTTACACAGAGTGAAAAGTGTTATGACAGTCGATACACCACAATTATAGCTTTTTACACATTCATTAAGTTGTGCAAATCAAACATTTGGGGGAACATTTTTAGTGTTTTCTGCGGACAGACTACTGATGCAGGACGACGTAGGCATTTTTGCAGAATCAGTTTAGTCTGTCGTCGCTTCATGTTGGAAACTATTTTGGTGCATATTTTTTGCACGCTCCCATACTCTTGTCGAAAACCGTGAAATCGTAAAGTTCCGCAGATTTTGTTGTGTTGAAATGAAATAGTTTTCTGCCAGTTTATTTCCACGCAAATTATTTCATGTGCTAAAATGTGGGATGCAACATTTTTCATGAATTTTACTACTACTACTACGCAAGTACAATTTTGCCAATGTTTAAAAAATAAACTATTCAAATTCATTTTGAAATAAATTAAAATACAGCAATCAATAAACTTTGACAGTGCAGGGGATTGAAAAGTTCCAAAAATTCACAAGTGATTGAAAATTGAAATAGCTACGATTAGAATCCGTGAACTTTCACTTTATGCTTGCAAAAGTGAGCATCATTATTTGTGACATCAATGCTAAACAACTGCCGACATTTGGATTCATTTCAATTATACGTAAGTACACGTTGCAATTTAGCGACTGGTTTTTACTATTGAAAAACAATTGTACACAATTATTATTTTCGTAGTACATACATAAATATACTTCTCCATCATGTACATAGAATGTACAGGTAAATTTATGTATGCATGTATTGTGTGTGCATATACTTCTGACTGCTTAAAAGCCGAACTACTTAGTACGATACAAAAGTATGTAAAACATTAATTGATTCATTTGGTGAATTTAAATGAGAGTATCCATTGTTGTAAACAGTGCCGAAATACATACATAATATATCCATATGTCTAATAGACCAAACGAAAACTTTTTTCTCTTTATACATTACTTACATTGCCAAATAAATAACACAAAATATAATTATGACCCGTACATTATTTATGTACATAAAACTCCCCACGCATTAGATTATGCTCGGCTGACTATAAAGAAATCGAAAGTTTTTAAAACAACAGCTTTACAATGCCTACCTACCTATTCTTCTTACTGTTGTGCTACAACATATTAAATAGTAACTCGTCCGCATTTTGTTTCAACTCATGCTGCAGCAGCAGGAGTGTGTTTTATAAAGACGTCTACAAAATGTAGCACGCGGTATATGCACTGGCCTGTCAACATTTTGGCTTATACAGAGTGTTGTGCTAACTACTACCACGTGAAAGAAAGGCGAAAGTAACGGTTCTTAGCTGATTAACCATATTATAAGGAAAAGGAAAGAAACTTATAACTGAGTTTGATTACAAACTTAGTCCGTGTATAACACAATACAAACTACATAAATAAAGTAACTTTTTTCCTGTCCAGGAGCACAGAAGAAGAAAAGTTTATGCATTCATGTATACACACACATATTTGAGCCATTAAAAGCAAGAATATTTTTTTTTCTTCTTCGGCACACCCTATTTGGAAAAGTTAACAGCCCCATTATGCATGCCATGCCTGCCAGTCAAAGAAAAGGCTCACAGAGAAATAACAAGTAGTACAGCGTCTGAATTAATCGATTAAAATCTTATTTCAATCCATTTTGTACGGTGACAGCACAACTTATAAACTTTCCCCTTGCGTAAGTTGCCCCAGGTACATATTTTTTATTGTACGGTAATGGCTTGCTTATTCATTTTTAAAATGCGGGTTATAAACGTGCTCAAGTGTACATACCTTCGTGGTGCATATTATTATTATTACTCGAAAGATTTCTTTGAAGGTATGCATGAAGATGAAGTGTTATGCTCGCTGCCTGCCTCGCTCACTCGCACTCACTGTTCACTCGTCTGTTCATTGTTGTTGTGAAAGAAGAATGAAAAGGAAGTTCAGGCGTGCACGGCGTGTATTATTGCCTTCATTATTACTTGTAAATATCAGTTTCTTTCACCTCCAGCCATGCATGTCAAGTGAACAAGCGTGCACTTTCTTATAATTGTGTTTTAAGTGTGTGCTGTAACGTACGAACGTAGTCACCAGTCACATTGGCAGTTCCTCCATTCTCAGCCTCAGCTCAACTCTTTTTTTTGTTCATCTTTGTGAGTGAGTAAAATCGTATGCGTTCTCACCTCCCGACGGCTCACGGTACCTGTGGCAGATTTATTTATTTTTAAATGGGAAAAGGTGAAATCTGTGGAGATTCATCCACATTATGAGACACTCAAGTATGTACAAAGGGAAAGTAACCCTCCTCCTCCTCCCAATGCTTGTACGTTTTGTGCGAGTACCCACCTCAATCTTATACTTTTTAGTGATAGACAGTGGGAGTGAATAAGCGGATTTAATTTGAAAAGGCTTCTTTAGTAAAAAAAACTTTTCCTCCTAAAGTAAGTCTCCTATGAGCTTAACTTTCACCAGTCAACACCAAAGTCGCTTCCCCCGTACATCCATACTACTTTTCATAATCTACTTTACATGCTATGTATTTAGGTAGTTAGTTTGGCGCTGAAAGCACTTCAGTCAGCAGGTTTTACATATACATCATCGTATTATATACTTATTTTGCTAACAATAAGAGGCCGCGAACGTTACTTCAGGACACAAAGTTAAAATCCACGCGCAGTTCAAGGCTGAGATTATAGGATATATTTCTGACAAATTCGACTGAATTTTGACAGCATACTATAGTATGATAATGATAACAATAAATGTTTCACCAATCCTAACTGAAAAAGTGAATTCCATTATGCTCAAAGTATACATTTTCTAGATTATTCAGATTTCAACGCTTGAAAAATGAGGCTTTCTTGAGAAAGCATTTTTCAGTATTGGTAAAATAGTTGAAATCATCGTGATAGAATCTGGTAGTATTGATAGCACTGCCAGATGCTTTTGACAGATTAATACCAGCGATAAGTTCAATACATCTGCATCCATCCGTAACCCCTAATCCGATTATATTTACAGCATTTTTGAATACACGTTTGAAACTTTATTTCATACTAACCAAAGCGTAAGGTTAGTAAGGTAGTTAGTTGAATTCTCATACATATTATGTACATACAATTTCTAAGGGCTCGCTCTCTCTTTATCTCTCATGCGAGCACATTTCTAGTTTGGTCCATATCACAGGAAATGTCGAAAAACTCCTCTCTGCTTTGTACGTAATGTTTTTTATAGTTCCATGAAGCACAAAGATGCGTCACTTTTCATCCTACTGCAGATTAATACATATCGGATCGGAGATATGAAGCAATAATGTATGATGTTATGTAAAATGATCCGATTAAAATTTCACTGACAAATTAGACCTAACATATTGCCCAAGCAGGCGTACTCACATATGAAATACGTATAAAGCAACAAAAATATAGTAAGCGGAGCGGATCAGCGAAGTATCATGTAATTTAACACAGAGGCTTTCGTCGTCGTAACTGGCACACTTGACTGGAGTCTTGTTATAATCATCAGTTTCGGTTTAATGGAGCTCATGACGAGAGTTCCCGGTTGGCTAAAACATTTATGCCTTTATGAATGTGATAAATCAAGGATTTAATCACTACGGCATGGCAGTCATTGGCAAATGAAGACAAAGATATAATGAATCCAGAGATGTGATTCTGTTCGCGAAAAGAAAACATTGCTTCCTCAGAGACTTTCCACACAACGAGGCATATTATTATTATGCAATGTTCAATGTATTCATTTTGCTCTCTACAATAATATCTACCAAAATCATGCATGTTTGCAAGCTACTGCAATATTCCTGAAAAACATAGAGACTCATTGAAAGACATGATGATATGATGATTCATAATGAAACGTTTACTCGTTTGTTTAAAAAGTAGAGTCCCACACAGAAGATGCAAGTCAGAGATATTTATTTAAGTCGTTACACAAACACTTCGCGAGTTTCAACAACGCACAGCTAAACTGGTTGGTAGGCACGCGGAAAATGGTTTGTTGGTGTTTGAACAGTATGGCACATTATGTACGGTGGTGGTGGTGGTGTGACTATGACCGCTGCTGCTGTGGCAGTCCTGCAGAGTACAAACAAAATGCAGTGTTAGTTAAAAATGGCAACTTGAAAGATGGCATTTGGCATTCATTGGAAATTGGAAATGAGAGCAGACTGTTGCCTCAACTGTTCTCCTCAAGTCAACTTGTCCTCCAAACATAATAATATGCATACCTATTACTACACAGCATAGAAAATATTAGTAGGAAAAGTAAAAATAGGAAAAATTGTACCGTATTTTCCTATTTGCACGACCATTTCATCAGTGTAAAAGCTAAGACAAATTCACAAGAAACCCAAGGACATACAACAGCTCCTTTTCCACACTTCTTGTTTGTTCTATAGAAATGGCAAGATATATTCATGAGTTCTGTTATTTCTCCAAAAAGGATGCGCTGGCAAGAGAGGAAGAACCATAAGTTTTCTCGACCAATTTGGCAGGACATGTTCTCGTCTGTAGAATAATGGGAAAAGGGCTAAACCACTATCTTTTAAGAAAAATCTCTCTCTAGATACGTTGACATGAACATTTATGACAAAAAAAATCGCGCTTTCTTTTTTCCTTCCTTATTCTTTTTCACGGAGAATAGTTGACATCATTTGAGGCGTAGATGTGCTCCTGTAAAAAATCATTACATTTCGTCTGAGAAAAAGGGGAGGCGAGGGAAACGTATGCATGCATGTTATTCGACACTGGGTGACAGAACGGCGAGTTACTCTGATTCCGATGGATGCTGAGAAGATTGGTTACAAATTTACAAACCATCATCTCACATCCATCCATCCAAGTAGTAGTAGTTGTTTGTAACATATTCTTCCTACGCGAAATTCGGACTCGACAAATATTCCCTTTTTCTGCTTACATACAACTTCTCGTCTGCATACAACTAACTGCTTGTCTAACATGATTTACAGGAACGCCAACTTCTAGACTGCAAAATTCCGATTGACAACAGAACAGGAAGAAGGAAACTACTCCACCACGACCAGGGCATTGCGTCATTTATGAACAGAGAAGAAGAGAAGAAGCTCAGAGATTTCAAATGGAGCACACAACTGTGTGTTTATACTTACAGCCCATAAATACATCCATATATGAATGCTCCACCTGAGCAGCAGATAGTTGCACACGTTTCCTTCGTTGTTGACTGACTTACAAGATAAGTATTTTGTTAGGATATATGAAGAGAACAACTATATATTCACTACAACATGTACTACTACTTACTGCTGGACGTTAACCAGACATCAGGAAAAAACGAGTAGTCATAAACAAGCAATGAGAAAAATAGAATTCTAAAAATATAAATACTTTGCACACACTTTACACATTCGGGGGGAACTTCATATCGGTGTAAATTAGTGTAGCAGTAGTAGTGGCAGCAATACGTACACACTACTTAAAAAAGTTCAAAAGCTGTCAATAATAATAACTACAAAAAAAAGTTTCCTGATTCAGTACTTTTATCTACTTCTTCGTGCGCAGTAATACACAGACGCACACAATATGCATCTCATAATACGTATATATATACTAGCGGTTGGATCGTAAACATGCTATTTTTGCAAGCATATCATATACAAGTCAAAAAATTGTAGCAGTATCTTATTCGATTCTTCTTTTTTATTATTATTACTTTACAGGAAGCATCGAAGGAGCAAAAGCAACGGGTGTTGGCAACAAAAACTCATCTACACATGAAGTAATAATAGTTCACTAAAAGCAGCAGCGCAATAAGACACGACGACGACGACCAAGGCACTACCACCACCCGTCTTTCTTAACGTTCACTATTGATGATGAGCTAATTTTGGCAAAAGGAAGGAAGAAGAGGAGCAAGAGAGAGCGACACTGAATATTTAACACACAGTTCAATACAGCCTCCGTATATCAGACGTCTTTTTAACACATAACATCGACCTAAAAGTCAAATCTTGTGAGTGAGTGAACAGATTTCAAGCACTTCGAGAGAGTGTGAGCTTCTTTTCTACTACAAAAACTCCTTCCGTTTGTGTACTCACTTTTTCGAGTGAAAAAGTGACTGGTTCACATTACCACCTTTATTCCGTGTACTCGACTACTACTCGAAGGACGGTGATGTGAGAATGGTTGTGTGTTGTATGCCCAGTTAAATCATCCTGTCTTCTCTTCACTTCAATGTTTGCAACTGTTATCAAGTGAACTGTGAAACAAGCGAAGAGTTACCTGCTTCTTCCTACTTCCTTTTTCCTTCAATTCTTTTCACACACATCGCATCGCACACATTTTTACTGACTTTCTCTGCAATTTTCTAATAAGGCGTAAAATGAAGAGTTTCTCAAAGGTACATCACACGACACACATACACGGCGACAGACAATCGTGTGCAGATGTTTAGTGGAGTGAATTTAATGCATAGTAAGTAGCTGCGAACAAGAAATTCCAAAATCGTGTCTGAGAAGCTAAACAACCTTTTGAGTTGGGCAAATCGTTTAAAAACATAATAATAGTGACAGTTTATCTGACGATAAAACTTTGCGGGCTATGGTGGTATAGTTTATTGACAGTATGCAACAACGTTCCCATTCCTAGCTAAGTGTTGACCCCGTTGTCTTCTTGCCAGAACTTAATGCACATGAAGTCACGTAAATATGCCAATTCCCATTCACTTTTCACCTTAAGCATACACGCGCGCGTATGTACACGACGGCTTTCCGATTGAATCGCATTAAGTTGGTGAAATTTCAATAAAAACCAAGCCAAATATTTACGAAGGCGGGACTGCACTTGAGTAAAGGAATGCAGAGTATCAAGGTGATCAGTTGATTTTACTATATTCATTCATGTTCTTCCCTTTTTTCCTGAACTTGAGCCACTTTTCTTTAGAGCTCTGCTTTCATCAGTAGAAAGTCGGACAAGGAAATAAGAAAACAACAACGAGAATTGCCACATGCTAAAACCTTTTACATGTATGAATATATGTTAACTATCCATTTATCACGTTAACGCATACATTTCGAGGAAAAATCATCTTTACATCTTTCGAATGACCTCCATATAATCGCATAATCATACAATAATGACATTGGAACTGGAGCCTTATTACCAAAATTTGAAAGCGGCCAAAGGGCGTTCCGCTTCAATATCAGTTCCACACTGTGGTGAAATGGAGACGGCCGTTTATTCGTCTTCTGGTATCGGGCCAGTAGGAGGTGGAAGCCACAGTCGATTACCACATCAACTCCCGACTGGGAACAGTCGCACAGGTTCAGCCGACTTTAACGAAGCGTCACATTACGGCTCCAGAGGCAGTGGAGGGAACATGCAAATTTTAAACAATGGAGGCGGAGGAGGGGCACCTCGCCCTAGAAAAACTGGGGCCCACAGGTCTCAAAGTGCCCGCATTGTTGGACATAATCGACCGAAAGTCAAGCGAAGGGAACATGACATTCGGGAGTATCAACAGCATTTGGATTTGGCCTCTTCCGAAGGAGCTATACGGGACTGTCAAGAATCCTACAATCCATTTATAAGTGGAAGTACTGGACGACTAGTATCGTCCACTTCAATGGAAATGAGTCAAAACTCATTACATCACGGTACGCCACCGCCAGGCAACAATATGCATCTCTCAACGGACGCCGCTGCTCGAGACTCCCCAGTAATTATTCGAAGACATAGTGGGGCTGGTTGTGACAGGAGGGGTTCTGCAGACCAGAAAACTACACCTGACAGAGAAAGGCTCTGCTTGGCTGGATATGGTATTGGTGGGGTACCTAACATCATTCCTACTCTGGCTACACCAGAAGCTTCACCCCATCCGCAAAGAAAAGGAATGACACAAACGGCACAACAACAGCAGCAGCAGCATGGAGGCGGAAATAAACCCGTTGGTTTACCTAAAACTCCTTCACCTTCAGTTTCAAGATCCGGCTCACAAAGAAGAGTTAACTCGGTTAAAATGCCGAAAAAGAACATGGATAGATATTTGGATGTTCCAAATAAAGACTCACAACCTTCTCCTGACGAGGAAGATGATGAAGAGTCCTATCGCCTTAGGACTTTCAACGTCACCTCTAAAGGTATTGCAATTTGTTTTATTGACTTACACAACATACACACATTAGAGCACAAGGAAGAAAGGTAGCATTTTCGTGAGAAAAACGAGGATCCATGTTTCATGCGCCCGACTTGAAGAAAAGTGAAAGTGTAATAGAAAAGCCCAAAAGAATTCAACCGTAATGCTTTGTACGGCCATTAAGGATTATACCTACATGTTTCAGAAAAGTCGTATATAATATACATATTACTTGGCTTAAGAAAATACATGTGCGATTCGACTGTGTTAGTAGTAATAATGCGTACATTCTTGCACACCTTATGTAGTGCATACATTTGGCTGGGTGGAAAGTTGGGGCACTGCGGCGGCTGTATATTATTGTAAATGTAAACTTAAAAGCTACAAGAATCTGCTTTCACTCTTTCTAGCGTACATATTCACTGAACATGGTTATAAACGTGTTTTATAGAGCATAAGCAAGCGACATGTCCTGATTTTACGAAAACTTACACTGTTCCATATATTCCGTTGTGAATTCTAATATCCCAGCCCTTACTATTCATACAAGACAGGCAGGAGAGAACTGATTACTCAGTGATTCATTTGTTTTACTGCATGACTACCTTGTGTACATTTGAATTTCTTTGCAACGTTCTGTTTACTTTCACTGATCGATTTCACGAAATAGGTAATGCGCCTTTGGATGTATGCGTACATGAGATGTAACGAAGTAATATTATGTACTTTAAGCAGAACACGTTTGGCTCATCATCATTCCGTGAAACTCCCAAATGTACGCATAAATACCCAAACTCATCTCAATGTGCAAAGTGCAAAGATTCAAGCGTAGGTGGGATGTAGACAGGTGGATCTATACATGCGACTGCATTTATAAAAATTTCAAGTCCCAATATTCCTTGTATTCCCATTGATTGTAAGTCTAACCATCATCCATCCGCGGTGTACACGGTACACTTTGTTTTGCAATGTAATATTACCCAAGTACCTATAAATCATATCTAAGTTCCGTTCAATTGATTGAAATTACATGAAAAAGGCAACGTTGTGCAAACAAAAACACTGCAAAACAAGCAATGCAATAAAATGATGCCTGGAAAGCTATTAATATGTTGTGCTACCTTTTCAAATAAACAACAGTTAGAACTAATGATACATAAAAAACTAGTAATGTAACAATTTTTATCACTTAACCCCGTGCAAATACATGGCAAATGTTTATATATATCTCATTTTTACTCCTTGTCACGAATCCAATTTATTGATACTCTGCGGGTTGCATCATGCATGAGCATAAAGGCTTGACATTTGAACTAAAATATTACACAAAACTTACATGCAAAATAATTATATTTTACAAATGCGTCACATGCCAATTTAGGCCAGATGCATTATACATTGATTATAATTACAGCTAAATAATATCCATCTTACTAAAGAAGGACTAACATTAAAGGCAACCCCGCGTAGTTTGGACAAAATTTTGTACTGGCTTTGTATGCACAAACTTATGGAAAAAGATTGCTAATAGAAAACAATCCCTAGATAATATTATAGTGTTGCGCTACCGCACTAATTACTATTCCTCGCACGGGAGCTTATAAATGATAAGTCTGGATACTACTTGGCTAAAAAGAAACGATTAGATTTAGAGGCCACCTAACACGCAATGAACACATAACATCATCATGGGTAAAGTAGGTAACACATTCACTTGCCACTGTTGGACAAAAAGAACAACAATAACAAAGCAAACACACGACATATTTTCACCTCCGTTAGTCTTATCTTTGAGTGCGTTGTTTGCTCCTAATCTGCTCCTGCTTTATTATTCTACCCGTATGTCATTAATGTTTGCAGCATAACATTTTCGTACCGGACAGCTTCTCCGCGTGTTCGTTTTAGTCAACTTTGTTTTTAAGCCATATATTACATTATGCAAAGTTGCCATAAAGTAATCTGTACACATCGTGGAATAAAAACTTTCTCTTCGTGAAAGCAACACATCGTAGTATAACAATATTATTCTGCATATCACAAATCAACAAAAATGAACGTAATTATTATAAGTTGGCGCAACTCCTAATCGGATGTGAGATCGAATGAGCTATAAATCGATAGGTGGAGCAAAGAAAGTAAATGTTCATAAAACTGCCTGCATTTATAAAGGCATGTGTGTGCGAGCGATAAAGGACTCTTAAACAAAACAGTCACTATTGAACACGCTTGCTAAAACATATTTCTACGTAATGTTCACTCACTCCGCTGCTCCGAAGCCAAACTAAACACAAACTCTGAAAAGCTTTTGAATGGAAACGAATCGGAATATGTAGGCATATTTGGGTAATGCAGAGACACGTTGCACTTCAAAGCATTCCACATAAAAAACCGTCCTTCTTCTACCAACTGCGGAACCGTTTCTCAAAGTTCATACGAAATATTGATTTGAAACATTACTCATTTAAAGTTAATAATAATCTATGTAGTCTACATATAACATTTTGAGTTTGATCATCTATCCAGAAGAGCAATTTCTAGGCAGTTTGTCAACCTGTCAAACGTATTACTCTTCCTCCCTTCCATCTTGTAAAAAATGTTTTCCTTTTAAATAACCAGTGAGCATTTTAGAAAGGACACACGAGCAGCCTGTCTTAGACTGTATTATATTCTCTTTAAAAAGCCTTGATGCAAAATGGGAACCGCGGTGGAAAATCGAATGTGACAGCTGCTGGCCCATTGTGTTTATATTTTTACACGGATCAATGAGTTATGGGCAGCATGTCTTCGTAAAATTCGTTAAAAATTTAACATGAATAACAATGCAAACGTAACTCTACTTAATGCGACATATTCCACCAAAATATAAAATGTTACGAACACATATGGAACGAGATTTCGGTTAGATTATTATATCATGAAGTCCATACACAGTATTAGGTACATGAACTAACTATGGGACGTGAAACCCTAAGCTAACGTGTCCCTTCTGGGGTCTTTTGCTTGCAGGGATTGTAAGAAATGCTGCTTCTATTACGACTTAATGATTAGATCAAAGAAGTCCATACGTATATACAATATAATATACATGTAATAGAATGTGTCAATAAAATTAACTTCCGTTTTCTTAAAAAGTGAATGTAGGAATGCAGATAGTTGAAAATACTGCGTAGAAAAGTGACGATGAAAAAGATTGACACAATATGAACATATAAATTCCAATTTCTATACACTCACTTTATTCGTCCCACTAAACGAAAGAAAATCTCCACTAATTGTGGATTTATTATAATGCAAGTCAATATTAGTTAAAAAGTGTCGAAATGTAAGCCGAAAGCTGAATATTTGGGCACAATTAACGATGTACTATGTGGATTGCGAGGGGGGGGTGACAAATCTCTGGATTTATTTTATTTTGCGACTCAGAGAAAGTCCATCAAACCATCATACAATATTATCATACTCATGTATGCAAATGTGAGATCTGGCCAAAACGAACGCAAGTGTTACAGATTCAGCAACTCATCATAAAAAACTTGCCTCAAAACCGCCTAAACGAATATACGCGTAATGTTCAAGCTTAAATTTTATTAGCTTAGTAGGTACTTTGAATTTAGCCACAACGCATTGAAATCCTATGTATGCATTCGTGGAAAAGCCCAACAGCAAAACTATTAATTCAACATTACTTTACAAAGCTACTTACATTTCAAAGAGACTATTCCATCAAAAAACATTTGGAACAACCAGCAGCAGCAGAAAACTCATTTAATGCGAGACCAATTAAGTTGCGAGCCGTAATGAATTAGGCGGCCGCACATTTCCAATTTATACATTGTGCATGCATATATATATGTATGTATAGCAATTCAATTACACTTACGCAATCGCAATATCAAAACGTGAGTTCTATGAATCATGAATCAATGATGGAACCACCTGTAGCTTACAACGCTTACAATAGCAGCACAAAGACACACAGAATAAGACTGTGATCAAAGAAAAATATGTATACTTCCAACTGCCACGACCAGAGAGAGCTTGGCTTTTATTGTTCCTTTTCGCTCTTATGTATTTACATCTTAAAAATGGAGTAGAGAATTTTCATCATCAGTGGGAACCTCATTTCCAGTACACAACATTTCATCAAACTAATGTGTATGCACGTGCCTCCCAGTGTGTGGTACATGAATTCAAAAAAGTTTATATTTTAAGACCATGACGTCATCGCATTTAGCTGTTAGTTTTAGAAATAGTAACCAACTTGCCTAGCTCAAATTTTAACACGGTTCAGTCAGGGGAAAAGTGTGGAGATTTTAACATTTTAAACAGACTAATGCCATTTGGATTACACGTGGAAATCATTATACTTCCACCGCATATTATTCACTCCATTATGGTACAAGGATAAGCATTTCTAAAAGTATCAATTGTGTAATGTGGAATACGTCCAGCAAACATTATGAATGACATCATAGAACTGGGAATAGGAACTAGTGCCAAAAAGCAATGACGCAATTGTAGCAAAAAACTGCTCTGCTGAAATGAACATGTACATAGCTGCTCGTTCTTAATTTGAAACTATTACGTCATCAATATCATGTTTCTAAAATATATAAGAAGTATGTAGGAGCTAGTGCAATACTGGCAATGGCAAAGCCACCAGTTTCTTGACTGAAGTTTTAAAACGCAGTTGCGTCTTCCGGATCTCCAGAGACAAAAAACACCATGTCCCAGCAGAGCTGTAGCTGTCGTGTTGTCAGATGTAGTTCTGCGTGAAGAAAATTTTATTGAAAAGAAAAGGAATATATGAGTCGTTGCCACACTTTGTATACATACAACATAATGACTAACAAAATATCTAGAGATAAGTGAAAAGAAGAAATATCGATTGTATTAGACTGCTAAGATGTTTCCCCCCTGATGTACACATTTGAAATTCAACGAGTTCATTTGTACCAGGAGCAATGAAACTATATTTATTTATTCCAAATTACTCATTATGTGCTACTTTCATCCACAACGCAGTAGTCCACGTACAATAAATATCTGAAAAGGACAAATGTTGTGAAATGCTCTCAATTACATAGCTATATACATCAAACGTTTTCGTATTTTCTGCGCTCTCGAGAACTTTGCCTAAGTACCGAAAGGAAATAACACTTCAAGCTCAAAGTTAATTTTTGACAGTAACACCGCACTCATCCCATTGCTTGCTATCATGGTTCTAGACAGGTAGAACTTATGTAATTGTATCTTTTTGCCTTTTAGGCAGCTATGTTGCGTAACTAGTTTTTCTGATGCAATAAGGATGAAATAAAAATGAAACCATATATCCATCATAATACTTTGGTGTATTTTCTCCGATTGTCTCTATATCGTAAACAAGTGTTGATACCTAAACGCATGTTTAACGATATCCACCCACCTGTTAGCCACTTTTCCACAGATCAGTCAATCATATTGAATCATATCTCATCATCCATCCTATTGAATACGTCAATAATTTAACTATGACACTTTTAGCGACAGTTATGCGTGATAGATACAATCTATAATCACTTCATGTCAGAAATTAACTCTTCAACGAAAATTCAGTATTTGGGGTGTTGTGAGACGCGTATGGATGAATTCAGTAGTTGGATGAAAATTGCATTAAAATTCATGAAAAATGTTTTCATTTTAAAACAAAAGTTTTTATATCATCAAGCAATATGAAATTAAGTTAACAAAAGTAAAAGAAATAGTGGTCAGCTCCGAGTTTTTAATACATACTCGTATTAATTTGTTTACAGGAATTGTCAACCGTGGAGATTCGTTTAGAAGGCGAAGATCACGGAGTAACAGTCTGGTTCCAACTCCAACCACACCAGAAGCTCAAAGGAACATGACCTTCATGTCAGAAGATGGTTTGCTACTGCCATGCGGATTGGAAAGAGGAGGAAGTTGCCGAGTAAGTCCTGCTGGAAGTCGTCAACACAGTCCACGACCCAGTCTGACCCACACCCCAAGTCCAAACCGAAGCCCTCGGCCAAGTTTAACACCTGGAAGTCCGAATCGCAGCCCTCGACCTAGTTTGACTCCACAACCGCCGTCTCCACCATCACCAACAGAACCGCCGACAAGTTACCGTGTGGCCATCGTTGGGGCTAGAGGCGTTGGAAAATCTTCTCTTGTTTCTCAATTCCTAACGTCAGAATCTATTAATGCGTACGACCGTCCTAACGGTGAGAAAATAAACACGTTTTTGATTTCTCTTTTATTTTCAGAGAATCGCATCCGATAGGTGAAGGCATTACACAACACCATCGTTGAACGGATCACAAGATCGCTTTCTCTATTTTCGATTTCAACATCTACGATGTCTAGAAATCGTAACAAAAAAACAACATGCTATTACGCTACACCTTATATACTGCTGTACATGTATCCCAAACCAAACTCATGGGCTGTTTCAGCCTATTACAAAGCAAATATCCATTCTAAAATTTAACCAAAAGAACATTCTAGATACGGCTCAAGTTAGCAAGCTCTGACAATGAGTGGGAAAGGCACGCTTACCGCCCCATCCCAATAGCACAAACAGCGGCCTGATAAATATTTCACTTTTCTAGATACGGTTCGATGCTCAAGGGAATCAAATATCTCTCTATGTCAGCTTCACACCTGAAAACTAACCACCACTACATACTACACTACATATTATTTTCCTTTGCTTAGGCTCAACCTCCAGAGAGTTCTCATAAAAATGTTGTGACTGATACGGAGGCAAAACAAAAGACTTTTAGTGAAACTTCATGAGCATACGGAAACCGACTTTGCTTAGGTATATTTACTTCGTACGGCAGTTGCTGGCAAAAAAAACACTCCCGTAAAGTAACGCATTAAAAAACAAATACATATCTAAAGATCTATATTATATAATGCGCTCACCACCACCAATGCTGCTACTACTACTACTACTTTAAACCATTTTCTCTTTTATCATGTTTTCTTTTTGCTGTTTGCTTTCTCTCTTTTCCTTCAAACAACATTCAATGAAAATGATAAAAAAAATCAGAAAGCAGTGGAAGATATATGTGTGTGAGGTTTGTTCATTGCTACAATACAATTTGGTGTGTGGTTGTATTGTATTGCCGTCTTTTATATCAAATCAAATTTCCTTTGTTTCATTACACGTAGTGCAGGTAGGAATAGCTGCAAAGCACGCATTCTACTTATTTCCTTCCTTCATTCATTTTCGAAATATTACAAAATGGTGTTTCCCACAAATGCCTTTAAATGTTCCAGAAAAAAGAAAGGAAGAAAGAGTGACATAAAAGGAAAAGGAGGTGGAATACGTGTAAATATGACATTTATGAAATATGAAATATCATATTGTGAGTAGTGGTTGCAGCAAGCTAACTGATTGCACACATTTATTATGCTATAGCAGAAAGGAAGGAACGGTAACGATAAAGGCTAATGATGTTTATAAATAGGCATAATTCATTCATGTGAAAGCTGCTCAATTCGAACTGATATTTGACTTGACTTCTCAATAATTTAATGCATAGTAAAGAGTGTTGCAAGATCCTGAGCGTGGAGTATGCAATATTGAAAATGTTCAAAGAACAAAAAGTTCAGAGGTGACAGGCAACTAGTCAGCTAGTTACCATAAATTAGGCATCATGTACTTTGTCTTTGTAAAAAACATCGTTTCGAGAACAAAGGGACGGAACAAACAAAAGTTTCCCAATTCTCAGCTTCACTCCGGGTTTTAAGTATGTGTAAGTATATTGGAATTACTCTTTTAAAGATGATTTACTTGAATGTTTAACAGATATCGAAGGAGAGGAGACTGTTAGTGTGATGTTAAACGGAGAAGAATCTGAAATTACCTTTTTCAAGCTTAATGACTTTAAAGTGAGTTTTTCTGTTTTGCTGTGTAAATACTTCCATTAATTAAAATATTTATTTTTTACATATCTTTGAAAAGTTATGGAATTGAAAAGGGATGCATGCCACCTAACAATTCTCCGTATATGCTTTCACTCCAACCATCTTTCCACTTTTATGCTATGTTGGGGGAATATGAGACTCGCCACCTAACTTTCTCCGTTCTCTGTTTTCCATCTAGGCGGAGTTGAATCGAGGAAATGTTCCTGATGGCTTTCTTTTAGTTTACTCGGTTGTTGATCGCACCAGTTTCCAGAGAGTGGAATCAGAATTGAGAAAATTGCAGGAAAATGACCTTATCCGGACAAAAGCGGTGGTCATTGTAGCGAATAAAATAGACTTGGCAAGGAGCAGGTCTGTTTCAGCACAAGGTAAACACGACGACTACAGGGACATGAAATTGCTAGCACTCACCCACACGAAATACTAATGGCACTGTTGATTTAAAGAAGAGTTATAATTTTTTAATTTAAATCATGAAAGATGGGCGCTGTGTGGCAGTATCGTACCGAGCAAAGTTTACCGAGATTTCTGTTGGGATTAACCACAACGTGGACGAACTTTTGGTTGGACTATTGCACCAGATTAGACTGAAATGTGAACAAGCAGGTAACTAGCTGTACCCAATATTTCAGTACATAACATAAGTATTTATTAAGTACAATCCAATCTAGGATTTTATATTTTGCACATATATACATGAGCTGCAGTAAAGGCAGTTGTAAGTTATAGTAATATTATAACCAACAATATTATTGTTTCCTATTTAGGTGGCCCAGATAACTGGAGCAAGCATCGGGGAGTATGGAAAGCAAGTGTGAAGGCTCGGCAAATGCTGACATGGCTGCTGGGGAAAGAGGATTCAAAGTTTAAAAACTGCGAGAACCTGCATATATTATAAATTGTTGTTCACCCGATTTATTACTCAAACTGGTTGAATGAATGGCAATCTCAACCAAACAAAGAGAAAAAGAGAAACTTCGGTCTTCAAATATATACCTAGCTCTATAGAATATAACATTATTATCAATTATGATTGCAATTTCTTATATATTTCTTAAGAGATACTGGATAATATTAATATACTGGATACTGTAAATACGTACATAAAATATTATACTTCTGCTTTTGCATGACTTTAAGGTGTACACAAACTCATTTGTCAAAGGACGAAATTACTACCTTATAGAAAAATATACTTTATATTTTGCTCCTGAAGAAAATAATATTATTATGTGGAATGTAATGTTGAATTGCTCGTTGCCATTTACGGAACTTGTATAAAATTAAATCTATAGAATAATGTTAAATGTTATTGTCTTTCGATTAGAGTTTAGCATATCTAACAAACTACAATTCGCAGTTTTAATGTCACTGACAGCGTTTATGCAGAAGCTCATATATATAATTAATTGGTATAGTTTGTGTTGGTTTCCAAACGGATACGGTGGCATCTATCGACCTGTCTGTAGGCGTCGTTTGACATGAGTTTCTGTGATTTTGCGA
Organism: Sinella curviseta; assembly: GCA_004115045.4. Lineage (NCBI taxonomy): Eukaryota > Metazoa > Arthropoda > Collembola > Entomobryomorpha > Entomobryidae > Sinella > Sinella curviseta. Next base: position 46,819,789 of record CM023201.3, on the reverse strand, counting down.
ATCGAATTATTGGTGCCATTCAAAATGCATAAAAGCTACCAGGGACAAATTAATAAATGATAAAATTATTTAAACAAACACAAATGCACATGTGCACCTATTTTACCGTTCAAGTTCTAGAATTTGGAATTGGAAAATTGGATGTGATACAATAGTTTCGTCTAAACTTAACCACAAAAATACTATTATGAAAAATTGTTTCTATAAAAAATTTAATGAATGTCACAACTGTCATACCTTTCGACATATTTAAAGACGAATGACAAGCACATACTTAATACATAATATTAACCACATCGAAACACTCATCAAAAGGAAATGAACTTTCGGGAAAATTAACCTACTTTCTAAATCCAATAGAAAACAAAATTTTGGTTTCAATCTCAAATTTTATGAAAGTCATGTCTAACCTTCGACTAAAACAGTATGAATTTCATAGTCCATAATGTAAGTGATAACAGGCAACGGACTTATAGTTAAAATACTTGAATGGAAATAAATGAAAATCTTTCGACAAATTCAACTTTGTCAACGAATATAGGACATGTTGGCTTATCATTTAGAGATGTATTCAACCGACAAAAGTAACCTATATACTCAAACAAAGTCACACTATCTATGAAACAAGTTAAATAAGTCAAAAGTAAAAATTAGTTAATTTTTCCGTTTGTATCTTTCTTTTTGAAGACTAAACAAATACTGAGAATTATTTTATTCAATTAGGTCTACATAATCCATATTACGGATTCCACATTCTAAACATTTTCTTTGAACTCATGAACTCTAAGTTACTTGAATAGAATAGCCCCAAGTCACAGGTTTTCGTTCATTACATTGTGTTGAAGTGGGGTTCGATTGAGATGACCCTATCAAATCAATTCCTACAATACAAAGTACATGTGTGTTGTACTTGGATTTTTATACAATTCTTTATTAATAATCGTAGTTAATAGTTCTTGTTAAAGCATGAGCTTATAACAATGAGAGTCATTTGACATAATTAAGTTTGAAGTAATACATAGTCATTAGGTCGTAGTTTTCTCATCTCTAATTTAGAATTTGATGTGTTAGTTCTACTTAACTATACTAAATCATAGGGAAATAATTTATTTGAATACAAATTCATGAAATCGAACTACATAAAATATTATACCGTGAACTGTGAACCATCTCCAAATAGCGCACTTGTTCATGTACGTTATAAAATTATATGATTAGTTATATCAGGTGATTGATTATTGATTATACCTATAACTTTTCAAGGACAGAAGTGATTAATTTTAAACGATTTCGATAAAAAAGTAAACGTGTTATTATTATAAGTTTTATTATTATTATTGAATTTTCATATTCAAAGTTCATGAATTTATCAATATTATACATATTATGCATACACTTGACAATAAATTATCTTTCTTTATCATGTTATTTGTATACTTTTATTCAGTGCTATTAAAACAGACTAAAAATCAATCATGATCATCAATGGAATAATCATCAAACAGATTTGACAATACTTTTGTAATGTTATTTATGCTCTAACTCTAAGAAATCTTAGAGAGATAGTTATAATACTATTGGAAAATAATAGTTATATGGTTAATTGTATCAAGAGCCCTACGACTGATCCTGAGAGTTTTCCACGTTTGCTTTGCAGCAACAATGAAGGTCTACTGCAACCTACATAAATCATACAAAACACAGTGCAAAAATGTAAGCAATCACTGACTTTATTGACGACTCACCCTCACCCGCTCTCCATTGTCTTATTAAATTACAAACTGAAATATTATTACGGTGGTTCCATGTGCTGACGGAATGTGGACGTCAATGCCACTATCTCGCAACGCCACCTCTAATAAGGAACTATTATTTCAAATTGTTAATTGACAAAGATAACTTTCAGGATCAGCCATATATTTATATGTATAATTATTATGTAGGTATGCACGTTCAATGTTAGTTAAAAGATAGCTTTTACAGCTCCAAAAATGTTTGCTTCGTTTCAGTTCTTTAAGTAGGTAATATGTTCAGTACCTTACCAATTTTGAGTTGTAAAATAAATGAGATAGATAGCATGCTATTGATAACGTTTTCTTCTCATTTTAATGATGGTATGTACTTGTGATTCCACATCTACATTGTTTTATAGTTAGGAAATTAAAAAGCTATGTAGTAAAATCAAAATTGAATGTAGCTGTATCAATCCAGTTTGTCGTATTCCACAATAATACCTTTACTATCTCTTGTATCTTCTCCATCGTCAACTGTTGCTATTAATACTTTGTACTTCTTATCTTATATGCCCAAAGTTACATGAAGGCAAACAGAATAGCGTAGTGTCATGCTATCCCATGTATTATGTATAATGAGATGAATTTTATAAATCGTTAGGATTGTATGTACATATTTGTAAATATATTATATATAGCCATATAATGTTTCTTGAATTGATTAATTACACCTCAGCCGCGTGAAAGTTTATTTTGAATTAAATAAATCCTGTTTCGAAAACCATCTTTAGTTTCTTGACTTGATTCTTTATTAATTATTACGCATACATATTTACGAACTATCACCGTTTTGCACTTTCGGCACGTGTAACAATGAAAATCACTGGCTTTATATATCTAAAGATCTGAACTGAATATATCCGTTATGCAATGTTCAATGGAAATGCGTTATCCAGACTGGGAGCGAAAACTTGAACAAAATCAAAGATAATAATCGTTTCCTGTCGCAAATAAATAATACAAGACTGTTTACATTTCAAAATCATTTAAGCATATAAATGGTTTAACAAAATAAGAATTCGACTACTAGGGGGTCGCTATGAACTATGAAGCTGTGGCAAAAGCGCTGCAGCAGACACAAATATAACACAGAAAGCTGATTTGTGTACTTACTTTTTAAAAACATCAGTAAAAAAGATAATCAATCGCGACTAGCTAGCGTTGAGTTCGATAAGGTTTTTCTTCAGGTGGAACAGTTCCTTTTGGTTTCAGTTTATTTCTGATAATATCCTCCTTTCTTTGCTTCTCATTTTTAACTCTCGCAGCATGATGGGTAACAGCAAAGTCCATTTCACCACTCAGCTTCATAATTTTACTCTGAAAACCACATTAAATAATTTAAAATCATTGTCCAAGTGAAATATGCATGTGGTACTGATACTGAGCGCAATACATGTACTTTAGTATTACGGTAATATTTTGCTGCTCTTGAGCTCGTTTCAGCTTCCCACCTCCAATAGGCGTTGGTCTTCCATCAAGAAATGAATAATCAGGTCCATCTGTAAGTGGTCCGTACGCATTCGGATTCGCCGGTTTTCCTTGCCTAAAACACAAAGAAATGTTAATAAATAATGAGTGATCACTTCAAATCATTTTACACAATAATTGTCATTATCAGAATTTTCGTGCCAAGCAAGAAACGGAATATTAAACTTTCCGTAATTCTTACTTTTTTCTCCAATCTTGTCCCGGAAATTGGTTACAAGTTGTGGTATGTATCCAAGCTTTCGGACCCGATGACCCTATAGATCCACCTAAGAAATATTAAAAATCAAGTTTTAATTGAATCAATATTCAACTATCGGCCGGGACACCAAAACCGATTTCATATCATTGTTGAAAAATAATTTACCAGTCGCTGTCAGGCAATTCGAGCTTCTAAGTATAAAGCATTTAGCAGTCACTGATAATGGACGATGTCCACTTAAAGTTGATTTTAAAACTTTCGCTGAAATCATCATGGTCCCAAGTTTAGCAATGACCCTTATCTTACAACAGCCAACAGCACAGGGCGCTATGTGTTTTCCACTAATTTCACTGGTCAAGATTCTTGGTTATTATCCTGAAACATGTCAATAAACTATAATTAAGGAATTGTCCCTGGGTAATTAGAGTTCCGTCTTTGAAAGGTGATGAAAAGTTTCGAAAAAGTATGCTTTTTAGGCATGTATACAAGTATTTAGGTAATAGGGGCAAGTTAAAATACACAAACAAAGTTCAATTTGTATAACTTTTGTACATACGTTGTTAAAAGTACTAATATATATGAGCAGTATCTCCTTCAAATGTCCTAGCTAATCAAGAAAGATCCACTTTTAACTTTTGTTGACGTAGGTGGACTGGTTGAACACATGTGTACACCGCACCGTAACGAACTTACTTACTTGTTAGTTTACACTACAAGCAGGATAGTCTGACTGCAGACACGGCACGAGGCATCCGGATCGGGATCCCAGCACATGGAATTGGAAAAGAAAAAGTTGCTTGTGTTTCTCTCGATACGAACTTTTCTACCTTTCCCATACCACAAGAGGACAGCCGAGGAATGTCAGAGCTGAGATTGTGGAGGGGAGACAACTAGATTTCAGTGTGGAAATGGTGTGAAATCCTTGGGTGTGAAATCCTTGTAGTTAGTAATATTTTGGCCATTTTCTTGTACCGCGATTGTGTGGGATCGGGTGGTGAGGGGATCAAACATGGTTTCCAAAATGTGATTGTAAGGGGTTCTTATGAGTTCTTAATGAATAATATGATGTCAAACTGCTAAAAACTAAGAAACGAATTAGCGAATGCGTACGTGCTTTATGAATCATAAATTATGATACACTACACGCACACATACACCACAAATTCAGATCATTTATGAAACAACGAATCATGGCATGGCATCTTTTAATGTTTCCTTCAAATCTTTTAATCTATAATTGAAAATTCGCTTGGGTCAAATTAATTCAGTCCCATCGCGTATGGAATAGAATTATTCATCTAATCGTCTAATTAAATGCGTTGTATCAGAGCGTACTATAGACACGTGACGTGTCTATAGTACGCTCTGGTTGTATATGTACATTTTGAAAGCGTCTATTTCCAGGTTTAAGGTTTAATGCATAATGGCGTTGGCTCTTCTAATGAACACATAGAATACTTGAACACATTTATTTTTTAGTCTATGTAATATGTATAATGATTAATGGAGTGAGACAAAAGTACATGTCTCATATTACAATTACAAAGCTTAGCGTAAATTAGCTTCATTGACAGGTCATTCACTTCGCATTTTCCTTGAAAGAGCGTATTAAAAAATATTTTTTTAATTAGACGGTAATCTTTTAACTTCTTTAAATCATCAAAATCAGAGAACTTGTCAGCTTTTTGAATTCTCATTCATTCATGATGTTTGTTGCAATCGTATCGTAATTCATATTTGGGAAAAATGCATATAACCGGACCGGATCGCTATCGCTAGTCTTTCATGCCATTATGCGTTACACTGCCATCAGACCGAAAAAAGGAAGCAAGCAGCAAGGCAGTGAAAAGGACAAGAGAAGCCGGTACTCGGCTTTTTTCTATCAACCCGTGCGTGTGGAGCGGGAATGGCTGAGAACGAGTACAGTTTTCTGCGAGGGGCACAACAAGAAGCGTCCCAGTAGCGCAGTGGACTAGCGCGTTGGACTTCTAATCCAAAGGTCCGGGGTTCGACTCCCCGCTGGGATGACGTTGATTTTTGCACAATTTTCCTTTTTAACCCTATTTCGAATAGGGTTTAATATTTTTTTATGAAAAATTGATGTAAGGAAAGGGTAAATGCATCGTATCCCTTGTTTAAAGGGACGTGAATTTGTTTTAAATGGACGGCGAGTATGCATGCATGCGTATGTAAATCCGGACGATGTCTCTTTTTCTTTCTGATACACGTGTACGTCGTTGTACTTACGCCTACACGTTTTATCCATCAGGTCCGTGCATAGGGAATATAGGTAAAGTTATCGTCACAGGACCGATTGACCGAGGTGGATCTTCATATTTCTTAATTAATTAAAAAATAACCTCCTTGTTTAAATTGTTAAATATTTTGACTTCCTGTGCTGAAGGAGGAAAAGTTAGATGAGCGCCACAGGTTTCTAACTGTAATATTTTTGTGGTTTGATGGCTTTTAGTTGATGCATGTCGATCATGTTATAATAACAATTTGTTATGATAATTGATGATAATGAATGTTTGTTACTGGTGAAGATCAATTACATTATTAAAACAACTCGTTCCTCCACACTTACAGGCTAAAAAATGATAACAACGGCGGGGGGAAATTAGGTGGTTCGGAGTATTTTTATACTCTTCTACTAGCAGCATAGTTTTATAGATTTATTTTCGCATTACTAAACTAAATACTATCCCTTCCTCACAGTTTTTGGATTAATTTTAAATGTACATATTTCGAAACTTTTTTGTTTGGTTTTCTTCACAGATGTAAAATAAAAAGTAATGTAAATGCAAATGTCTGAAAACTACACAACGCAAATGAGAAAATTTTACAATAATTATGATTACGATCTTACAAAAATGAAAACTTGAATGTACAAGTACATTTTTGTTCTCGAAAAGTAATATCAAATACCTTTACACAAATATAAATAGGAGTCCTTACTCTAGATGTTGGAAAGTCTTTCAAGGCGTACTTTTGTGAACTGGGTTGATTCCAGAACCAAGAGGAAAAACTATATTTGGTCTTGGCATGTACTCTCACGAGGACACAAAGGGTTGGAAATCCTGATCAGAGAAATGTAGTCCAGAGTAGACGACAATCCATGTCACCTTAAAACGATAAACGATTCACACTTGCATATTATAAGTGCTACCTTTCGAACGACATATGTAATACACATGCAAAGAACATGACAAGCGAACATTTAACGAGAATATATATGTAGTAAATACCAAAAATCCAGCAAATGAGGTCATGAAGCCTTCTTTCGTCAATTCCCAGGCTCCTCCGAATTCCTCTTCATCGACCTTCTGAAATCCCGAGAAATATAGATACAGGATCCCAGCATTACAAACGAAGAACCTAGAGAGAAAAATATTGCTTGTTATTTTACATCGACCTTTACGCATAAAATGCTGCTGAAATGATATGTTAACATACTGAATCACTTTTATTACTGATTGTTTAAAAAGGAATTAATTTGGTTCACTTACAGAGCTAATCCAAATATCCCAGTCAGCGGAATAAGCCCCCAAACCAATCCTAAAGCAACGCCTAAAACTTGCCTCAGCCAGTATATTATATCCAGGAATTCATCCTGTTTAAAACAATCAAAACCAAAGTCAAGCCATTATTAGTCACATCCTCATTAAGTACGCTAATGCCATTAGCTCATAGGCATAAAAATCTAGTGCACTCCGAAATAAAATCAAGAAAAATTGACATAACTGCTGTTAAATGAACTTTTAGCACTAATCTACTTTATCTCACCTTATCTGGCCAATCTGTTTGTCTAGAAAGAACTTTGCTCCAGGTCGTACCCGACCCAGACCGTAGTTGTTTTTCTCCGTCTGTTTTACCTTTCATAACTTAGCTAGGTATCAGCTAACTGCAACCGTGAAACTAATAAATTTAACCAAAATAAAAAATCCGCAAGACACGCTTTATAGAACAGCTTGTTGCGCAAGATGGTTAACAAGTTAATTAGCCGGTGACCATAATGAGCCCACCCGTATTACCGGAATGACTCAAAAAATTACTGAAAACTTTCAGCCACTGACCAACAAAATAGTTAACGAAACTAAATCAATGAAAATGGTTAATTTCCACGAAAAAGCTGTGACACTGGAACCGACTTTTGAGCGAAAAATGCTTTTACCGAACCGGATTTTGGAATTCCTACCTTTTGCAGTTGACGTGTACAGCAAGTCATCTGTAGAATGCGGAACAGCTGACTTTGTTCCTTGTTTGTACACACATGCAGCTGCTTCTCCAAGCGTGTTTGTAATATTTTAACAGAGCATTTTTTAAATTAAATACGCCATTAAGTTTTCATTATATTATTACAATTAGTATAAAAGCATTATCGTTATAAGAATAGCGCCCTTCGACATAGGTCATATAAAATGTAATTAGTTTTCTACATCAAAGTTTTTCTTGTGTAAATAAATACATGCGTATAATTCGCGAAGCTTGAAAAGTTCTGCTTCAAATTCGAATACGACGCATTATAATAACATTCGTTAAGGGAGCATGTGAAAGCGACTACCACCAGAAGGGAAGCTTATATCAGCCAGCCTTCAGATTAATTAAGCACTTGGGGAATTATAGACTAAACTGATAACTGAAACAATGAGTGGACGCCGTGGACGAGGAGGAGGACGCGGTGGAGTTTCATTCAACAAACCACCTGAACCCGCATTCCTGAGGAAAATCAAAGAGCAATTGGGTTTCCAAGAAGGACCTAATGTTGACACAAAGGTATGAAGTCAAGATCTTTAAAACTGTTTAAATGATGATGATGATGAGATGATACGTATTTGCAATCGAATGCAATGTTCGATTTTATGCGATTGAGTTGAGACCATGCAAAAAATGATAATATTACCATTACATGTTATACTTATAAAATATAGAGAGAGGAACTGGAGAAAGCAGCTGCAGAAGACGAAGAGGACAGAGACGATGAAAGGCCTACCGTTGTTGTCTTAAAGACTGGAGATCTTACAGCTGAAGAAGCCGAAAAGTTAGGGGCATTTGAAGATGGTAAGTATCGATGTTTAAAAAATCATGAAAAAAATAGTTTGGTATCAAGTTTTATGCATTCGTTTAATTAGCTTGTTGGTTTTTTAGGTGAAGATGAAAGCAAAGATAAAGGTGAAGAAGATGGCTCCGAATCTGGACGTGTTGTGTTTAGGAAACCAACGAAGCGGGCAAACGAGTCCAGTTCGGAAAGTGAGATTAGAAGTAAAATAGAGAAAAAGGAAAGTTCAATGAAAAAGGTAAAAAACAAAACGTTACTTTCCTTTGATGACGAAGAAGACGACGACGACTCGGGCTCTGATTAAATTTTTTACGTTTTCATATAAAATACAGATACTATATATACATACATCATGAAGTAGGAAGGATGCAAACATGTTATTTGCATTTGCACATCTTATACATACAATTGATAAGTTAAAATATATTTATATTATGCATTCATCGTGGCATAATGATCTCTTATTTTCTTCAAAACTCCTTATACCTATCCGATTTCATTCACTCGTCCCAGAAATATGTAAACATAATCTCAGATCTTTGAAGTTTTTATGTGGTTTTCGATTCTGAAGACGACATAATTGTTAATTTTCTTCTTCATAAACGAACAAATATGTAACGTCACCGTCATGTAGTGTTAGAAAAGACAACCAAAACACGTTTTGTACGTATATGCATCTTGAAAGCGATGAACGATAATATCATATTATGATGATTTCATCTCACGATCTATGTTCGTACAAAACTTATACCTATGTTCACAACGTCGGACATTAAACGACACTTTCGATAGAAATCGAACGTTTTCTCCCGTTTTGTAATAATGTTAATAATAACAACTAGAACTATTTTATGAAAGTTTATACCCATATTAAAATGAATATTGCTAAATAAATCAAATTTTTTACACCTAGACCTAGAAGTGGAAAGAATACTCTTGCCTTTAGATTGGCATAAAATATAGGAAAATGCGAAAATGCATGCAAAGAAATTTCATACAGATGTTTGTGTGGAAAATGATGACTTTTGAAAAATACATCTCGGCAATGTGAAAAATAAGGGATCCTCAATTGTACGTACCTATTTAATACAAGCGCTTGTTACCAATAAAAGTTTTCCAATTTGGAACTTTGCCCGTGACGGTTTGTTTGGTTCATAGGTTGTTTCATTGTTTCTTGGTAAATAATATGATGCAATTAGTATTTTTTTGCAATGTAACTTTTAAGACATTTTCAGATTTCTTGAATGTTGTTGTGCAAGTCTGAATTAGTACAAAATAGATTTTGTACGATGTAAAGTCTATGAAATCTCGATCACCCATTTATATGTGCTTTGGGTCACTCGGTCACTGGGGCGTATCGAGTCTTCTCATCCGTCCTACCTGATCTGCAATGCAACTAGTGACTGTCTTTCACATTCAAAATTAAAATATTATTTAGCGAATATTTATATTCTTATACATAGAGGTGTACTTATCCAGAGCAAAAGGGCATCAATTTTGTAAATCGGAAGTGGTGAAATCACAAATTGTGCAGCCATGTATTGTATTTCCCCACGAAATTCATCCTTTTTTGCATTCTATGCAATTCTGCTGTGACATGGCAGGTAAGGTTCAACATATTTGTACGCTTCTGCAATAACAGCTTTTCCATGATGCTAAAATTAAAGAATACTGAACGGTAGAAAAGGCTGGATAATGATTGTTACCATTTCGGCTGGATAAAATTTTCAAAACCTTCAATAAGAAAAAAAATCATAGAAATTTGTGTATCACAGAAAATCTTAGTAATACTGGAACTGGGATTGGGAACCTCATGTTATATTCAGATATAGGTAAATAGATTGATTGGAATAGGTATTGTATGGCACCCTGAGACAAAAAGTAGTTCACGTCATATCACATCCCAATATCTAAAACTTGTGCCAAGAAAAAATATGTTTCCTTGAATTGTAGCGTGCAGAATTGCAAGATATTGAGCCATTGTAATCCAACACAAAAGTTATAAAAACTTTTTGCAAAAGTAACTTCCGTCCTTTCTCGCAAGGAAGATGAAATCAGTATGAAATACTACATTATAGTATTAGGTAAGCATCCATGCTGCATGCATAAACAATGGTAATACAATGCAATCTTTTCAAAATTTAACTATGCCAGCATCTAGTTAAGGTAAGGTTTCCAGAAGTGACATTCATAATCGTACTTATCATGGTCAAGGGTCAAGATTAATAAGCTTTATGACAATATTCTGCTAGTTGGCAAATCCTACGCCGACGAAATTCATAACTGCTCAACTAAACTGAATTATAATCATGGTTATTCATGATGACGATAACAATCATGGACTTAGAACAAAGGCAAAATGCAGGGTATTAGGTAAGTCTGAAAAGGGAGTCAGCCAGTTCAATGCCCTGGTCTGATCTGGTAGCACTGGCAGCTGCACCCCTCCTCGTAGGGGCGGGTGGGTAAGTTTGTACAATATATTATGTTATGTAGCAGAAATATTATGCTTACCTACTACAAAAATATACAACTATTATTCTCACCAAGAGGCTTAACCAGTAAGTAACCGCATGCTTGCCTATATAGCCTATAACTATAAAATATACTATATATTAGTATACTCTGCTGCTATCAAGTATAGATCAACTATGCGCAGTTTATATGTTAATGTCTAGTATATCATATCATGGATAGTTACTTACTCTATATACCATTCACTAGCAACGTGAGTGAGCGAAACCGTCTTTTGTTAAAAAAAAGCTTCAAAAAGGAAGGTACAAAATCTACCTACAGAGCTTGAATTTTCGGTGACTGTTGTTCTCAGAATATTTTGTTAAGCGTAGAATGTAAGGGTAGACGAGTTTAAAACAGAGTATCCAACATCCAAAAAAAACAGCCAAAATGAGAAAATGCATTATTGTTTCCAAAAGCCCTATTTATTCAAAAATGAACTTTTATAGATAAATGAGGCATTCGTTTACTTGAACACGTTAATCCTCATACACGAAAATTTTTAACTACGAACGTACTTAATCATCTAGATGAGAAATGGACACAAGACCATGTGCATTCACATATATAATATGAATATGACCCTTTGACCTTGGAAAATATACAATTTGCCCACACATTTTGTGTACCTATATAATATCTGTGAACACTTCTATAGTCGTAAAATGTGGCCTCTCTCGCCTCATGCATGCATACATATGTACATACGTCAGTGAACGATAATTAAGTAATGTTGAAGAAGATACAACAATAATATATTATTTTGTTGTGGAAAAATCTAATATTTTAAGAACGGAAATGCCTTTCGTATTCGCATAATCATCCAACAGATTTTCAAATCTTCCCTACTATGTCATGTCCCCACTTTTCTTGACACTGGTGTGTTGTTAAATTATTGTACTTTGCAAAAAATAATATGATGCTGATGAGCAACATTGCACATTTATCTCATTCCACAGACTAGACAGTTTCTATCTCGCGTAATCGTTTGAAGGACTGATTTTAAAGATGTTTGTTACTATCAAAGATGACCTTGACAAATAGCAAAAGTACGAAAGTGTGCCGCTCGCCTTTCTGTCAATCATCGAATGTAGTGACATCAGAATTAGAGCAAATCATTGCTTTGCTTATCATGTCATAAGAAAAAAAACTAAAATGAATAATACTCAGTGCGGGATACCAAAAAATGGCACCTTGGAAAGGTTATCGGGTATATGAACAGAACATTGTAAATGTTGATTTTGGTAGGAATCAGTCATCCACTTTATTTAAAAAGCCAAATTATCATTAGAATCATCAATGCTTTCTGAAGAAACAAAATGGCGGCGTCCCCACCACCACCGCTACCCCGCCCCAGAAACCTGCAACGAGCAATTTCTATAAAAAGTAACATAATATCCAAATCCAAAGGATTTATATATCTTTATCATCATCATCATCACCATCACGGTTTTGTCTTCTTCAGCTTTATATGGATGGGTGGAAATGGAGGGGCGGTGGTGGTTACTCGGTTACTGGTTATATGCTTGCTTTGCTCTGTGCTGTTGAAATAATGTCTGCCCCTGCCCCCTGCCAACAGCACTCTGCTGACGTAACGTAACATATAAAACCCAACACCAACTATTCATGTAGCGAAAACTTTTTCTCTAGTCTACACTCTCCTTCCTTTCCACACGACACGAACCTATAATGTTGCCATTACATGATTACCAGTTGTCCTAAACTAAACTAAACCAGTTCATCGAAACGTCGGCAGAAGTGGTGCTGTTGCGTGCACCATCGTAAAAAGGCCTTCTAGGCAACTCGTCAAAAACATAATTATCTCAGCTTACCCCAATGGTTTTTAAACTAGGTAGATAGTAATTGCCTTGTTAAGCCTTTATTTCTTCATGGAAGGCTCGTTTCGATTTCCCATCTAGAAGACTAATTGAAAATGAATTTGAAACCGTTCGTTTTAACGGTCCGGCATTTTATCGTTAAAATTATGATCCCTGAGCGGAAGAAGGGAATCGATCGATTGAATGTCATCATGCGTGGGCGGACTGACAAACACACACAGATATGAATTGCGAATTAAAAATGTACGGCAGAAGAATATGTATGAAAGAAGCAATAGCACATAAGATACTTACCTATTAGCTCGGCTCAAACCGTAGATAGAGTTGGTTAGTTACTTTCACATTTTATACATTTTCAGGTTCATCTTGTTCATGTTCCCATTCCCATATCTAAGGGCTGTACGGTAAACGGTCAAATGATCCCAAAAAACACTGAAAATTGATGCTTGTTTTTGTGTTTTCTTCTTCAACAAAACGAGATTCTCGTATTGCCCATATACGAAGATCCTGTGATTTTCTCATAAATGCACATCCGCCAGAGAATTTGTCTTATGTTTCAAGGCTTGAAATTCAAGCTACAAAAAATCATTTGATTTTCCGGAACTATTCATAAAATTCATATATACATTCCTTATCTTCACTTGCAAATTAATGGTAATTTTGCGGGTAAGCATGTAGTAATTCATCAATATTGACATTAATGATGATGATGAGTTGTTTGTGTGTGAGTTCCTTCCTCTACCAGATAGACTCGCTTCCCGTCGAGCCAAACAAAACTGTGTACCTAAAAGTCTGTGGCATAAAATCTGGTACACAATATTCTTACTCTTACAGTAAAAGAATCTTACTGTGTGGTTTTTGCTTTTTGCTTCAACAAGTTCATCTTTCTTTGTTGTGCTCTATATGAAATGCAAATGCAGGGAATCACATCGCATACATCTCAACCGAGCTTTTTAGCTCTCTTTTCCAATTCTACATGCTAATCCTTTTCCAGATCCAGAGAACTGAGAGTCTTTCTTGAAATCATGTTTTAATTTGTGAGTGTAGTAGGTATTGCAAAAGTACACCTATTAGGTAGATCATCCGCAAAAAATGCAAAGAAGATGAAGGAGTGAGATGCTATTTATTATGGGCTTTTCCCTACTTTGTTTGCTTGCTTGGCTTCTCTGGAGCTAGGCGTTATGCTGACTTTCCAAAAATTAAGTACCCCCTGAATCCCCACTTCCCAACTGTAACTGGGATTGTAAAAAATCCCACAACTGAGGACCAAGAATGTATGCATTTTTGTAAACCATTCTTCGAGTAGGCATTTTCTAAATTACTGGAGTAGAGGTAGACATTGCCTGCATCTCGCTCTGGATAGCCACTCGTGTTGGCTTTTATAAATACTTGCTTGTTTGTCTGTCGTACCTTTTTTGGAACTCATCACTGATGAGTCATCAACATGAACCCGACGTCGTCGCGTCTAAATGGAAGTTTCTGGAAACTCTGAATGCAAGTTGTAGGTCAACCGAAGACGACGCCCGCCCGCCGCTCTTCCTACCAACTCAACGCGGTCAATATCAATAACTCCGCTTCGCATATTATGGCTGGAGAGCGGGAAATTTAAATTGGCGTCCCTACAACTTTCGTTGGCAGAATTCAGGATCACTTCTCGAGTTCATTGTTGGACCTCAGCTGAAAAGTGCGACAGGTTTGTTCTTGTTTTGGGACTGGGACCTGGACCAATATTATTGGCCACTCCACAAACACAACTACGACGACGTTTTTTAGAATTGGGGACCGGTTTTGTGAAACATGTGGAACATGTGAATGCGGGAACGGGAAGATAATAGCACAAAAGCAGCAAAATGTTGGATTAATTGTTGGATTGTTTCTACAAAAATGGGATATTCATCTATTCGTCATAATAATTATCTTTCAAGGTTGACGGTTAGTCGGAAATTTTGTTTTTAAAACGTATCTAACAAGTTCACAAAAATGAAATGAAGTCATCTTGTCAACAACATCATTATTATCCAGGTCCTGTCTCCCATCCTGCGTGACATATTTTTTGGTAGGTATCACATCAGTATTAAACATGTGCAAAATAATATTATGCAAAAGTGTTCATGAAGTCTTGAAAGTTAACAACAACAGCAGTAGTAGAAGACGACATGAATCATAAAAAACTCGAGCTGGTTCGTGTATCTTAAAACTTAAAAAGCATTACCTATTACCAAACTGAAAATTTACTTTGCATTCATTCTTTCAGCAGTGGTGTGGATTGGATGACGTGTTCCTTCCAAGTTCCAAGCGAGCGCATTGCCAACAAAACTAACAAGAGTACAGATCAATAAAACTCAAAGTTTCATCCATTTAGATGTTAGACCGACCGCCCCCGGCGGAGAGACGATACTTTCTAAAGGCATTACAAAATTATACTGTCATCCTCAAACGTAAGTAAGTGTACTATTCACTCAGAGAACTGATATATACATATTTTTACTTGAGTTGCTGGAATTTTTTTCAGATGCTCTATTATTGCTAGTTGTTTGGAGCGATTACTGATCTAGATTCAAATGCCCATGCAGTTTCTAACTGACCTCATTTTAAATGAAATTTTGCAGGTTTGTGAGTTTGGATATATCCATCGTTTTCCAAGTTCAATTTCAACCAAGGACCACCCAACCCATTCTTCCTGGAAGGATTTTGTGGAACGCTTAAATTCGTTTATTTCGGAGTAATTCATCAATTTCTTGGAAACATTCTAATGCAGGTGCGTCAAACTGTTATGAAATATGAAAACTATAAAATGAGTAAATGCATGCAATTAGTGCAAATGCAATTTTTGTTATTGAAAACTGCATATTTTTGCAATCGTATCAGAGTGCAATTAAAAATATTTTATGCCAATCCCAAAAAACATATATATATTTAAAATTATATATATTTTTTGTGCTGACGAGCTGTAGAATGTAGAATTATATATACCCACGTAGATTATATAACCTGGCGTTAAAAATTGTTTCATGATGATGACCGTATAATATAGCAACTGGTTTCTACATTATAATAGTTCCTTTGAGTATTTCTAAATAATGAATCTAACGAATAAGCGTGTATATATAACCAGTGTATATATACACGATGTACATAATATAGATATATATTTTTTATGCATAATATTTAAGTAAAAAATATATATACAAATGCCTAGAGAATGTGCGGCATTATTTGTAGGAAATACGGTTGAAAAAAGGGTCTGTTCATTGGAACAACATGATACCCGTGGGGTCTTGCCAAATGTTCCCAAAATTTTAAACTATATTCACCAATTTCCTAGTTGGGAAACTGGAACACGCCATTCCAGGGTCACTGGAATAAGTGGGGTTTGTGGGGGGTATTTTTGAAATATGGGTCTGGGTCGGCAAACGTAAAAAATGAAGGAGACGGGTTATAGGAAAATGTGGCAGTTCCTTTATTTCAATGGTAGAAAATCTACGGCGGCATATCGTCGTGAGTATTATTATTGCATTGGTATGAAACGCTGCTGCTGAAGAACCCCACTATTTGGTGGTGGTGGTGGTGGTAGCGTACATGATGATGATGATGATAATGTATATTGCTGAACTGAACGAGAGAAGAACTGAAAATGAAGAACTAAGGTTGCACTTCGCCTCTTGTTCTCAGTATGTTTGTTGGCCTGCCCTCGCTCACTTCACTGACTTGGTGCAGCTGCGGCCCGCTGGCTCTTAGTAATAAAAAAGTGACGCCGCCATCTTGGACTATTTCGACAACTGACGTAACCTCCTAATTCTCCATAAAATTCTCCAACAATCATTTCCAACCAAGGTCCCCGTGACCCCTTAGGTCACCCCCAGGTCAATCACCCAAGTCCCCTTGGTAGGTGCTATAGTCGGCTTTTCCCTATAGAAGGCTTATGTATACATAGTGGTCAGTGTGTCACTGAAAAGTGTTCGAAAGCACTCTTGTTGATAGTCACTGGGAAGAGGCATTTGCCGATATTCCAAGAAAACGTCAAAATGGCTTGGTAGTGGTAGACTTCCATTAGCCTTGGAAAGGGCACTTGACTGACGCTTCCTCCCTTTTGGAGTTAAGGCCAAGGCTAAAATTTGAAAACTGGAGCATTGTTTACCGATAACGCAAAGAGGAGAGAAAAAAGTGCGAAGACTCAGGTTCCAAGCACTGAGCTGTCAGGTTTTATGATAGCATAGAATAGAATCAGGTGATCGTAAAATACTTGCGTAATAATTTAGATTAGACACTTAATTGTTTTTATAATGCGCATTTATATTTAATGTCCTAATTATGTTATGCGCTCTTGGTATTTTGTAAGTAGGTGATGGTGATAATGTTTTATCGACATTGATTCTCATCATCTTTGTAACATTGTAATTTTTATGCTCAGTTAGGAATTTGCTAGCACAAGCACAGTGCAGATGACTTTTATAAAACTGTGGAAAAGATATTTCATTAGAGAAAATTTGTTTAGTTTTAATCATAGTCTTAATCCCAATGTTGTTTTGTACTGAATATCTCTAATTTCCTGTTTTGTTTTTTGTTTTACAGATGGGTAGAAAGTGTGCATTTAAAATCAACAAAAGCAACAAAAAGTGGTGAAGTTGTCAGTCTTTGGGAAGAGGACTCATCAGAGTTATTATTTTAACACAGTCAAACTTTAAAAGCTCTGCTGTACAAATATCAGTGATTTGTCGTAGTTAAGTAATTTGTGTTTGCTCGTTTTGTGCGGCGACAAGATTAATCTCAAATCGTCCATGTCATCAGATCCAGCGATGGATGCAACTACAAACGGAGACGATGATGACATCATCGAGCTGGATTCTGCGGAAGCAGATCCTCTGGCAGGTGGTGACTTAACAGCAGTTTCTAAAAGCAGTAACTCGCCGGTGCCAATCCCCATTGAGGACGACGATGAAGAACCAATGATAATTAATGGGACGAACAGTAATGGAGATTCTGCAGACGACAGCAGTAGCCAAGAGGCTGTTGTAAATTCGGAACACTCAAAACCTATCAGTATGGACGGCTCTAAATCGCCAGTAAATTTATCAAGTCAACCAGACAGGAAGAGCCTGCCACAGCGGGAAAAGGATCCAGGTCTTGTAATAATTGATACAAACGCCCTGCTCGCCGGGAAAGGACCGGTACCTCTGAAGACGGGAATTTCGTCAACGCCTTCAGTAGTAAATTCTAGATCTATACAACACGGTGCTGATAGTAGTACTTCTAGAGGATCTAGTATTAACATACCAGATGACGCATTCCTGATAGAAGCCCCGTCATTCATAGTCCCGTATGTGTTCGAGCAGTTGGGTCAGAGGAATTTAAGGGAATTAGTTGTTTCCATCAGAGAAGAGCTGATAAAGTCCAGGGCAGAGAAAATTGCTGCGGGAGAAGAGCTGACTGAACTTGACGAGATACCAGCGACCAAAAAACCAGTTTCCGACGATTACTTTGATAGTCCTACAGGAAGGCTTTTAATGAGTGTGGGAACTAATTTAGTTCAAGAGTACGTTCAAACAGATCTTTTGAAAATTCAAAAGCGTCAAGCAGAGAAGGAAAGGATTAAAAACTTTGGAAATGTAATATCACAAAAGACGACACAGAGTATAGTGTCGTTGAAAAAGAACTTGGAAGAAAGCAAAGAAAACAACGAGCCTTTCCATTTTCAAATTAAAAAGTGTGAACTCTGTAACTTTAAAACTGAATCTTTGTTAGTTCTCAATGCCCATTTGGAAACGCCTCACATGAGGAATTACAGTTATAGGTGTAACTTCTGTCAGTACACAACCAGAGTACCTCAAGAAATTTTGTTTCACACAGAGGCGGAACATAATACAAAGTCGCGACTGGAAAGGTAAGATCATTTTTAACATAACATGTATGTATTTTCGTTCTTAATAATCATTTGCGAAAAATGGCATTAAAGTAATCTGTATGTTTTTCTATAATATTCCACAGAGCGCCAGCGTACCATCAATGTCCCAATTGTCCGTTTGAGGATAATTCAAAGGGAAAGCTTTCCAGACATCTACAGGGTTGTCAAAAACGATTTAGGCTGGAGAAGAATCTGGAACCTCCAATTGATTGGGATACGCCCGCTAAACTTCCCAAATTGCCGAAGAACAGATTGATTCCACCTGGATCGCTAAACCAAGCTCTGATGGCTGCTAATCAGCTACAACAGAAGCAGTATCCACTAATTAATTCCAAATATGTGCAAGGCAACAAGGTTTCAATGCCTCCTCTCATGCAGGCTCCAAAAGCAAAGCCAATTCCCGGTCTGATACGAACAATGCCCAAAGGAGCTCCAACGTCAATGGTGAATTCCCAAATGCAGAGAGGTACCTATTTTATCATTATTTAGACCATGTTATGTAGCATAATATGTAGATACATACATAATTCACATAATTTTGTCACCTTAGGTATGCAATATACCCAACAGCAGTTGCTGCAGCAGGCAATGACGGGACAAATTACGTTACCTCCTGGTGTCAGTCCTCAGGCCGTTGGTGGTTTCCTAATGAAGGCGGGCTTAACACCTAATCAAATTTCAAATTCGCCGTCTATTTTGCAAAAAGTAAGTTTAATTCACGTTATCATATTATAATTTATTGGTAGCGAGAATATGGTTGCTGATCGGTAAAAGATAGATTCGCATCTATGCAAGAAGCAGGTAGTATCAGTGTTAATGAATTTTTATGTGATTGAATAGAGTGCCTCCCAACAAGCCGTTCGAAATACAAAGTCTGGAAATCAGCCCAGTATATCGATTACACCATTACCTCGGCAGTCTGCTGGGAACGCTGCGGCTCTTTCCGCTGCTCAAGCACAGGCACAGGCGAAACAGCAGGGTGGAAAAACATCCTTTGTCATTTGTGAAATATGTGACGGTTACATTAAGGTAAGCGGTTTGTCTTTGTACAACATTTAGATTAAAATATGCATTTGAAATAATAACATCTATTCTAGATTCGCTAAGACTTATTGTTTATCGTTATATTCTAGGACTTGGATCAGTTAAGAAACCACATGCAATGGATTCACAAGGTGAAAATTCATCCAAAGATGATCTACAACAAACCTCCATTAAACTGTCAGAAATGCCAGTTCAGGTTTTTCACCGACCAAGGACTAGAGCGCCACCTGTTAGGTTCTCATGGTCTTGTCACGTCATCCATGCAGGATGCAGCAAATAAAGGACAAGACAGTGGCCGTTGCCCACTTTGTGGAAAGGTGAGTTATCCAGACACGCTAACCCTATATAATGAATTACGTTGTCGAGGTTGTGAGGTGGCGAAACTTTGTACTATTGGAAAGTAGTACAAGTACGAGATAACGTTATGGGCATATCGTTAACGATGATTAATTCTGTCTTTTTAGGTTTATCAATGGAAGCTTCTCGCTCATGTTGCTAAAGATCACAATGTGACATTGAAACCCGCCCATCTCTCTTACAAATGTACTGTGTGTACAGCTACATTCGGAATGTACAAACTATTTGAAAGCCATGTGTATTCTGCCCACAGCGTGGCTAGAAACGCTCCAAGAGGAGGCAACCCCAACGAAAGGCGTCCTGGCCAAGCTCCAGCTAACAACAGGGGCAGTATAGGTAGTCAGATGCAAGTTAGCTCTCGCCCTATGCCATCTGGCGCATCTCAAAGTCAGTTTAAACCTTTAAAAATTAATGATGAAATTACCATTATTCCGCAACCTATGGCCAATTCGGGTCAAGGACTTCGGAAAGGATCTCTTACTATCACCCCACAAGCGGCTAACAGACGAAGCTGTAAGTTGTAGTTTTGTACATTCATTCAACTTCTATTAAAATCTGTCAATCATTATGTACATATGAGGATGAGTCCATGAGTCATTAATTTAATTTTTGCATTAACTTCTCCTTCACAGTTCGTGGCCAACAAGACGATGAGGGTATACAAATAATTGAAATTGACGACTCTCCAAAACACAATGGGAGGAACTCAATGGAGAACGGAGAATTTAAAACAAGACTACCTATTAGCGACTCGACACTTAGAAAGCGAAATCTGGAGATTAGCGTCTGTGGAACGGACGACTCTTCAGATGAGTCGTATTCCAGAGGAATGCCAGAAAAGCGAATTTGTCTGAATTAACTGTGGTATTAATCTAGATGGCGAGTAGGGTAACTTTAGTTGTAATGATAAACTTGTAATAGTGGTACTGCTATGTACGTGAAAATAAATTATAATATTGTAACCTACTGTTAGTGAAACAGCAAATCCAAAAGTGTTAGTTGGTGTTTGTGTGTGGTGGTGTTACTTTTAGTCTCCTCTGATGATGGAATTCATTCTACACGTAAAGTACAGCGATAATATTATTGTGACGATTTTATACAAACGTAGTTTACGAATACATAATATTTTCTTGTTACATGAAATACTTAAAACGCGGAACTTAGGGTATGTGTGTACATGCTGCCCTCGGTGTATACAAGTTAGTACATCATAGTTGTTTTAAAAAATTAACGTGTCACGTAATATGCAAACTGTAGGTGTAGTGTTCATTTTGTCTATATAAACTTTAGGTAGACATGATGTAAATGTGCTACTTCTAAGCAAAAGAATTCACCAAATCTCGTTATTTAATGTCCACAAAATGGGAATCGAACGAAAATGGGTTGAAGATGATATTAAGGTGTTTTATGGAATATATTTGCTAAATGTACATAAATTATATGAATATTATGTTATGTTAAATTAGTTAGGACAGTGTATCGTGTAAGTTATAGCTAAAAAATGTATAAATACCTAAGTAAGTTGAGTATTGATTGAAAAGTAATTTAAGTGACAGTAAGGTTATTAGTAGATTCTTATATTCGTAATACTTATGAAGTTTTTTCGTAAATTAATAACCTCAGGAATTAATGAGGGTGTGTGAATTTTCATTTTAATTTACCATGATTTTGAAATATAAACGGTTTTTAATGTGCTATTTATAGTTCTTCAAATGTATCGGTGTGAACCAGTTATCGAAAATGTCATTTTAGGTGAAAGGATATAGGAAGTCAAGAACGGTTAACTTATTCTCTGCAGCAAGTTAAAAAAATTGTCATTATTACTTCCAATAATTTAAAATCATCTTGAGAACAAAGCAGAAGTAAAAATAAAGCTCACTTCAAATTGTATTAACTATTTATATTTGGCCCTTCGTTTTCAAATAAAGCTGTCAAGCATTCATTTAACCATTTCGATTCTGTTCTGTTTATGGTGTGCACATTGTCATTAATCATCTTCTTGACATTCGCAACTAAATGCATTTTTGCTAGATTAATTAGTACATGTAATAATACTGTGCTTAAATTCCCAAGAAGAGGTATAAAAGTTCATGGCCCGTACCACCATAGTGTCATTATTTCTCTCATCATCAGTAAAGCCTCATGACATTCGTTAAAGTATGCATTGTTACATAACACAACCATTCAGTTATTTCCCATTTAAATAAATCTTCTCAAATTACTTCGGTTTATTTCTTGCTATATTGCATGAATATAATTTGTATAGAATTAACTGTTAACTACGATTTGTAACACTGTAAACGTAAACATATTATGTAACGCTATGAGAATAAAATAGTCACTCTTGCATTCGGTTTACAACACATCATTCCGCACTCATACTCAAAAGAACTCATAATACAAAAGAAGAGTAATAGGATACATAAAAATCGTAATTAAAATCGAAAAATCCCTGTTCCACGACATCATCCGTAAATCGTGTGGAAATGACCATGAACTTTCTTTATCGGCGACCTCCTGGACGTGGGCCTCCTCTCCCTCTGACGCCCCTTCCTCTACCCCTGCCTCTTCCTCGGGCACCCCTTCCAGCTCCTGAAACAATAAAAATATATATGTACATAAGTTAAAACACAAGATAAGCCCTTACAACTGTGACTATTTGCTAACGCGAGTCATGTCGTATCGAAGTCACGCGAAAAGCGAAATTGATAGACAAAAAGTGACTAATGACTGACTGATAATTTTCCGTTGGAATGTCAATAGTAGTCACTTAAACATTAACGACAAAAAACTATCTACTATGCATGCCTATGCCATAACTGAGCTAATTTTTTTTCTTTGGCGTGTACTGCTAATTTGATCCCATCCATGGATAAAGAACATTGACAGGTCAGTATTAGCATAAAACTTGCTATATTTCCCATTTGTCAAGATCGCCATAATAGGAGTATATGACGTCCCAAAGATTGAAGATTGGGAAAAAAGTTAATTAATGTAATAGGCACTAAGCTGTTGCCAAAATGTATCACATTTTCAAATAATATGTACATATGAGTCTTATGATAAGAAAAGTATTACCTTTCGCTTCTTGCTTCTTCTTTGCCTTGGACTTGGGTGTGTCATCGATAAGCAGGGTTTCCAAAGGAAGGGAATCTGGTAGTATATAATAGCGAATATTATTTCCACGAATACTTAACGAATCCAACTGAACAGGGTCCCGGTTCTTCACTGTCATTTTTACGGCCTTCAGATGAGTATTCATTGCGACATCCACCCCTGCCAAATGATTACAAGTTTTTGTTTAAAAAGTTCTAAATAACAATTATATAAAGGAAAGATCCTTAACCAATAAACCATTTAACAAATGAATGACCCAAGCTTACCGGTAATTGTTCCATGGACCTGTGTTCCATTCTTTAGCTCTATTGTCACCGTCTCGTGGCTCAATTTCATCAAAAATCTGCAATAAAGACAGAATTGTCAATCATTATCACAATTAATGCTCTCACATATACAACATCACAACAAACTAACCCATGCGTAATCACTGCTTTAACAATTAATCAGTAAACATAATGAGAAAATGAGCCTTTGCTTACCGCACTAATTTCATTTTGCACAACTGCAATGACCTTTTGATCCAACGTTTACGTTGAAGCAATTAACAAACAACTGGAATCAAGCCAACCGATTTTAGCAACCTTTTTACGTTAATTAACAGTCTTAAATGAGCAAACTTTAATTTTTACTCGACTTCATTTCTTGTGTTTATTTCGGCTTCACTAAAAACTGGGAATATAAGAAAAAAGAAGACAACAATAAACGCTTCACCCGGAAAGGATCAAAACTCGCGCAGCTTCTGCCGAAGCACAGGGGCAGATGATACACTCGGAATACTTGACAGTCAAGTTGACCAGTTGTGTGCTTCCTAGATGGCGATGGCGGCCACCGCGTCACCAAGACCTTCACTTTCTTCGCATCATCATATCATGAAACCATTGTAACCAACAATGATGATTGCAAATTATGGAAATTGAGCTTCCATTTCTCGGCTGAATGATAACTCCTCCGAGCAGCAAACGCGGCTGTAATTAAGATCTTAATTACGCTGACTTACGTGCGTTTTTAATCAAGTCCATACGAACAATAAGTGCTATTTGCGCAATAATTAAAAATGGGAGGAAGTCAAAGTCGTCAGGGCGTAAAGAGGCGCAATCCGGATCAACCCTCCAATGGAGATAACCAGCAGGTGGATACCTCCGGTCCATCATCTGCCAAGATATCCCGTGCCTCTACAATCACAATCCACTCCAGTGGAGGTTCTATGAACATTTTGAGCAATGGAAATCTATCAATGGCATCGGGTAGTCAAGGTCATGTCATCAGCATTGGAACTGCCGTGATTAAAAATTACGTCCAAACTGGTGATGGCACGGTAGAATTCAACCTCGATGGAAATGATCTGGATATCATCCATACGGGAACGGGAAGCGTCACCTGCACCATTGACAATCTTGATGTGAACATCGTTGGAGATGGAAAGGAAAGTTTTGAGCTTCCACCCAGTTCCACATGGAATTTGCTTGGATAACGATTCTCTCTCTTCAAGTTCCTGATAACAGCCGAGCCCGCAGATTTACTATTCAGCGACAGTTATGAAATCATTTCAATGCTTTTCATCTCAACTTTTCTTGTTCATCTCTTTTTATTAGTAATAAATTATTACTTTACTCTGATGATTTCTTCTCGTTTTCTTCATTTCAATAAAAATTGTATGAAACGTAAGACATTGTAGCATGCTATGTATACGTATGCAACTGAATAAAAACGATGATTACCAACTGACCAATTTACTACAGCATTTTCTATGTTTTTTTCATCAGACTAATATAATATGCTTGGTTAGTAAATAGTGAAACTTAGTGAAATAGTAAACATTTTTAGCTCATCAGATAGTTATCATGCAAAGTTTCAAGTTGCCCCAATAAAAGTTTTGTGACGTGTGCACTCCTGCTTTCTTTCACTTTCACCCGTGTCTCAAAATTGTTTTCATTAACACATTTATTATTAATCATGAAAGAGAATGGATGCATTGCGAGATTCAATCGCTGAATTGAAGATAAACTCTGCTTCTGCAGCACAAATTTCCACAAACAAAAATAAGTGTATTTTTTGAGTGAAAACAGAGCTGAATGCAAGCAGGGAGGTTCAGGCAAGTGAGAAAGGTTGGGCTCAGGAGAGAAGCCAGCAGCCTATGTGGAATGAATCCTCCCAGTGGCTTTTGGTCATTGGTCCGCCGCACAAGTAGCAGCCTCTCACTCTCAAACGTGCCTCAGCAGCATTGTCGTCGCGAGTGAGAAACACCACCGAGGTTAGTGAAATGAGATCCCCCTCTGCACAAAAAAAAACCTTGTTGCCTTCTCAGCACATTTGCCTTGGCTGTTGTACATCTCCAATAAACCCGTAAACCTTTTTGCTTAAATGTTCACTGAACCAGCCAAACTTACTTATACTTTTGTATATAAAGGAGGCATCACTTTGCGTCATTATAATGTGTACCTAGATAGATATAATATGTTGTATGTACCTCGGTGAGTAGAAAGCTCACATGGGTAGACAAGATCATGTCTCTAACAAACAGCAGTAGTGGAAGTAGTGCCCAATTTCATGTATGTACATCAACCAACACCACGACGATGGATGAGGTTACCTTACTTTACTGTCACTTTGCTTGTTTGTAAAGCAAAGCCTCACAACCTGAATCAACATCAGTCTTCTATAATGCATCTCCGCATGTGGTTCTAGCTTCACAGCCTTCATCAGGGAGCATTCCATAAAATATTTTGTCTCATGGTACCCTTCTATCAATATATTACGCAAGTATTCCACATGAATGGAAATCTGATCCAGAAAAAATTAATATACCCATATTAATTAGTGTCATCATCATTGATATATCAATGAACATTGAGAAATTACTTTTGTCATTAAATGGTTAAAAGACAATATAATAAAAATACATACATGTGTATATGAACAGCTAATTTCGAACGATATTATATTGTTGGCCGTCTTCAGTTTAAGTTTGTGTGTTCAAGGAAAAATATATATTTTAGTGGTTAGGAATCGAAGTGTGTGAACGTGTGAAATTCACGATAAATAAAAAGTATAGTTCATATGCAAAAATTAGTTTGTATTAGTAATTACCACGCGTCATCAGGATGTTGGTTAGCTGGAACAGTGTGGTGCTGCTGGTTCTAGTGAAATTTCTTCCTGCTACCAACATCGTCGTCGATAACGAGTTTCATTCTAAAGCGATAATTGTATCCAGTCATGAATAAGGCATCATCAGTGTCGTGTCTTGGACCTACTGCGGCCGCTACTTTAAATAATCACCTTAATCATCATCCTCACACCCACCCCCATTTTGTTGCAGCGCACAGACCTGCACCTCATCATCACCACCACCACCATTTGCATCACCAGCAACCACCTCCCGGAAACATGTTGCCCTTTGACTCACTCGGGCTCTATGAGCCACAGCCCAAGCCTAGGTTTTATTTTAAAATGCCTCGTGTTGTTCCAGACCAAAAGAATAAATTCGAGTCAGATGAATTGTTCAGAAGACTAAGTCGTGAAAGTGAGGTGAGTAAAACAATTTTCTGTATGCAAGTTTTATGACTACTTCTTAGAACGTGATTATTTTCATTTCGATGATTACCTACTTGTAAATATGTGTGACAAGTTGAATGAATATGCACCTTGTAATTTGACCAACATAGAATCGTATAAGATTTTATACGGTTATTTTCTATCAGGGGAATATGTTTGATATTTTCTGTCTTTCCGCCTCAGAACACATCAAGTTTAGTATGCACAAGTTCCATCAAAATTGGAGCAGCGACTGTCCTTTAAACAATCCCGTTTTGCATCAATAGCTTTCTAAACAATGCAGTGAGCAAACACTTTCGGAATGAATACTTTCGTGCAGTGGCTTATGACATTCTGAGAAAAATGACAGCTTGTCTTGTTGTTAGATGCACTAAAACACACTAGTTGTTTTATTTGATACCACTGTTGTTTGTAGTATGCATTGCACGGGTATCGACGATGATGGTGCGATACACTAGTGACTTGCCAGCCTAGAATCATTTTGTGTCAGATCTCATTTTATCAAAAATTCGTTGGAAATTATTGTTTATGTACCCCCATTGATTCTGCACCTGTCTTACTATATATAATATTGTATTGGTAAGACTTATCTGAGAAAGGCGAAAGCGGCGACGGCGGAAGCCGCTGTGTAGAATAAATGACCTTGCATGTCCCAATTATTTTCTAACTCTTTTAAGTAAAAAAATCTCGTACTTATAAATTGTTACAGGTACGATATACCGGATATAGGGATAGACCGCTGGAAGAACGTCAAATGAGGTTCCAAAATGGCTGTCGGGAAGGCCACACCGAAATCGTAAGTATTTAATTCATGTTACTCTATACATATACCTAGGTAGGTATGCATACTATATCTACTATTATTTTGGTTACACGGTGGTAGTGGTAAATGTACAACGTTGCATTCAATCAATCCGTCAAATTATCTGGACGTTAGGATAGACGCTTGTTCAACATGAAGAGAAAAAGCATCCATAATTACCCAAGTCAGTACGTCTAAGCTAGGATCAAAAAGTAATACGTGGAATGACTTTCAGTTTTATAAAGTGAATAAAACTGAAAGAATGAGTGGAGTAACGAGATTTTAGCATTCTGAGAAAATGACGTCCAATTCTCGGAATTAATCGAATTTCTCAGGCAAATCCATTATTAAGAAAGTGGAGTAGTGTGAGGATGACTTGTCGATTTGCCAGGAAAATTATATCCGAGAGGCAGTACACTGATGCATTTAAAACACATTTTAACAAAAGAGTTTATTCTTTACGGATGGCCGATCCTTGAAAATTGCAAGCAATTTAGACGATTTTGACACAAATAAATTTGAACTTTAATTGCTATTTTTCTTGGCAAATATTCCATGTGAAAGGGCCATTTAGACAACTTTGAGCTTATTTCTTTAGTTTTT
Source organism: Sinella curviseta (assembly GCA_004115045.4). Lineage (NCBI taxonomy): Eukaryota > Metazoa > Arthropoda > Collembola > Entomobryomorpha > Entomobryidae > Sinella > Sinella curviseta. Next base: position 46,791,521 of record CM023201.3, on the reverse strand, counting down.
ATATTTGAATGAAGATGTACCACACATCCAGTACACCACCCAAGTATGTAGCATAATATGTATGTACACATTTTTCAATGAGGCTCTTCGTCTCACAAAGTGAAAGGGTCCGTTGTGATGAAAAAATGGAAACTGATACGCACATACTCAACAGTACAATCGGTGAAAAACTGACAATAAACGACTATACTACTATTATATAGCTCGGCTATTTATAAGGGCTACGCGTATTCAATGCAAGCACTACTCCAAAGTATGTATATACTTAAACATGTAAAATAAAACAAACTTCCATAATAAATGCTTCAGTTTCATTCACGATGCTCTTCCAACCGACAAAAAGCTAGTTGACTATATTCGGAAGATTTTTATGATAGGAGCAATGAGATCCAAATAAATAAATAAAAACATACACACACAGCTTGTGCCTTGTGTCCCTCTCTTTGGGGCCTTTTCTTTAGAAAGAAGCCGAACAAAAACACTGAACATTCATTTTCCAGATTACATTTGATACAAACAAGCGTGAATCTGTAGTGTTGCATCCAGTGTGTGCGATAGTGTCCTTACAACAGCGAAGTAATGATTATAGTGATACTATATCGTATCAACGACACAACCCCTCTTTTTATCTGTCAGAATCATCTTATTGTTCGTCCCGATTTTTTTTCTACAAACGAACGATATCCTAGCAGTTTGTTAGGTCGATTGATCAAACAACTGATTTCAGCAGTGATAACTGCACTACTAGTCGTTCCTAAAAACAAAATGGCAGCTGAAATATGAGCTTACATTGAATAATAGGAGCACATTACGATATTCATGAAAAGATTTAATATCGCAATGCTACATAATCACGTACGGTGCACTTTGATGAGAAGCGTGTTCAAGTTGCCCCAATTCTCGTTCCGAGAAATCAGAAATGATGATATTATTCTTGTAGGAGATGCGCGTATCACAGGACCATTTTTACTTCCAGTAGTAGTTTTTATTATTTAAATACATGCTTCATTTATTCATGTGTGTAATCTTAATTTCATCTTTTATTCTAGGCATTTATCGCAACGGGTACAAATCTTCAATTAGTCTTCAATCCAGTGGCAAACGGATATCTCACCGATATGCGTGATTGCGACTTTGACAAAGAGCATGGAAAGGTAAGCCCATTTATGACATTTGAATTCAAGTTTCTAATTATAGAGTACTCTCTTTATCTTTATCTTTTAATTAAATTGCCATTACGAGAGCATCTTGAAGGACCGAACAACAGCGGAGTCCCCTACACTTTGTTGTTAATTAAATCATTATGTCTGTAAACACTCGAGGAAAGACTCACATGAGTGCTTTGTTATATCGCTGTTATCAGCTAAATTGTGTTTGTGTAAAAAGATGAAGAGGTATTAGTTTCGCCTTCAACCCGTCACAAAGAAAATGAATGAAGTAATTAAGATTATTATTATGATTTTGACAAGAGTGTGTGTTCGTTCGTCTTTTGAGAAGTTTTTTACTTCTTGAGGCAAAGTAGCAATGTTAGCGTATCGTTCGCTTGTCAGATTACATGTCATAAAAAAGTTTGAATGAATTGCTCAAGGGTACTACTCCAAAAACACAGTTTATTAAAGTAATTCCTTAAGAAAGTAATGCAAAAGAATAATATACGGTGATGACGAAGAGGTATATGGTGAACTAGAAAAAGGGGTACCTTTCCACGAACATGCATATTATGGCTGGTAGAAAAGAATATTAAAGGGCATTAGGAGGCGGACAGACGCCTTAAAAAAGTCAAAATTCAAGATGGTAAATAGAGATGTGTACCTGATAAAGAAACTCTCCTGGAAAGATAATACAACAACTAAATGCAATGAGATAACAGCAGCAGCAGCCGCCGTAGGGTTTAATATAACATAATGGAAGTAGAAAGTGAAAATTTGTAAAGGAGGCTGTTGATTATTGAGTTAAAACATTACCGTCGCTGCTGACTGATGGGCTTTTGGGGAAGACTTCTACTGCTGGATGGAGTGTTAGAAATTATTACATGGGAAAAGCCTTACTTAACTGGTGGTAGTGGGATAACGATGATATGGTCATGTTTCTACAGTCTGGTCGAGTGTGTACTTGTGCCTTGATCATCATTATCATCAACTCATTGTCAGTCTGGTCTGTATAGCTACTGCCTCTTCTCTATTTCGTTATAAGCAGTAAAATAATAACAGCAACTCCTACATCATAAGTATAATTTATTGAAGAGACCACCTGAAGTAGCCAAATATAAATTTGATGAGCAAGGGGATGATCCTTCCGGAAGGGACAACATGTAATTACTGACGCATATAACCCTTAAGTCTTGTTGGCTCACTCTTTCGTCTTTTACGTGATCCTTTGTTTTTTTCCACTGATGATGATGACGCTTTATATTTACCCCTCACGTATAAGCCATCTCTACATCATTTTTAACTTGCAGTGAAGTGAAGTCACGTCCGAACTTTACAATTTTACCTTTCATAAGACTTCATATAGGTACATATATTTGGTAGCTTTCATTTGGTTAGAAGTTGTGAGTTTGTTGCACCGCACCGTGTAAAACAAAACTCATTCAAATTGCTCTGACTTTAATCTAATCAGATTATCTTTGCATGATCCAGTTTGATTATCCATATCATAATATTAGTACACCAAGTAATTCTGTAAGAAAAATGTGAAATTACGATAATTAATGCTGCTATCATAATCATCTACATTTCTTTTCTCAGTGATAATTGATGGGTGCTATTAATAACACAAGAGATCAAATAGACCTCCAAAGTACGGCATATCCTCCGCAGTATTAATTTAAGTAAAAAAGAAACAGTACACAGCAGTGTTGTTGGAATTGTTCTTTTGTTCTGTTCTTGTTCCAAAATATTTTTTAGAAAATCATATTGTTAGTTCTGTTCTGTTCCATGGCAGAACAATATTGTTCCTAGTTCCATTTGTTCCATCACAAAAATCATATTGTTTGTTCTGTTCCTCCAGAACAAAATGTACTAATTTGTTTCACGTAAAATAATGCACTTTTAAAACAAAATGCGACTCAATATTCAGCTAATTAATCCTAAAAGCACTGAAAATAGTCAATATTTAACCATTTTATCCAGAAAAATAGCATTCTATGTCATAAAACATCAAAATGTAGCCAATTTTTCTCTTATGTGGAACAATTTGGAACAATATTGTTCCAATTGTTCTTCTGAAAATCATTTTGTTAGTTCTGTTTTGTTCCACCTTGGAACAAAAACAGAACAAAACAATTTTTTATGGAACAAAACAAAAAGAACTCTGTTAACAAATTGTTCTGGTACAAATCCAACAACACTGGTACACAGGCAAGAGGTGAGTTGAAATCCGTAGTAATGGTGGCTGGATTACACCTTGATTCGAATAATAATGAGTTAATAATCACACAATATTTCCTTACAATTCACGACTTCTTGGCTACTGCCTTAATTCGTGCTAATTGTAGGTGCTCGACCGTCCAGAGCTATGTGTATTTCCTCCGATTACTCTCACAATTTTCGGATTTTCTAAAATGAATAACATTGCTAGATAATATTTTACGGAATAACAGCTCATTCGTTCTAATTTATGACCCACTTTAAACTACATTGCGTGTTTGAGATCTACAGTAAAACACGAAGAATAACCTTTTTGCAAACTTCAGTGTGCCCTGCAAAAGTACCGAAGCCGCATCGTCACATAAAATTTCTTGAACTCGACAAAGCAAAAACCCAAGAAGCATCCAAGGAGCAACATGCCATATATAATAATTAACATTTATAGCAAAATAATTACCCTTTCCTCACTTTTTGACAAAAAAACCGTAGACATGCGCATTTTATACCAGGCTGCTGAAGCAAAAGAATTAACTCCCCATACGCAATGGCATGGTATAATTATTATTATGGCTCAATTACCTTGAAAATGTCCTCTTCCATGCACGAGTAATACTACGTGCCCGTGATAATACGCATAAACTTTCAGTTCGACAAAAAAATTCACTACTCCTCTCCTGTCAAACGGAAGCACTTTCCTATAAAACTGGGATAATTGAATGTTCTAACGTATACTTATGAAGTTTTTATTGTTTTTAAATAACTACGGGAGGATTTTCGTATCCCAATCTTCAATAATATACATACATGCATGCAGAATACATAAGAAAGGAATATTTCATGGAGAGATGGATCTCAACATTCAACGCTTCTTGTACAAAGTCAAAGGTTCTTCAAAGCAAAACAGGGGCTGATGAATGGTGGTATAAAAAAATCGTTTCTTATAACTTATAGCCAAGAAAAAAAAGTGAGATGATATGGAACTCAAGAATCAAGTTTTATCCTTAGACGATAAAAAGGAGCTGCACTATGCTTTCTTTTAAAGTTTTTTTTTATAAATAAAGCATAATGACTAGGTAAAAATCTTCTTGACCAGAGATAAATGGGAAGGTTATCATTAAAATGCTATTTCATATAAAAAATCTCAAGTGAGCAATGCTTAACTACGTGGCCTTTTAATAGCTGGTCAGGTAGAAAAGGCAGACAAATTCTCCCTTTTTGCATACGCGTAAATACGTGCTACGCAAACAGAAAATGTTCACAAGTTCGGAGAACATGCACGTTTTTTACAAGAAGGATTCATTTAATGATGTGCACGTACGCCAGTCTGTCTGTCTGATTTTGCTGTAAGTGTCTTTTTAAGACCTGTAAATTGAGGATGCAGATGAACTTTTTTGTTTGGTTCAAATTGAATGGTCAGTTATGTATAGGCAAGAAATAATAGGGTTTCTTTCTACAGGACAAGCACACTTTTGAATATAAATGAAACAAAAATATCGACATACCTAATTTGAATCTTTGAATTTGAATCCCAACAACCTATATGAAAACACATTTGCCAGTTGCAGACTATGTCGATGTTTTTGTGAAAGAGAAAACAAAGCTGGTATTATCCATTTACTTTGTAATTTGGTGACCAGTGACCGTCCACTGGACATTAAACGAAAAAGAACGGAAATTCCTGCTGTGTATATGAAGACAGTCGAAAACAATGATGCTTACAATTTTCGCACCTTGCACTTCCAAGCAGCTCTACACGGTTCATGAATATTGAGCTTGGTCATTCGCCAGTAGTGGCTATTACACTATTTAGCTGTGTCAACAATACGAAAAGGCATGGCAAACATATAATTGCTGGTCAATTTGTCAACAATTCAGAATTATAGGTATTCAAAGAATAAAAGCTGTTGTATAATATGTATGTACTTTGCTTTACTCAACCCCTCAAGTTACTAGATCAATGAAAATGTGTACGTTGATGCTGAAGGTTTGTGAGTGAAAATGAATAGAAATCAATAATCTGACACCAGCATGCAGGAAGGAAGAACTGACCAGAAAATAGAAAAATGGTGGATGTGTAGGTACAATGTGCATTTGTTTGTACTGAATCTTTGTTTTGGGTACGGAATTTAAGGACGGGGGAGGTATCGATTTCAACTTGAGTGTTGTTGCATGCCATGGATTTCTTTTCCTTGTTTAGAAATAATGCTCTATTGACCACCCGTGCCTACTTTTCCTACGGGATTAGTAATGTGTCAATGAAGTGTTAGCAGTATTTAAAAACACGTGCCGATATTCACGACCTGACCAACCCATCTATAACGAAAATTACGTTATTAAGCAACTTTAGGTTACGTAATAGAACAAGTCAACAACATACCCAAGTCTGCTTTCAAGTGGGCTTTTGCTGCAGCAGACTCCAGACTGGCATGTAAAACATAAAACGAGTCTCCTCCATTCACGGAGTCATGTTTGTTACAACAAAAATATTCCTCCTCACTCATCGAGCTCCCGTATTTTTGGCTCCATTAACAGCGTCACCTTAAAAACGTCAATTTGAGATATTTTAGGGTCATTAAGCATGCCGGTTCTTGTGTCTGCGAACGTGTACATACTTTAGACTACTTAAAAGATGACTCAAAAATGCCCTTTCCCCAATGCGACTATTTTACGTTGGCGAACGTGTCACCACTAATCGACTCCAAAGTGAGAAATTATTTTACCCGCAGGGTCAGATGGATAATATGACGAAGAATCAGTTCGTTGATTTAGTTCATATCTAAATAAGCCAGAACGTGAATTTCAGGAAGAAAATTTTTAAGTTCCTCTTCATATTATATCCTACCCTGTTAAATACAGTAGTTTTTTGTCATTGCATTGGTCATTCAAGTTGCATTTACATTGCATCTGGTGTTTCCAAACAAAAAAGACGACAGCAGATATTACTATTTACAACTTTGTTTTGTTGACAGCATTTTTTTTGAAGAGAGTGCAATAAATAAACCGTATACTGTAAGTAATGCAGTTTTATGACTGGAGACAGCATCTGCATCCTTTGAATTGTTGGGCATGATCCTGGCCAACAATCCACAGGACACGGCGTCGCGTCAGCCACATTATCACATAATGTGCGCACTTTTCTTTGTCCAGTTTATTTACCAAAGTATAGGCGAGGAGGTACCTTGGAAAAACTGACCTGTGTGAACCTGGTTGACAGATTGCTTGTTATTGGGTTTTTGTCTAAAACTTTGGAATTAAGGCTTCCTTTGATTCTGGCTAGCAATGAGACAAAACTTGGTCCTAAAACACAGAATGGACATGATAGTAGTACGAATGATGCGATACAAGGGAGATTCTTTGCAGCAATAATAACGGTTTACTAGTTGAGTCTAGTCATAAAATAATTGTTAAAAATTATCACCAGAAGAAAACAACTTGTGAAAAAGACTGGACTGGAGACAGACCTTTGTTTGTCGGCTTTCAGCAATTTTATTATGCTATGTAAATAGAAAGCAAAACTGTTCTTTGATGTGCGCATAATATATTTCATTTTATTTGATTTTTATAATTATCAAACAATGTAGTGGGTTGGACAAAGGTAGTTTGATGTGATTTTTCTCTTAAAATGGCGTAAAACCGGTTTTTTCACAATAGAATGGGCGGAATTTGCAGAAGAATGATAAGTTTCTATTGCTCCATGGTACGGCAAGACTCATATTATTTGTGAATAGATAAATCTGTATATATTATGCCTACATAATATCAGAATTTTGGCAGTTCAAATGTACCAACGTTAAAACGTTAATTTTTAACAATAATACTTATAAAAGGAAACTGGAATTACAATTAAACCCATCATTATTTTCTCCTTTATCCATGATTTTTGTGGTCGCACTTAGCCAGTGTACGTAAAATAAATAAATAATTGTTCCTTTGTAAAGCTACCAATTTTTAATAAATTGTAAACCAAGCACTTTCGTATTTGTACTACCTACCATGTTGCTTTAGATGTGGAAAGGCGTGCCCTTTGTCTACCTCCTGTCTTATTTATTGCCCTCTTATGTACTTTTCTTAAATATAATTCTGTTGATGAAGTAGCAAAATAACTTTTTTTCTGATGGTGAATTAATTTGTATATACCCAAAAGCAGACGTCAGTCATGTAATGGTTGGCGTATTTTGAAGTACAACACCAGTATACCGTATACCCTGTGTAGCAACAGCAGCCATTTTCATCTTAATTAAGGAGGAAGTGCAATTTGAGTTGATTAAACATGTCGTGGGAATGATTGAAAAATGGGTTTAAAACAGGAAAGTGGGCGGTTACGCTTTTCAAGCATCTTTTTTGGTCTCGTGTCAGAAAACTTTAACATCTAAATTCTCAGTACATCTATGTATATCACAAAGCTTTCGTTCTGCACAACTTTTGAGCTGAACATACTCATGAACTCATCAAATGTGTACATACATACATGGCCAACGCAGCCATATTGGTGTTTCCTTACACGTAGTGTTTAGTTCCCTTGAACCATCATACGTATAATATTATTATGTACTCAGTAATCAACTATTCCCGTATGTGTATAAATGAATAATTTGGTTGGGATTGCCATTTTCATAAATTTGATGGTTTTATATTTTCTCAGTCTTGGATGCTTGTTCTACCTATTACAATTAGGTAAAGATTTGACAACATATTTCTTTCCCGAGTATTCCATTTTCTCCGTTTATTCCATGTACACATTTGGAGAAGGATGGAACGAAAAGAAAATTACATGCACGTTTGTTTGGCATTTCCTCCATGCTTATACTAACTTAGCATGCCTTTTCCAAATCCAAACTTTTATGCGCAGACTCACTGATACTGAAATTATCCTACTGAATTTATTTTTGACGGGGAAAGTTGTACGATACACTCACTCCAGTTGAAAATACTTTCATGTAAGGTTTGCTTTGGCAGAAGCATCCACGCTATACGCTATGCATGTATGTATCTTGTATCTCCCACTCACTCACCCTCCAAATCGATCCAAGATTGTGCTGGAGAACTTTGCTTTATACAATCTCTTCTTGCGCCACACTTCCAGTTCTCGTACTTTTACGTATATTCCCATGTTTCTTTCTACAAACGAATAACACTGTCGTTGTGTCTTGTGTTAAAATTATAAATTCTTCTGTACTCCCTTCCACGGAGCCTATTTTAAGAGTTTTGCTGCCTTTCCTCTTTGATGGGATAGACAATGTCTATGAGTTGCATATCATGATTACATGTTTTGCATTCCGTTAAAATGACGAGTATGAATGGAGACAAGAAGTTTAAAATACTCGAATAATGTTTGTTTTCACTTTTTCCATTGAAGCATATACAAAAAAGTCTGTTCCGTTTGTTTAGCTTTTTATTTTCCGACTAGAGAGTATTCTGGAGTATGCATGTAGTAGACTGTACGCACACATAATGTGTGAATCCAAGTAAATGAGTAGAAGTGAAATAATCAGGGGATCTAAAATTCATGATGGCTCTTTAAATGACAACGATGATGGGACAAGCAACCCAAGCCTGGTAGGAAAAGGGAATCGCGAGCAAAACGACTAAACGAAACTCACTGTTGGTCCATATAATAGTATTAGTATGTTTACATTAATGTTTGCTCCCATCCCCGTATTAATATTAATGCACCCGTACTCGTTAGTCGAGATCCAGAATGTTTGGTATTCCTAACTAGAAAAGTATATTATATCTAAATGTAAGTCCGTGTCTAGGTACAATACAGACAGTGTAGTAACATGTCTTGGTTTCAAGTGGGTATACTCGCTCCTTTACCGTTTAGGATCCGGGATGATCAGAAAAGTACAAGAGTAAATGAGTGACTCTTTTTGCTTCTGTTCCTTCTATGATGACAGTAATTGATGGGCCATTCCATTACGATCATCATGATTTCTCGCCAGTTACTGCCTCTCTCCAGGATTTCTCGCCTTCCCCTCTCTCCAGCAAATGTACACTGTTATGTGATGATGGTGCCGTGCTGTGCATGTATGTTATAGAAATCATGTTGGCGACAGCAGCAGTAGGCATCCTTTCCGATTCGGATCGTTCAGTACAATTTGATCTTTACAGAATATAAAATGAATTCACATTACAGCTTTTGCACTCTTCCTCTCTGGTATGCAGCAGTATTATTAATAATTCACCACTCGAGAGCTGTGTTTATTTCCACACTGGAAGGATGGTACATGCCAGTTCTCGTGCTTGTTTCTCCTTGATTCTCCTGTTTTGTATTTGTCCGAACTGCACAGTTTGTACTTCACAGCTTGTGTGTGATGTAGCGAAGTAGTGCTGGATTGCGTCATCATTAAGATTGGATGAGCGACAAAAGAGTTTTTATGTTAGATGTACAGATTTGAAAGAACTTTTATATTAAATTCTCTTGACTGGAGGGGGATAAATATAGAGATGAACGTTATTTGACGGAGTTCATGTGACATAAAAAATGTACCCCGCTGCTGGAGTATTTCTGAATCGAGCATACAATGAATTGCTTTCTAAACTTTTTGACCCTGCCCTCCCCTTACATTGCCCTTTTTATCAAAATTCTATGTCCGTATGCATATTTCATATATCGGTGCACATTCGCACAAACCAAGTTATACCGATCTTTTTTGTGAATTTGTTTTTGTATCACCGAAAAACTACTTCACAAAATTGTTTACCTCCATAAGTGATGAAAAGTGATGAATACGGTTGGATTTGTCCATATTTTTATGCATAATGTATTTCATTTAAACATAATTGTATACAATATGCATGTAATATAGGGATACCTTTTACTCACACAAAAGACCGTTTTTGATTGATCAGTTTTGGCAATTCAAGTACTCCGATAGAAGAAAACATATCATCAGCTTCTCACTGAAACACTTCAAAGTAAAATATCCATCCTCAACATCCCAGGTAGCTGTCACTTCATTATATGATCACCATATACATACATGTTAGCACCACCTTATTTGAGTATCTACGCGTATGTTGAAATCATAATAATATCTCTTTCTTCCTCCTCATCATCGTGTGTGTTGTGTGAAAATGTCAGAAGAATATGACGTGCTCACAGGTTGCCGCGTCGCAGTCGAACAAAATAATGTTCTTTTCTTTCGACATGTATTTTCCTTCGCACTAAAGCAAAACGCCGCTGCTCTTGTAAGGAAGACCCTCTTTGAACAATGATGATGATGATACCTTTCCTTACTGTAGTTACTTCCACTTGATTTCATTTCTTGACATGATATGCGCAGAAAAAAGTATACACAGTTAACTAAGCATGTATAAAGCGTTGTTGGAGGGAACTCTCCGGTGGCATATTTTCAGCATTGTTCAAATTCGTTCTGCTACTCAAAAGAAGTAGCATCAGTCAAATTTCATTTTGAGACATGCTCATCGGAATGTTTGTTGTAAATCGCACGAACAAGTCATTGAAGCAGGCGGCTCTTCAACGTGAGGGTCCCTTTACTTTACACTCAATCGATAGCCGTGATAGCGTAAAGTTGGTCTCGTGCCTTTATGATAGTTGAACTGTTATGATGACTGAACAAAAAAGAGCAAAAAATATGTAGCATGCATAATTTGCCTTGTACACTTTTGCAACTCACTTACTCAAACCATCATTACGAATCATCATCAAGTCTCATGCCATCATTTGTGTCATTGCACGGAAGAATGAAGAGCAATGAATATACATGTACAATATATAGTAAAATGTATGTAATGATTTCCTTACGAAAACACATCTTTAAATTTTTATTCACGTATAAGATGAATGTTGTTCCTTTACACTTACTCTCAGACCTCCAACAGCCAACAAAGCGTTGAGGGCATTTCATTACCATTCAAATTATCGAGTAAAAGAGCATTTCAAGCAAATTTCTCTCAAGTCAAAAATGCTCATCTCGGCAACATTTACCTGTTAAAAATTGAATAGAATTTCTCGCTTGAGAAAGGATGTTTTTCATGCTTTTCAAGAAAGAGACACGACGAACTGTCTTATATATGTTTAAACTTGATATAAGGTTCATCTTACAGAGTACAAGCGAGGAAGTGGTTATTTGTATTGGAGTAAATTTTTAGAAAGAGCAAGCGGAGCAAAGCCTTCTGCCGTTTACTTTCTGGCTCACTTCATTTCCCAGCGTTGAGCATAATCATCATCATCAACAAATTTACACATTGTTGTTGCTTCATCATACGATTCACACAAGAAACAAAGCTGCTTTAAAAGAAGACAAGACAGGGACATAAAAATGTGTGTACGTAGCGTAGTGGCAGAAAGACAGGAAAAAGTCTCTCTATGAAAATCGTCGTAGCGGCACTGACCACAGGATTCGGCAGTTGTTGAGAAAGGAAGAAAGAAAGTCATGCTATGATGAGTACTCTAATGATACCCTCTTCGAGGAACATAATGCACTTATTTTTTAAAGGGAAGATGGTGATGACGGATCCCTACATCATTACAATACATGTGAAAAGTATCGTGTTTCTTATCATTTACTACACAACAACTAGGATAAATGCATGCAGGTAATTTACCTGTGATGATGGTGATGGCGATGAATGATGTTTTCTATAAACATTCGACGATTTATGGACGCATGTTAAGAAAGCTGACAAGAGAGGAAAAAGGACAAAGAGACAGATGCGAGATGTAACACACTTGCATTGCGATTGCATACACTCGTGAGTGTGTTGCATTGTATTTTGAAAAGTGTGCAGTTGTAATTGATACAAGCAAAAAAGATGATGATGAGTGGGACTGACTAAACATGATGTATCACCGACACTATCCATTTTCCAAAAGTAACAGCGACAATAGATGAGTACGTATATATATTTAATAGTTATGATTATGTTAAATTCATGTGAACATACTATGTTACAACAATAAATTATAAGCATTAGCGTGTCCATATAAGCCTTTTAAGTGTGACATGTCAACAGGATGGCAAACATCGTGACAAATGGGCACCGAGACCAATACACAGTCGAAGCTTGCAAACTTCAATGCAATAGGAGACTCACTTTGTATGATGCTATAAGAAAGGGACAGATAGAGACGAATGTAGTTTGTACACGTTGAATAAATCCAGATATGCTTCATGGCCACGGGCTGTATTTGTGAATAATTTGATAATTCATAATAATATAATGTACCAACATAAAGTTATATTCAGATAAATAATTTAGTAATATTCTTTAGTAATATCGAAAAGAGTCACTCCAGTGTCTTTTCACAAGTTGTTATAGAATACGCGGCAAGATAATGTAAAAGCGATACAAATTAACATTCAGCGAGTACCACGGTAGTAGTGTGTGGGAGCTATTGAACTGCGTTGCAATAAACTACAAAAATAAGTTGATATACAAACAACTGAATTATATTAGACATGGGAAAATCCTCTTTAACTATTAGATAATAATATCTGGCTGGTGAATGAGACTACTCCAACTCTACGCTGCGCTGTGAACTCCTTCGTGTCTCTTGTTCGCACAGATATTTTTGTGTGTTGTCGCTTGCCTAAACCCTTGCGTAAATACGCTATTCTACGGTGTCACTACATTTTTCACAACAAAATGGACATGGTGATCCGGTTATCTACTACATACAGCGTAGTAAAAAATTTCTTGCACGTCGTACTCAATGAATGAATTGTGCAATGTTAAACATGAGCTTCTTTTTGTTAACACGTCTTATACAAAACGTAAACAAGCTATATAGATAGTTTAGATGATATGTGCAACGCAAGAAATGTATAGCTTATTATTTTCTCGACACTTCACCAGCTACTGTATGTGATGTAAGACGACAAAAGTTAAGCGAGTGTCTTTTCGTGAAGATTGTCGCAGCAAATGTACTCGGTAGACGTACATGTACGTCTCCTTAAAATGTATGTCCGAACGTTTCCCCTTTCAAAAGATTTTCGCTGAAAAAGTTTTGGAACCGATTATGATGATGATGTGTGAGGAATAAAACTCGAAGGCGAGGAGACGATATTTTTTGCGCTTGTTAGTAACGAGTTAGTGCTTGTAATAATGATGAGACTGGGATCATTTCCGTTTTCTCACATTGATATAATTCTTTTTGTTGCATCAGTCAGGAAAGTAAGATACTACGTAGTAATAAGCATGAATTGCTGAGAATTCGTCAGCTTAGCCTTATCATATTTTTCTCAAGTTGACTGCTATCCCACCGAATTTAACATAATTTGCATACATACCTAAATTTATAACGAAATATAACACTTATGAGATGATTTGGCAATAAAGCAATGTGAATCCGATAACTTGGAGGAACTGAATGTACCATGTGCATATTCCAAGAAGCTGGACTGACCAAAGACGTTGACCTAGATTGTTAAAGATGTAACAAGTTTAATGATGAAGGTCACGTATATTGGATCAGAGACTTGTTTTTAACACTGAACATTGTCATCATTAATTTTTCTGAGAAGTATTGAAAATTTATATCTCAAACCATGCATGCTTTCTTCAAACTACATGTAAAAATGAAATTTCCTTTAGGTGGTTGATTCCGGATTAGCTACATATGTGTACCTATTTCTCATTAATCTAAAACAAAACAAACTAAAAATTCCATAACTCATTTCTCAATTCTTAATATCTACAGTCATCAGAGTTTCCACATTATTTGCTGTCAGCTAGACTTGTGGTCACTCACTCTAATTTTATCATTCTTCTTCAATTACATGTGCATGTACTTCCATCATTACTATTGCATTGTTGAATTTCAAAAACAAAATGTTACTACTACTAATACTGATAATAATAATAATAATAATGAGTCCGGATGATATAGGTAGTTATTTATCTTTTCATCGTCTTAGAAGTTCCATTTGATAGCATTTACAAACAGCCACGGGCAAGTAATGCAGAAACAACCATTGCAGCAAATCATTTAGTTTTGTTCTTAAATTACAGCAAAATATAAAATCAGTGTTACCAGCAATGTACACTGAACTTCTTAGAATATCGTAAACAGTAAGACTCAAGTGTATGCAGTATGCAAATAGTATATCGTAAGAGTTTTATATCCCGTAAAAAACTGGTTCGTCCCAATCCCAAGTCAACTGAAAACCACAAGTTTTTGATAAAGTTCATTGCGACTGCATTTCTGCCCTGTGTATTCACATAGGTATATATATATATGTAAAATATTTGGTTGTTCTTAACCCTAATATATGTATTTTTTATGAAAAATGAAGGTATAATGGAGAAGTTCATGTTCATTTTATAAGTTGCTCACACTGTCAAAAGCAATTTGATAGTTGATATTAATGATAAAATATTGAAACATGTTAACACAAACGACGTAAGGGAATGAATTCCCTGTTAAGCTCATTTTATACAGTTTGGTTGAGCAATAATACGTAGGTAGCAGGCAGCATTAGACTAGTTGCTTTTAAGGCAATATGCAACGTAGTAAAAATTTACTGTTTTTGAATTTTGTATATTATATGTATCTGTTGAACAGTAATAGATAATTACAGTCTTCATTTTGATTTCTCGTTTCGCATAGATAATTCAAAAACCGAGTCATTCTGCGGTTTCCATTTGATGGAAGCATTGAAGCCTTTCTATTCACGTTTGAGAAAAATTTGCTCTTTTATTATCATGTACTGCACATTATTGAATGAGAACTTTATGAACTCAAGTTGCTAGAAGTGTAAATTGTAAAACATTTTAATGGCATCATTTTTGACAGGCTATTTTTCTGAGAATAATGCCTACTACAAAGAAAATATCAATACAAAGAATAGAACATCAACAAAATGTATACCAGTTTCTTTCATTCCTTTTGCCGCAAGAAATCTCTAGAAATTTTGCTAAACTCTAGAAATAAAGTGTTAAGAATCACGTACCTATTTTGTGTGAAACCTGTTGTAGAAGGAAACAAAATTCAAAATATTTCGAATATCATTAAAATAAATACACAAAATTTCTTTCACACCAGCAAAAATTTTCATACATTCTCATGCAAAAGTATGAATATGTGAATGAATGAAGCCTTAGAGGATTCTATGATTTAAAAGCCTGTGAGACTTCTAAATATAATTACATGATTGTTACATTTGTAAAAGTTTCCCCAAAATTCCAGTAAAACCATACCTTTTTCTCCAAAAAAACCAAAGGTGGTCGGCGACGATTTGTGGGAGCTGCGTAGTTGCAAGGCGGCAAAGGCACAAGTACTGGGAGCCGAAAACGAGAAAATTAGAGAGTCAACGGCCGGAAGTGGGTACTCTCTCTCTCTCTTCCAAATTCGAGATCCATGTAATTTCACATCATCTCTCCATTTCTTTCCTTTTTCATCCATTTCGGCAAAACGGAGAAGGCAGTAATTTCAGGGTCATTTTCTGAGGTGTTAGATCACGCCCACATGTTTAGACCAAGATGAAAGAAACATTATACCGTTCATACACAGTGTACGTCATCTCTTACACACACCACAGATCAGGCAAAAGACAGCCTGAGAATAATGCAAGGAAGGGAGCAGTTACGTTACTGTGGTGGATTTATATTGACTTCACGCCATCCCAAATTGCATGCAATTAGCAAAAGCAAAAAGTGTTCTCTACCGTACCATATAAAAAACTGCTTATTTGTGAATTTGTGAAAATTCAGTGGGAATACAGCAGCACACTGACTGACTCATGCCCCTAATGGCGTTTTCAAAAATATATTGTTGCAAGTGGGTATGTATGTAATATTGCATCCCATCATGGAAATTCTATATGCTTCATTCATGAAATCAAATTTTAATTCAATCAGACAGATGCAATGCAGCGAACAAGAACATAATATCATGGAACGTACAAGTTTTTTTACGAGGAATACTTTGAAATGCGTGGAGGATTTCTCTTCCGTATTTCATTTGATCATAAATATGTAATTATGTAGACACAAGTGTCTGTACCTAATAGGATGTTGCTACTTCTACAAAGCATTGTTTCAGCTTTGAAATATCCATCATAAAATTTGTAAATGTAATGTCGATACTTCCATGAACGCATAGAAGCATAAAAGGAAGACGGAGGTAATTTGATAAACATTGCGTGAGCAGCTCCCATCAGCAACAAAAATGAAGTTTACCTGCTTGTTGTTCCCAAACTTTAGTGAATGTGGCAGAGAAAGGCAGGCAACAGACAAACCGCCTGCCTGGTGTTGTCGTGTCGATCATCCTCTTTATCAGTGTCGTCAGTAACTTAAATCTGTCTGTTGTGCTGTAGTGTGTATGTATACCTATGCGCATCATATCAACAACAACAACATGTTCAAAAATGTAAGTATCAACTCGCTCCTCTGTTTAAATGTTTGGATTGACTCGACGAAAAGTTGAGAGAAAGTTTTAAATTGCTTGTACCGTGTGATTATATTTATTTTCTCAGTACATGTCTGTTTCAGATCTGCATTTTGCATAACAATTTGTGTGCATGTACTTAAAATTTAGATGCTACATACTTTAAGGAGAATAAATTTTCCCAAAGCAGAAATCATTTCATCATGAAGCGGAAATAAGGTTTCATTCTTTGTAAATTTGATACTAGCATGGAATTCATATAAAAAGAGTTTACATCGTTCTACCAACTAATAGGAACGTTGCATATTAGAATTTAGTCGCTCTCAGGCGTTCGTTTCATATAACGATGATAGCCAGCAAGTGTATATCATATCGCACATTAACAGAATAAACGTGCGAGCATAACTATATATGATGAGTGAAGTCAAGAGCTCTAGATTCATGGCCTGTCGACTCTAATCAAGTTGAGACGAACTAATGCGAATCATACCCGAGCAGAGAGCATGGAACATGACAAGGGCTTTAATTGCGTGATATGTCATAACAAGAATGGTGGCGAGAAAGGGTCGACAAGGATAATGAGTCCAACAGTCGACAAAGTAAATATTACATGGAGGCAATCTGTTTCTCTGCTTTAACAACAGAACATCCAATATTGTTTACACACTCTCTCTGGAAGCTGATGGCCCTCAGCAGAACAAGTGATGCTGTTAACACTCCAAACTTTATTGCATTTTACCTGTGTGCTCACTTACGTACATAAAATCTAGATACGTGCTCCATGCTCATCTCATTATAATAAATAGTGAGAAGTAAGGTACACAAGGCAAGTTTATTTTTGTAAGTTTTACTGCTGCGCTGGTGCTGTACCTCTTCTCTCTGATTGTACACTTTATCTTCGCTCAGCATGCATTTTATTTGCTTATCCGGTCTCATTTCAAAATTAGGCTAGTTATTAAGAAACTGTTAAGAATTTTCTAAGAAAAAGTTTTCTTTACCATTTTATGGCTTCCTTAATGCACATCTCTCTTTGTTAAGAATAAAACGAAAACGTATTTCTCTGCTTCTTCTGCTACTACCACGCAGCTATATTACCAATTCTGAACACAACAGAATTGTTGACAACAATGAGAAAATTTCTACAAGTGCGAAAAAAAGATATGGTTTCGAGAAAAGAGGGATGAAGGAGCTTTTAAGTAAGTGCTGCTGCTTACTCAAGTTATCGCTGTCATAAAACAATAAAAGTGTCGTCTTGCTGTGTGACTTGTGACGCATTCAATTTTCAAAGTCTATTGGATACGTAGTATTTTCCAAACCCTTTTTTCTCGTTGACAAAAGATGCACACATATCACAACGTATCGGATTGGTGGTGGTGATTTACTAAAGGTGCTCTTGTTCAGTAAAAGTAGACTCATATTTTATGGGCATCTATTGAGTTTTAAATAGGCTCATCACAAAAGGATTGGTAATATCATGTTGGTAATGTTTAGACAAGCCGTATATAAACAAAACTATTCAAAAGAAAAAGGGTCACACTCCAAGTGGTCTCTCTCTCTCTCTCTTCTTCAATGCAATAATCTTAAGAGGCATTCATCATACAGCTCAATTATATGGATAAAGTGATAAATGCGCCTACACTTTGAAAGCTTTTCATTGTTAAGCGTATTTACGCATATAAACTTTACTAAATTGCAGAAGCAAACACAGCTTTAAGAAGCAGCGAACGTTACTAAAGAATTGAAAAGCTTTTCCGATTTTGTATGTTTTAATAATAATAATAATAATAATACGTGCGATTTTATTCGACTCGCTGAGTTCCGTATCCCTTATCCGATTTTCGGATCAGCTCGGTCGGCGTATACAGGAATTCGTTTTAAAAGCTAATAATAATATACCTACCTACTTTAAAGGGTAAAAGTGTTCATTCTAGTAGATCTACTTGTAGTCAACTGTTAAAACTACGAATTCTAAATATTCGCATCATCCGATACTTGAAAGCAATATACCTATGCATTCATGTGACATTATTCCGTAGGCGGTGATAAGCTGAAAGCAGCTTATCAAACTAAAGGCTGTTTCATCTGTGTAAAATCTGAATAGGTGTATGATGAGGAAAGTATATGTATGCATGTTATACAGGAATAAAAGCTGACGAAGTATGCATTTGTGTTTTTATTAGATTTAGAACTAGTTGTTTTAGTCTTTCGATTCAGCACTACATCGCCTTTAGCTTAATAAAGTTTTTACCACCCTAACCCTCTTTCCTGCTCAAAGTCGGCTGCAATGTTATTTGTTATGTTCGTAACAGTGTACTATGCTTATGCTTGTTTGGAGTGAAACTTGAGCTGCATATTCCACATTATAGAGCGCAACATGGAGGCACGAACATTTCCACATTACGTACAACTTTATCCGAAATTTTCTCCCCCTACTTATCGGAACTTCTTTTGTCGGGGAGGTCCAAAGAATTGGAAGGAAGTAGGAAAAGCACTGCTGGTGTCTGCTGCTGCTCCTGTTCTTGTTTACTGTTTGTTCATTCATGTTTGCTACATTTAGAAAACTTCTGTGTATGGTGCACATGTACTGAAACAAAAAAAACAGCTTCACTCAAGCAATATGCAGCCATATTATCATTTCAGGACATTGCAGTGCATGCATGATGATTTTTCTATCCTCTGAGGCTTCATTAATAAGAATAATTTCTAATACGGACTCTTTACTCGATCCATTGTTTTTTGTACATACTACAAAAAGTGGAACCTTTGACCAAGGTTTTTAGCATAAAAAATTTATGCTTTTGTACTGAAGCAACAAACTATTTACAACTTACATCAACTGCTTACTTCCGTTGGAAATGATGCGCATAAGACAGAAAGGAGCATGCGAAGGAATATTCGGTTCGTCTACACAAAGAGATGTAATAATAATGTTTCGCTACTTGCCTTTTGATCTCTGTAAGCACTCACTCCCTTTTTATCGCTCCTCGATCCTCAATTCAATCCATTTTATGTATGTATCTATCATGCAATACATGACGGCGAGAGAATGATGATAATGATGATGATTCTAACAACATGAGATTCACCCTTACGAATCTTTTGTCGGGCACCAACAGACTTGATGTTGTTTCTTTCCCTTTTTCAAAGCCGATCCTACTTGTTCTATGACAATATACATTCAAGGAATGAATCCGAACGACCGTAGCAAACGTACTTTATGCTGAACTGTGTGGAACATCGTAAAACATCATTTATTCATAAAGTACAGACTGCCTACACAAAATATGGAGACATACTCAACTTTGGGACAATATTGTACGATATTCCCTTCCTTTTGTATCGTTTTTGTCCACGGCTATCCGACTACTTGTAAGCTCGCTTCCAAGATTTTTTATCGAACAAATGAGAACACGATCGATATTTTAGTGGCTCATGAAGAATATGCAAGGGATATTATGGAATAATGATGCTTGCGTCTCGGAAGAGAGAAAAGTGCAGAGGGGAAAAGTTTTACTTGTTTCAATCTCTTTTAATAATGCTGAGTTCATCTTCATAACATTGCACGGGTAGACGTAACGAACGAAAGCCCCGACAAGAGCTTATAATTCTAACAATACGTCTGCACAGAAATTCGACTTTTTGCTCTCCACTAATTTATCATCATCCCAGAATCATCACTCCTTTCTAATAAATGTGAGCTTGCATTTTCTGTTATTATTGTACACTCGCATGTATTAATTATTTTACATCACGCTGTGTTCCAAAGTTGTGTCGTCGTGTGCGGCACGTGGAAACACTTGGAAATGACTGAATAATTTATATAACTACACATATACTTGTGTGATATCTGTTAGTATCCAACAAACTATATAAAGCAAGTACTTAGGGTGAAGTAGGTATCAATGACTAATAAGCCATGTTGGAGCATTAACTTTTTTTTGACGATGACATGGTACATGGTCTTCTTGATTTGAGAATGCCGTGATGGTAAGTAACACACCTGTTTCAATAATTTTGGCTACCTAACTAACGTATAAATTTGCCTGGATGTTTATGGGTAAAATGCTCGTATTGAGAAAAATATGAATCGACTCTTTGTGAATAATTAAACGAATGAAGTGACATGGCATTTATAAGTGCACTTTGGATTTTGTCCAAATCATCATTTCTCACTGCTAAGTATCATTTTGCATGTTTTATGTCGATACATTCAGTAGAAAAATTTCATGCACAGACAAGGGAAAATGAGAACTCATCTGTGTCAATACTGAAGTGTGCTTGCTTGCCCAGTGATGAATAAATTATTCATATTGAATAAAATTTCATGGGACTGGGATTAAAGTGAAAGGACGGAACGCAGAGGCAGCTTAAGGGTATATTGTGTAACATCAACCGTCTCTAGTACAGCAAAGTTTGAATCATCAAAAAAATATGTTCTTTTGTTGGAGCAGCTTACTTCTAATTAGGGGTTCTGTTCTTTCTGGTTCAACAGTAATGCAGGTAGGCAGTAGAATATCTATGACGTGGAATATTGCAATATAACGACTTAAAAAGAATCATCTCATTGTTCTCTTATGAAACAACTTATACGTAGCATCATCAGCGCCAATGTAAGCAATACCGAAGTAACGTAGATAGTCAGATAGTGTACAGCACAGCAAAAAACCTGAAGGTACTTGTACTGATCTCCCGAAAGAATATTATTGTTGTTTTGTGAGGCAAGCTTTTACAAGACCAAATGAGGCGTCATGCACACAAGGCTAATTCATCCGCTACGCAACTGGGTGGCCAATTGTCCTGTTTCTCCTATACATTTACAGCGAGTTGTACATGAACGTGTACATACTAGTGAAATATTATTAGTGAATCATTTCATTTTTGCAGCATTTTTCTCAATGTATTACATGATAGGTATACTTTTTAACGTAGACAATAATATTTATTGGTATGCCAAGAAGCGTGCTCAAGTATGTACGTAGCTATAAATTCGAATGACAAACAACTCTGAAGCTGGCAATGGTACACAATATTTACAAAACGGTGTGTGCAAAAACTGCAAACCGACTCAAGATTCGTGTTTGTTGAAATATAGATATCTATTTTTGTATACAATGTTTGCTTTCGTAAATATGTCTTCTCTCCTCTGATAATACAAGTACTACATCATTAGTAATGGGTATATGCAATCTAATTACATCTCAATTTTTGGGGCAATATGAACTTTGCTATTAGCTAATGTGAAGGCTTTGCGATTTGTTGCCGATATTGGTGCAATTTTCACAGAATTCATTGCTTAATCATACATTGTTTTAGAGAGCAGTTTTATTAACCTATTTTAAAATATTATTTGGAAAGGCCATTAATTCGCAATCTTATCCTATCCATGCTGCGATTTTAATCTCGTGACGCTTTCTAGCGGTGCACACTGAGGGAATTCTATATGTAATTCCGCGAGCAGTTGGCTCCATGTTGTTTCCATACTGCCTGGATTATCATCATATCATCATCACTATTGTTGACAACATTATAATCATTGTCTTCCTCATCATCATCGCATATGGGCTTCGTGATTCTAACCCTTCATATAAAACGTTAATCGGACCCATTTACCGTCGTGATTTACCCCTTTGCCTTTCAATGTTGTTGATATATTATTACTAGTGCAGTAAATCACCGATTGATGATTGCACCGAAATGGACGCGAGCGTAGTCCATTTATTTGTTTATGGGTTGATTTCCTGACGTAACACATGTGTTATCATATTTGAGTGGCACAATATACGCGTTGTGTACACCGGGGACGGTGTGGTGATGATAAAGCTATCAAAATTTATCAAATAAGCTTTAGCATTTGGCTTTCCCTGCAAATCCGTTGACTTTTTCAGGATTTTTACCCTTTTTATTCCATCATCTTGTTAATGACTGTTATCAAAATTGTTTTCTTTACTTGGTTCCACAATAACATATTCACTACACAATACCATCAGGCAAACTATTTTGATGATGATGACGCGGAGCATTTTGGAGTCAGTACGACTGCATATGGTGCGGATCCACGGGGTGCTCGCAAAATATGCTGCTGTTGTTTCGAAATATGAAAAGAAATCTTTGTGTTTTTATGGAAAGTTGTCATTTCTCGCTGTTCTAACTATACATTAACGCCCAGCAGAAATATGGACAAAATTTAGGAAAATTGTGACTCTACTCCATGCATCACAGCTCCTGGCTCAGTGTAGTTATTATAATGAGGTAGACAGCATACATGTATTATTCATAGGAAAGCAGACTTTTGGTTGAATTTTCGTGATTTTGTGGAATTATCACAAATATTCAATCAATTCTTGAATGCACTACGCAGTAATCTATAGGAAATTCAGTTTCCTCCTTCCTGTGGTTTTTAACTATATAATAATGCATATGGGTAGGTATGTATACAAGCATCTAGAAAACATACAAAATGTAGATTCATAAATAATATGCCACAATTTCCTAGCTTCAGTAACTCATGAATAATAAAACTGTTTGCCATTCCCTTCTTGTGACCACCATTGTTTTATTTCAGAATATATTTTTTACCTCATTTTTGCTCCAACAGAGTAATATTAGTTTGTCAGAAAATATGAATAACAAAAAAGTTACATAGGTACATACATATTATTATTAATATCCTATTGAACCAGCATTGTTTCCATTTTATACCCTAGAAATGATTTTTTTTTGTGTCCATGCATGCTAAATCACAATAAGGCACATGGATCCCTCGGGCTATTTTCTTCCAACAATTGTGTAGGTATCTTAACTATAGAAGCATTCAGTAGTCTCATATCGTCGTTTTTGTCTGTTGCAGATGTACCCTTTCATAAAAATCCTAGATGTAACATACATAATTTTGTATATTCTTCCCATTCTTACTTCCTTTCAGTAACTGTTTTAAGTAAACCTTTACAATGAGAAATCTTTACTTGAAATTTAACGATTTTTTGTCGAGTTGAGCGCACCATCTCGTTTGGCTTCATTTTCATAATGAACCACTGCACTGTTACCCTGATACACATTCTACTACTCTGGTATACCACCTTAACCGACAATAAAAAGGGCTTACACAAGTCTGGACACAGTACTGTGAAATAAAGTACGAGTAAACCGTATTCATTCATAACTCTCTGACTCAGGGCTCAATTA
This sequence comes from Sinella curviseta, assembly GCA_004115045.4. Taxonomy (NCBI): domain Eukaryota; kingdom Metazoa; phylum Arthropoda; class Collembola; order Entomobryomorpha; family Entomobryidae; genus Sinella; species Sinella curviseta. The sequence continues at coordinate 46,767,617 of CM023201.3, read as the reverse complement.
CGTCGTTGTTACTCATGTTTTTTCTTTGTTGATGATTTCTTGTAGCGTTTTTCTTCAAAATTTACAACAAGACTTTTCATTCACATCTTTTCATCTCCCCTTTGGCAAAGGGGAATAGAGTAGTCAGTTTTCAAATAATACGCTTGTGGCTCCTTCATCATTATCGTCATGAATTATTTTCTGTTATGTTGTGATGTACTGTCTGGAGTCAAGAACGTTATTATTTTGAAGCTGGTACGAGAGAAAAACTATGCGCGTACTTTTTATGATTAGGTTGTTATGAATGAACAAGATTCTCTCATATCTCAATTTCAACAGAGAAGGTGGTGACCAGGATTAAAATAATCAGACTGCCTTCGGGAGATAAAAACTGGAATGATTGAATGCATGTTGTGAAATATCCTCATCATTTCGCCAATCCTTTGAATACCTTTCTCTAGTTAAAATTATTTAGACGAACTCAAAAATGCAGCTATTGTGCGAAAGAAAAACTTTGAATACCTTTAATTTCATAATTTTGGAGGATAATTATAGGGTAGCGTATATTTACTTCTTCCTCTACTTGACACTTTGCTGAATTACATTACTCTGATTGAACAATGTGGACTGTATGGAACATTGCTGTACCTTTAGTCATCAACGTTATTAATGTGATGATGCTCCTGAGAACCATGAAGTGGCATACGCACAGAGTTCAGTGTAGACAAACATAGTTATAGCGGAGCATGTTGGGATGATAACGAGTAAAAAGGTTGAATGATTGAAAAAGTAAACGACAGAGATTTTTGATTCAGAGGATCTAATAGAGTGTGACAATTTGACTCAAATATTGTTTTCAATTTCGAAATGAGAGCATACAAGCTCAATTATAACAATGGATCTTTCGCATAGTGCATAATAATAGGATTGAGTAGGACAATAAGAAAGGGGTTCATTCTGTCATCGCTCGGGTTTAAACGAGGCAGCAAGTATTTTATTCGCTTACCCTGTGCATTGCTGTTAATCATCCCCTACACTCTGCCTCTTTTGCTTACTGCTCCCTTTTGTAGCAGTGAGTATACCTACATGTGTACATTGGATATGTCAACCCTTCCTTTCTTCTGTCTCGTAATGTGACAACTTACACAATGCATTCGATGTGTTTAGTAGTGAACTAGTGCTACGATTTTACAATATTATGTCAAACCGGATGAAAATAAATGACTTATTTGATGAATCCTAAGACAAGCTCTAATATGTATGTTGCATATATCGTCAATCACAGAAAGGTCGACCTTCCGAATCTCAGTTTGATCTTGTAGTGTGTGCACAGCATACATGGATTATAATGAAGATTAAGGGCCACATATCAGGACCACCGTTGAGTCACCTCTCACAACATATTGCACTGAGTAGACTCACATTCGTTCAAGGTACTTGTGCGGGATTCGCCATACACTAATGCACACCAGAATTTTCCTTGGAATTTAATGATTTCTGAATCCGAGGGGATCAATACATCGCGTAACATAAAACATACAAGCATAACTGAACTGTATGGAGGTGATATACGTTGTGATGACGAGCACATTGAAAGACGAATGAAAAGAAGGGGAGATGGCTTTTCTTCATAAAGTCGCGTAATAATAGTGGTGGAACGTGGAGCTCTTTGAAATTGTTAAAAAAATGTCAGTCTCGCTCCTGCACAACCTAATCTTCAATAACAATACAGGTAATAGCTACCTGTGTGACACTACTGTTGTTGTTGATGGCTTGACAATAATAATCATACTTCTGCATGGAATATAACGATGCTTGTTCTTGATTTATAAAAAAGTGTGATGATTTGATTTGAAAAGTGAGATCATTTCACCTCAAGTTGTATTGTTACACAATGTGGTCCCACATAAGAGTGAGATTTCTCACGAGATCAAGTCACCAAAAATAGCATGACGTGTGAGACACAGTCACTATCATCAAAATCACAAAAAATGCGTGTACTACGTAATTGACACAAAGCATAACACAATTTTTGTCCGGTACTTGTGATTAAATAATAGGTAATTTTTTGGACGAATTCCCTTGTGTGAAACTGTTACAAAGAAAACAAGAGAAGTGTTAGTTGTGGCGGCGATAAGTATAGCTGGAGAAGCTATTGCATTGCAGTACAGTGCTTCCCTTGTCTGGTTGTCACCTAGGGTCATTCATGGTCAATTATGACATTAAAATTTTACACTTTCTTTCCACTAGCATGATTTTATACCTATTTTCGTTTCATTGAATGAGCAAAAGAGTTGAGTTGATTTGACTCTCTCAGCAGTAGCAGCAGTTTGCTTTTTCCTTTCTCTATCTCCACTAATTTCAGGCGTGACGAAAAAATTTCCAGAAATTTTCTACTTGGACAAACAATATCAAAGCAAACTTGAAATTTAATGTGGAATCAAAAGGATGGAAAGGATGGATGAATTCATGTTAGTAAAAGGAACGATTTTTTATATAAAAATTTTTGTCGAGTTAAGTTAGTCACCCCTTTTATTCCCAAGACTGATGATAACGATGATGATATCCATATTTATCCATCATTTCTCATTGTTGTATGGAAGTTAAAACATATATCCAGTTTTCTCATTTTGTCACTTATCAGTTTGTTAGATCCTACAATAATATATTTGGACTTGATTAACAAAAGAACAGTCCTATATCGCTTTCAACATCACTTGTATTTCCAATATTTAAAGAATATTTTGATTATCATTGTCGAATGCCAGAAAAAAATACCAATTCAATATATTATTTTCATTTCATATAAAACATTATACTGACTGCGTTAACATTGGCTGTGTTCTGTAATCGTTTTTACAATGCGTCCTGTTTGAAGTATAGATGTAGAAGGGTACACAAGTTCCAAATAAATATGACAAGAGAACAAACACGGAGCGCATGCTTCACAGTTTGCAGTTGTTGCTGATCTCATCCGTGAATCATTTTTATTGCGTTTATTAATGATGCCAATTGAGTCGGAACAGACAGAAGGGAAAACTGCCAGAGCATTGAGAAAAAAACATTTCAACTCTTTCTCGTTTCTCCTTTTTACATGACGATGTGTGTACAAGATTTGATATAAATAGCAAAATAAAACATGATAATGCACGCACAAGCCAGATCTGTGACGTGCCTGAAAATACATGCATCTACGGCATTTTTTATCATCCATATTTTTCGCTTGATTGATTTATTATTACCTGATGGCAAAATTGCATGATTAAAAACATAAATTTACGGAGTAGAACGCAAGTAGAAGTACATAATATGCATGAAATTCAAATATTAACGCTGAGGATTATTTCGTAAAAAGATGAGTCGAAATGTCGTAAAATTTAATATTTCAACCAAGTTGAATTTTATTACAGCTTTCTTTCCTTTTATTGTGCTCCCGTTTCCTATGCTCGTTGGATTCTTTGTCGAAACATAAAAAACTGACATTTGTGACGGTGTCATAATTTCATTGAAGTGAAGCATACCCCAAAGTCGTACAAAAACGTATTCACAACAATGCAAGTAGAAGCACATGCCATAAGAAGTAAGCTCGTTCATGTTCCATTGTTACTCAAATACCTTGCTGGTAAAGTGTACGAATGGAAGTAAATGTCAGCTAGGGTATAATTGCTTGGAAAGATGAGGCGTAACTGTCGGATGTTATCACCTTTGCTGTGATTGACATATTCACGTATTCCATTGAAAACGAGAAGTGCATTGTATTCGTTTATTTATTTGATGACAACAATAAAAATTCCTACTGAAGAAGATGTCAATGTGATCATTGCGACGTAAGCCTCAAAAATGATGAGTGTATAATAATGTATATGACTTTTGAATTTCAATAGAATTATAATATTATGGGTTACACTAGACTTGGTTCGGCTTCGCAACTTTGACTTTCTTCCATATCCATAGCTCTGAGTGAGGAAAAGTATTTATTACAATGTTTTGAACGATAATAAACCAAAGGACCAGGCCCTAGAGAGATGTGGTGACTTCTGAAAGACAGGAGTGTCCTATTGTCATTCCGTCAAAAATGTCCCTTCTTCCAGTCAACAGCGGAATTTTTATTTTTATTAGGTTTAATATTACCATTCCTTTTTGACTTTCCATATTTCTATACTTTGTAATAAGTAATAATAATAATATTCATATTGCATCCGATGTCTTGGAATGTTGATATTTCAGAAGCAAACAGTTTAAATTGAAAACTAGGTTCTTGTACAATTACTCTAAAGATGTCAATTCTAGCTATAATATATAATGGTACCGATTTTCGATGCCTTCATTTTTAATAAAACCACCCCCAATGTAAAAAAATATATAAAAGACGACGACAAGTATAGTAAACTAGTAAATGTTTATTCTCAACTACCAAGTTGTTGTGTTGATTATTACACGGATTTACTTACACTCATATAGTTTTTGACGATTCTTTGAGTGCTACTTGAAATAATATTAACAAGAAAAGAGAAAAAAAGATTATAACAATAAAGTGAAATTGAACAACGCCGACCCTTACACGACAACCAACGGTCCTTTTAGATACCGATATGGCATACCTTTCTCGCTTCTCATAACACAACAATAATAATATCTTAAGAGGATTAAGCTCTTATACGTCTCCCTTTGTTATTCTGCAATTGATACAAAAATTATCGGTATTTGAGTGCTTTACTGTTATTTTTTCTCTCTTTCTGGTTGATGATATTCTCTAAAAAATGCATTATTTTTATTGCTTGTTTTCCTACAGGTTCACATAAGGTCGCATTTCATAATGAACGGAGTCTGTGTACGCTGGCGTGGCTGGATTGACCTAGAACGGTTGGATGGAGTCGGATGTCTTGAGTATGATGAAGAGACTGCACAGGTACATCACTGGGACTCGATGAGAACTCATTTTACTTTATAATTCAAGGACACACATGCTTTTTAGTAGTATATTTGGTCACAAATTTTCATAATTTGGTCGGCGCGGTGTCTATTTCTGTTAAATGCGCATTCAGCTTGTTTTATTCTAAATTGTTTGTTTTTTGTAACAATTCCGTTTTTTACAGATCGAAGATGCAGTTCTCAGGGATCAGATCGAAAGGTACAATCAACGTCTGAGGGACTTTGAGGAGAAACAAAGGGCATATTGTGGTCAACAGGACCGCGGAGCCGATATCGAATTAGATGTAAGTAGCCTTTTTGTGCCATATTTGCTTTTCCACGCATGATACTCTCCGATGATCATCTCCTGTGACCTGGATGATTGTGATTGCCCTGCTGCTGATGACGATGGCGGTGATGGATGGATTATGTATCCTTTTTGTCTCTGATGCCATTTACTATGCATTTTGGTAGTTATTTGCCCGGCTTGTCTGATTCTCTAATGATAGATTCATGTGTATGTGTGGGTTTACATTTGCTTCTTAACTCTCTACCTCTATCATTACTGGTGTAGTCTGTCACTTTTCGTTTTTTATGAATTTTTCTCTTGATATCGTATTCACGAAACAAAAGTTTACTCTCATCATTTATCAGTTTTCGTTTTTTTCTCGTAAAAAATCGTAATAATTTTGATGTTTATTGGTTTTCCATGCAGCATCGATCACCAAATGTTGATAGGTAGCATATGATTACGTTGCTACAAATATTGATTTTTTACTCATGAAGCAGGCAGACAGATCGAGATGTAATGATTATGCAATTGGGATAATCAGTGGTAGGCTTTTGTTTGTCTTCATTTTTTATGCATTGCATTGTCGTTTTTATTTGAATTTTGGATGACAAGCCATGTATGTCTGTACATTTTGAGTGAAAGAGTAAGGAAAAGAGGAAAAATACATAGTAATAATAATACTTAATACATGTGCACACAGAATATATTTTCATGTGTATGTTTCAGGGGGAAAGGTTTACATTACGCATGCAGTAGCCAAAAATGTAGCTGTTAGAGAGAAAATCACATATCGGATTGGTTTTGTCCGTATATTTTCCACTATTTTTCCTCTTTTTGCGGTTTCATCTTCATTTCTCCCAGAATTAAGGCTGAAAACCACAAAAAGGCTTCGGGATGAACGGTTGTTGTTTTGTTTATGAAAGCAATGCAATTCTACTTACTCACAATGTTGTGCTTTTCATTGTGCTCCTCAAAACATCCATGTGAACTGACTTTGCACCATTCAATAAATAAGCCTTCGTATTATACCTAGTTTAAAGCTTGGCTCAACTATACGCATGTAACAAAGAAGTTTTCCTGACTTTTTCGCTGTTTTTTTTCTTCCTGTGAACTTTTGGAAAGAGAAAAATTGGTTGCCAGTCATGTTTTGACTATTATACGTAACAGTCGATAATGATCCATATTATTGTGCTTCTTCTCGTTATTGTTGATGGTTTTAGTTTTATTTCCTTCAGATACTACAATTATATATACACTTGTGCGTGTAGATAGGTACGTACATATATTTAAGTGTATGTAGAAATGCGTACTTACAATTAGTGACTGAAGCCTACAACCGAACCGTAAAACTTGCTCAGTCTAATAAACGGACCTACTACATGTTTGCTCAACAAATCGTCTCATTTCATGCTAAATTTTCATAAAGTCAATTTACTAGTTTATGTAGGTATGTATATTTCTCGAATATGTCTATATACAAACCTACATCATTCATATATTATGTATTGCCTATAATATATTCTACGGTTCGGTGGAAAGTAAACAAAACAGGAGTGACCAGTGGCCAAATAGCGATGATATTGCAGCACACTAAACCCCAAACCATTTAGTTTCTGACACACCATAAAAAGTAAATCCCAAAAACCAAACCATGAAAATAAAGTAATATACTTAAGCAATAACAAGTAGGATGTATGTGTATTTAGAAAATTACAATACTAAAGCCGTGTTCACTATGGTTGAGTACAAAAACAGGCGCAAACTATTGTAGAGAAATGCTCGCATCGGTGATAGTGATAACTTCATTTACAACACTCATTTTATTTCTCTCGTGACCTTTTAAGACAGTAAAGTACCCTTAAGTACTCTGTCCTATTGTAAAAGCCAAGCCTCTGCGGTTCTGTCAACGACATTATTATTTTTCTTTTTATATACATACCTATAAGACTTGGATACCTACGAATGTCTTCTGTATGACATTATGTTTCTTCTTGAAAACTTTCTCGCTTTATAAATCAATGGTCAAAATCACCGCACATCCATACTCCACGACCTTTGTTTTGTAACAGGTTCAAAATCGAAGCCGTGCTCCTCTGGCATGTACTTAAACCCATAATGCTATTAAACGCTTTTATGACCAGTAAAAGTCAATGTCTTTCAACGTATTTTATTGCTTTACTGCCTTTACCGCTACCACTACTACCACCACCACCTCTACCATTATTGTCTAACCTAACCCAAAAAATGTCCAGAACGAATCCAATTCATTATAAAATTTTGTGTCGTCCGTTTGTTGTTGTGTGAAATTATTGGGAAGATCCAAAAAAGAGCATTTTCATGTTCAACACAAACGGTGACTATACTGACTGCCTTGGCGAAGGGTATCTGTAAAAGTCATAAAATTATACTTGAAACTATATTTCATTGTCACCCTTATCATCACAGACAACATACTGCTACTGCACCATCAGCAGTATTAAAACTAATATTTTTTCTTGATATGACATGCTCTGATAGAAATTTTTATTGTAGCACGAGGAGGAGTAAAATAACAGCAGCGAACAATATGGGTCATGCACTCCCAGGCAATTTTCTCGCGTTAATTATATTGTTTGACCCTGAATTGACAATAAAACTAACACACGTGATATAAAATAGTTTACCATTTTATCAGAGACGTCGGCCGTCATGCCGTGCTTTTACGTTTTCAGTTCATGTTGACAATACTCTATTGATCTGATACATTTCTATATTGGCAAACGGCAAGACATTTTTATCTATCATATCAAGTTATTGAAGCGCATCGATTGTATTGTGTTTACTCTCTGATAAAAATCAGCGAGAGATGGACTGATATATAAGCTTTATTCAACCCTTTTTTCTTTGTTCATAATTAAATCAGTTATAGTTCAATGGAATTATATGTGAGGCACCTTGTACTTTTTTTTGGCATTGTGTAATTTTCACCATGCACCAGTTCCATTTACCTCGAAAAATTTTGTGGGACGAACTGACTTACGGTTTTTTGTCCCGATTCATTTTACGAACAAGGTTTTAGCTTTTCCAACGGCGTGCTTCCGAGTTCAAAGGATTGAGCCGTAATCCGAAATCGGAGCATGTTTCATTGTACACTTGCTATAAACAGGGAATAATGTACCCGATGCGCCGGCAGTTGCCACCCATTAAATTTTTAAAAGATGCATGCTGCAGAGACAACTATTTAATATTCATATTCATAATCATTTTCACAGGGAAGTAACAGCAACAGGGCAAGTGTGTAAGTTGAGAAACATGGACAAAATTTTCTAGACACTTTGTATCAAATGCAAATTGAGATGTGACAACTTGTCTGTTCTGTCAACAATGCATTTTATTAAAAGACCCAACTAAAAAGCACCATGCCATGTGAGCATTCGTGCATTGCGTTCTGTCTTGAATTCGGTGGCTTTGTCACGCAATCATAGTCAGTACATGCAAACTAGGAGGGAGACGGTTTCTTTTTCATGCTCTTTAAATTTAAAATGAACCTGCTGAGCTGTCGTCATCATTATTACTATCGTCAACATGATTATATAACATGGTGGTGCATGTCATTGTTCCACATTTTTCCTGGAAAAACTGTCCAATTGTTACAGTATTTAACGATGCTCTGATGTCCCTCTCATTTCCATATGATTGAATGTGGATTTGTATCAAACATGACATAAGTGGGATCAGGTTCATGGTAAACTGGAATATTCATCATCGATTAAAATGAGCCCACCATCGTCATCATTATTATCATGAATAATAATTTTCATTTGATCCCTTTCAAGTGCATCTCTTGCTGCTGAATTTTTTCGCTGCCAAATTGTTGTCTCATCTTTCACTCACTCCCTGCATCGCATTTTATGCATATCGTTTAGGACCACACAAACTTTAAGTGTGTAGTTTCGTACTGACAAGTGTAGAAAAACTTGTTGAAGGGACTCATGCATTTTGAGCGAATCATTAAATTTCAAATCCTTTCCTGAGATGACAGCCAAGTGTCATCAAGAACTACTACTATCCCGCAACTCTGCAGTGATCATATTCTATTCTAAAAAACGGGACTGTCCCGAAATCATGATAATAATGACATTTCAATTTATTTTCGGATTCGCAGTGATTTGATGGTAATGGTTGTAAATGATGAGACTTGTCCAGCTCCCCGGCATCTGTGTTGACAAGCTGAGACAGTTTGTTGTGATATTCTCTGGGATTTGCATCAGTTGGTGTTGGTACAAAAAGTTTATAAAATGAGTAAAAAACGGTCCCATATTTTGTATTCATACGCGCACTCGGGATCATGTCACCCAGTCGTGTGCTCCATGTTATAATGCAATAGTTTCTGAACTTTAAAAAGCTCATGTAATACATCTATGTATCTGGATGCTAATGCCTAGTGCCCTTATTTGCTCAAAAGATTTTTCACGAAGCGAAGCTTGTTTCGTTGTACTGGAGCAAAGCCGTTTGTTGACACTTGCTTTGTAATACCTTCTCAGAGGAAAAAAGAAAAAAAGGAGCTAGATGCAATGCAATTGTGATTCTCGTGTAGTGTGAAATGTGCATTGTTGAATCACAAATGCATACTTGGAACTCAGCACAATGAAATTCATGATGACAGGAAACATTGGAGGATGGTCTTTTTGGTTGCGAGACATCTTTAACAGTCTCACGTTGTTCACTTGAATGCTCAAATAAAATCTCCAAGTGCTTTGCCAGTTTCACGATTCTATTGAGTTCAATCGGCAATTTTACAAGTTGTCAACTATTCGTGGTAAGCTTTCTTCAAATTCGGTGAGTCAATATCAACATGAATTCAAACATTGTTTCTTCATGTAGAAAATAGAGCTTCGGAAGCTACAGAAGAGGAAACATTCTGATTAGATATTCCTAGAGCATACTTTCATCGTGTCTGAAACTCTTTAGTATTTAATTAAATGCAGTAATTAATCAACACGACCTTCATCAGTCAACTTCAAGAATTCCGTGACCTACACCTTCTTGCATAAAAATGAAGCTATGAGTTTCAAAGGGTTGGGTAAGGAATGCAAAGTATCATAATTAATGTGGAGGCAGAAACAAACTTCCAGTCCAATTCTATCATCACATCACCCTTTCTTCATTTTCACTGACGCAGTCAAAATGGAATGTTGATTAAATATGAAATATCATTTGTGATATGAAAATCTTGTGGCCCAGAATATTTTTTAGTATTTAAAGAACAGAAGCAGCAAAGGGACATTAAAGTCTGAAAACCAAAAACATGGTTCTTCATTTTATTGCTAGAGAGCGAAGTTCAGTTCATCACTGAAATATTGCATACATTTTCCTGTTTTGTGCTGTGAGAAGTTGTACACTTGGGTTTTGAACCAGGGAATAAGATTTTACTGACCCTTCCTTCCTTTTCAACATCATGATTACTCTCAATAGAAATTTAGCCTTTTCGCATGCATGACTGCAATTTAAAATATTTTAATAGTTTTTCATTTTGAATCATCCAATCAAACAATAAAAGTTATGCAAGTTTGTGGCACGAAAATAAATGAGCAGCTTTCGTATGTCAGCACGGCAGTCATATTATTATTAAAATCAGTGGTACACGAGCTGCTGTGTAGATGCTCTTTTAAATACAAGACAAGGAACTAATCCTGATTAAAAAGGCAAAAACGATAAATCTCTGGAAATAAATGTCATTATCAGATGATACCTCACTTTAAACTTGTTGACACACTCGTAGTGATATCACGATAATACGATGAAATTATATGATTCAGTGCATCGAGTTGGCCATCGTTTCATTCGGTGAGTAAGGTGCATAGGTTTAATGAAAGGGAGTGAGCTCTCAGCCACGCAACAGAAGCGGCTGTACAGAGTATCTCAAGTCGCCCCAAATTTGGACACGGCATAGGGATCGGGGCCGTAAAATAAGCCATATAGATTTATTTTGTTTCAGCAAAAGTCAGTGTAGCAGTAGTAGCATTAAGATTTTGCAGTTGGGCATATCTGATTATGAAAATTTGATATGCAAACAAAGTTGTCATAAATTTTACGATAATCATTGTTCCGTCATTGACACCTTGTTCAGTCAGTGCACCCTAATGCTTTGCCAGTAAAAGTGTTAACAAGCGGATTATTTTTTTATTCAGGTCTTTTTTCTTTATATGCAAAACACCCTTTTATTTCAATTTTTCAAAGGCTTGCATACATTTAACAAGATATCATCACCATCATCAGAACATGAAATTATATAAATCCAAAACCCACTGTGAAAATGTCCAGAGTATGTAGCTCCAAAATGTAATTCAAACATCTGTGTACATAAACTTTCATTTTCTGCTGCAATAATTTGCATAGGATGCTCATTTTCTTCAAAGCTGTTATTAATACTTTTACATTTATTGTCAAAGTTGCTGTTGTTTTCTGTTTGTTTTTTGGATGTATACACATGCTATTTCACGCCATTGTATTGAACGGTAGGTAATTGCAGTTGTGTGTGCATAATGTGCAGAATTAATAGTGAGTAGCTAGAGATGAAATTTAGCCTATGCAATTCGTCCACGAAATCATGCTTTACATTATACCCTGTACTAGGGCCAGGGCAGAATTTGTAATGTAATTTTTTGTTTTCCGCGTACCTGGCAGTTTTAATGATGCACGATATTATTAAAAATTGAACAGAATAGAAGAAAGCAAATGGGAAATTACTTTCATTATTTGAAATCGGAAAGAATTGCAAATCCCTGACTTTCAAGTGGAGACACGTACTAATCCAGTTGGTGAACAGGAAATCACGAACGAATTGTTTGCGCATTTTACGAATTAAGATGTGTCAAAACACTGCAATTAGCATCGAGTCAACAATAAATGGAGTATTGCTGACATTTAACTGACATGTGAACCCTGGCACGTGCTGCCGTTTTGAGAAATTAACCTAAAATGACTTTTGCGTGCACGGGGAATTTGCGATTCTCCTTAAATCGTTTCCACTTGAACCATGTGTAGTTGCAGATATTTTGCGAGTATTGCTTTCATTCGCGTGATTCCAATTCCACAGCTACTGCATAATCCGAAAAGCCGGATTTGATTTGCAAGGGTTAAGATTTAACTCCAGTGGTCAGTTGCAGCTGTCTAGTTAAAGGGGACGTCCACATGGAAAGTTGGAAAACCAGTTTAATTTTTAAGAGTAAATCAAGCAGCCAGCCCACCGTCAACAAAATCTTGTTGATTGATGATTCACCAAAATAATGACAAAAGTGACATACAGAACTAACAAATGACCATGTAAATGTAAAACATGGCTTTTGCCTGTACAAGTAACGTAGAATAACATGAAAATATGACGAATGCAGAAATGCGTGTTGTGTTTTCTTCATCATCACTATTTTTCATTCATTTTTATTTTGATACAAAATCTACAATCAGTACTAGTTGCTACATTGCAACATTTAAACACTTCGTAGTTGTACAAGAATTCTCTGATATTTTGAATTGTCCTCTGGGGAGGTAGCACAGAAAAAATATGATTCTTTGTTTGTTGCTTCTCGTTATGTGTCATTTAGAAACGTGAAACGGTAACACTAATAGAACCCAAGTAGTACGGGTGGTGGTGGTGGGCTGATGATGCTTCTCTACGCTACCCTTTTCTGTTGTGTCATAATAACATGTAAGAACATCATAACATTAACAGTCTTGTTAGCCGCCTCATCATCATCTCATCTTCATCCTCACATCACACAGAGCATTTGTCGGAACCGTGAAAGTTCTGCTTTGTACTTTAGTTTGTTGTTCCATGATATTTAGGTAGAAAGAAGAGAAGGAGGCAGAAACATTTTACAATAAATGACTCGTTTCATCTGTTATACTCTGCACTACACTGACAAAACTTGCCATTTGTTTTCTGAACTCGTCTTGTGTTTCTACCACTCTGCTACTTTTTCAGTTGATCTGCCTGCTCTCCTGTCTATATGCTCATCTCTCTTCTCCAAACTCTGTGAGTTTTATGTTCATCACGCCCATTTCTCTGAATGAATGAGAGGTCTTTCGGGAGGAAAGGAAAAAGGGGTTAGCCCGAACGGCAACCCTTTTCCCTGTTTTGCTTTCGCTTGTGTAGCTAACTGCGTGTCTCTCATTGTGATCATCAACTCTGTCTGCTCATTTGTATTCTGCATTTATTTTATTACATAATAGAAGACAATATGAGCTTTTTTTAGCGAAAAAATCATTTTTTGAAAAAATCCAACATTTTTTTCGTTTTTTCCCTTTTCTACTCAACTAATGTAGTAAAGTAATAAATGTGCAATTTCTTTTATTATCAAAAGATGGTTCTATACGCATGACATATTGCACCAAATTAGTTTTGTTCGTGAGTAATATTAATGAATATTATTTTTATGTCACGGCGATTGTAGTTTATGCAATGAAAAGGAGAGAAACATGATTTTACATTTTCTAAAAAAATTGCTCCCATTCTTCATGACAAGAAATTATTAGTAAAGTTTCACTGAATTTTTATTAACCACTGAAAGTTAATTGCCGTTTCGTGTTACTTGGAATTCGTCCATCCGGTATGCGTAGAGAGCGTGATTAGGCGGTAATTAAAATGCAAACATATTAATCACCAGTCATTTCTATTCTGCTGGATTTACAAGCGTATTAGATAGATGATCCCTTACAAAGTCATGGTCTCAACAGATGGAAGATTACAAGAGAGAGAGAGAGAAAAAGGATCTGTTTTATAGCGCGTACAAAAGCTGCGATAATAATAGACACGTTATGTTCTAAATTACATGGATATCCAAAAAGCTCTCCTTTTTACTACAAATATCGCTGCTACCGATGCTGACATTTTCCTCGTAAAACTCTTTTGCTTTGTACATACACGTAAGAGCCAAAATGCTCATTCCCATTCTGTGTAATTTGTAATTATTGGGCCACACCCCCAAGTAATTTGTATCGTGTTTCCTTTATGTAGCCTTGCTTGGCCATTATACACACATTTATGCATTGCACTGCTGCCCATCTTTGCTTTGATAATACGAAGTAAATGGCTTAACAACTGGAAATTACCTATCAGTGTAATTATCAACTTTTCCCTCTTGAAATTATTGTGTAAATCTTTCATCCTCCCCCACCGCTGCCACCACCACCACCACCGTCGATTCACAGTAGAGCGTAGGAGTGTTCACTCGGAGTACTTTATTAGGACTATATGAAATTCAGTAAATTACAGGGTTGAACTCATAAATAATTCCATGTTTTTTTTCTATTTACAGAGTCGGAAGAAAGCGGAAGTCACTACGGGACATGGCCATGGCCATTGAATCAAAATACGTATTTTATATCATTAACTTTTTAAACAACTGGAGCATAAATACATACCTCACGATATTGATATAGAAAGCAAACAACAACAAATTGTTTGACAAATGGTCACCATTTACATCCAAGTACTCCCCAATCAACCGATCGTCCTTGTCCATTGATGATGAACTATCAATTTATGAAACGAATGTATCTGCAAAATAATACATCGCTTCTTTTCATATTGTGCTCCTGTTTTACCCACTTGTACACTTCTTAATGCAGAAAGTGTTCGATAAACGTAAATTATTATAAAACCACTCAACCGGATATGGAGTCAACTAACTGTATTTACAAACCGTTATAATATACAAAACATTGTGAAAACAAAGGTCCCGAATATCTTTGAAATCAACTTTTCACTGCACTGTGTGGATATACGTTACCATTATATACTGTAATTTGCAAATATAAATTTTTAAGTAGGTATACTAGAAAACTTGATGCTGTTTTATAAGTATGAAATAAGCGTATTGTTCGTGAGTGAATGAATTTTTATTTAAAGTGTTATATTATTCAGTCATAATTTAAGGATGTTTAAATTCTGAATCCGATGAATGCATGTAATAGAATATTACAACAATAGAAACAACAGCCAATTCGATTAAATTCTTAGGAATATTGCCATTTTAAGAAAATGTTTGATGAATGCTGTTAGATGTAGTAAGTAATTTTATATTACCAATAAACTGTTTAAAGTTGTCATTGAAATCAGCAATTTATTACGGATTAGTCAGAAATAGAAATACATCATGAATCTCAAAGATAGCAAAAGTAGTCTAGTAGTTCAATTTTTTAGAGATGAAATGCAGTTTAATCTTAAATATTTAAAAGTACAATGCGCATCATAGTGAATCATTTCTCATTAGTTTTGCTTGTAATTGCATTGATTGTCTCATGTAAATTATAAAACGAGAGGTTAGTGACCACTACCACTTGATATTATGCGTAGACATAGTCTTGTTTCATTTATTCGTGATCCAGAGAATTTTTAACTAAATAATTTAACGATTATCGTTACATTCTACGTTTTGTGTGTATTGTAAAAAAATACTATTAAATGTGATTTTTGTACTGTCTGTTAATGTACATTGTATTTATATGGATTTCACAAATTGGTGTACTCACTCGAGATGGTTTGTTTTGCGAAAGAATTTTGTGCTATGTAAATGTTATCAATAATTATTAATTAGAAATCATTGCGGTTTTACTTGTATAAATAAAACAAGTAGGTTAGGTTTGCGTGTAGGTTTAATTAAATGTAAAAGTAGATTGTACAAATATTAACTTAAATGTGTACATGGCTGAAAGATGTCAAAAATTGCACATACAACGTACCATTCGAGATTACGTTAATGGAACAATTCATCTCAGATAAATATTTTAGTTTGTTGACATTTGTTCGGATTTCGAATTCAACAATGCTTCAATGCAATATTATTTTTAGTATGGTTTAGCTAAGCTAAATAAATGTAATTATTATTATATACGGTAGAATGTGCTTTTGGTCAAGTACCGATTATTTTTAATTGAAGTAGCTGCGTTTTAGTTAAAACGGATGAATTGTGCTTTTCATAAACAGATATATTTGCACTTCGATTAGATGTTTAGAAATTAAGTACATATATTCAACGAAACTTGAATACAAGCAAAATAAAATTTAAAAAATGAATATTACATGTGCAAACATTGTTCTACTTTTAATATTTTTTCTTTAAATTCATGTGCACGCATATAACGGCTAGCTCAATCTTCGTCCAAAAGAGATACTTGATTTCATGGTGGGGGATCCCTACGATTCGTTCCTCTGTGGTCTTCACGTCAACCTAATTTACAACCTAAAGTCCACCTGTTCCATCTCCACGTAATGATAAGGCTCCGAACTAGAAAACCGCACTGAAACAACAAACAATGCTGTTTAATGGAGAACCGATTTCCTTGAAGGGGATCATCATCTTTCCACAGCGATGAGATATAGTCATTTATTTGATCAAGCAGCATCTTCATCATCTTGTTCATCTTCCTTAATATCCAGTAAAGCACGGCGTGGGTTGCAAGACAAAGGAAAACACGGTAGTTCGTCGTAAATTAAAGGGTTAAAAGACTTGGGAAGAGGCACCTGTTTACGATGGATGACGAAGACATTGTTTCACTGGAAGGGAAACAAACATGATGTACCTTTACTTACCGCCTACATCGACATATGTATATACCATTCATCATTATTATTCATATGATCATGATAAATTGCTACAAGATGCGTAGTAGAGTAGCAAACAACAACGGTGGCAATGACGCTGATAATTCCAGATCCGTAATCAAAATGCGATGACGGTGCTGATGGATCTAAAAAAATCTACAGACTGCATCTTCAATCCTTGATTATCTAATCTGGTGATCTGGCGACGAAGACGGCGATTTCAATCGACTTGCCTTGTCTAATCTTCTGTGACCCCTTTTGTCATTAGCTAGTGAAGAAATGAAAAATATTAAATCCCAGAATGCAATATAATTTGATATGCCTGCCCATAATCTTTGTATAAAAAATCATCCCGATTATCAGGCACTTGATTCAAAACACATTGCTCAATATTTTCCATATAACGCAATCGTATTATATTATTCGTGATATAGTAATCTCTGATGTTTTTTGTTACTAATACAAGAGATATAAAATTGTTACACCTTGCTTTGTTTCTGGTTTTATTGTACAGATTTTAGTTTAGGATGTCTCGATTGTTTGACGTGAAGAAATGCAGGCCATAACAATGGTGTAATTTACGGTCAGACACTAAAGAGTGAAGATGGTCTTTAATGTCTTTTATTCTGTAAAGCAAATACGATAAAAGAGTAAATGATAAAGCAGAGAAGTTGAAGAGTTTGATAGATGTAGTAGGGCTGTTTTGTTTGGTGTATATTATTACTTCTCTTCATTGTTCAATCAAACACTGACAAAAACCACAAAAGAAAATCACCACTATCACCTCAGTTTGTTTGTGCAACGATAATAGTCCCTTTTTGTAGAGTGGTCATTATTCTTGGTAAATTGGCCTTTTATAAGTAATCCTTACTAATGCCCTGTGTGCTACTGGAATAAGGAAGACAAGTAAAGTTCATTGGATTCATTTTGTTTGTTTGTCAGGATTTAAGATTAAATTTGTAATATTGAATTGTAACAATCTCACGTAGGCAGTATAATGATAAGATATTATGTAAATCGCATATGGATTTTGCTCGCACCATCGATTTCAATTATTACTTGAAGATTATATACAATTATCCTTAGAAAGATAAGTACTCGTCTGACGTATGATTTTTCAGCATAAAAAATCTCGTGTTGCAAAATAATTCATCTCTCATATTTATGTTCGTCGTAATATTTAACTTTGTGCTGAGACTGAGTGAGTATGCACATCATGTGCAATGTGGCAATATGAGTCTTTTAAACTGTTTCAGGAAAATGATAATAAAGTTATAAATTTTGATACAAAGCATTTTTATGTTTTTAACTAATAAAGACCCTGATGAAAGGCTACTACATACCTTGGGGCACATTTGAAAAGATATCTACATAATATATAACTGAGTCACAGGTAATAATAAAGAAAGTAAAATCCTTAGCTGGCTGCTGGCTGTTGCCAGCCTTTCATAAATATGCTTTTATTTCATTCATCATCGAATCAATTATCAATTTTAAAGGATGGATTCATTCACCCATGAAAACTTGAACAGAATGTTTTCGTATTCACGACTACGTGCTATTCATAGTGCACAAACACATGAATTTTATATGATTTTTTTTCAGAGGCAGTTTCCCCTTTTCATCTTTTAGATTCCAGCTTTAAAAAACTGTTGCAGTAGGAGATACAAAGGGCGAAAATGTGCCCTGCCTGCTTGATAAAATGAAAGAAGAAAAAAATTGTATATTTGTTTGAGTAAAGATCAGACGCGAGAATATAACACTGCCCTGCTGCTGCTGATGTGATGCTGATCATGACCATTGTTGAAAAAAAAGTTCTGAATGAAACAGGCAACGTGATTCAATTCAACACTAGTGCTCTGCTGTTGCTGCATTCATTTCTTATTGAAATGTAGTAAAAGTAGTTCCCCCTCCTTTAATATTTTGACTGGGTTTGCACTAGAATTTATATGAAGTGTAAATATGGTCCATTCCCGAAGATATAAAATGCATATAGATTTATTGTGCGCTTAGAATATCGAAAAAATGTGTGTAATGATAATAATGCAATTGAAATGAAAAAGGTGTGAAAAAGATCACCAATACATGTTGGAAAGTGATTACACAGACGATTTTGAATGGTGTTGAGTAGTTACGGATGCAAACGCAAGGAAATCAGAATGGAAGTATAAACATATATACTCCATACGGTGAAAATTGGATTTCTGTGATTGAGAAAAACTGTGCCCGTCTCATCTCAACTCCCATTTTTTGGTCCCTTTTCCTTTGCTTTGGCAGCAGGGCACACGGTGACGATCAAAAAGGGAAAATTGACTTGTTATGGGCCGATACATTACAAAGACACTTGAGATTTGAGTATTTGACAAATATTATGTGTGTGCTGACAATAACAATGCTCTTCTTACGCTTGATAGGTCTCACTAGCTGTTGTGCTGTTGTGTAAGTATCCAGTTTTGTAAACACATTCACTTTTACTTGCCTGCATCCATGCATACTAATAAATGATACAATTGTGATACAGTAAAAGTTTTCGATATTTATGACGTGAGTGCAATGTGTGGGGGAACAAAAAAAGACGACACGCTGTGACTCTATGACCCTCTCCAATTTCCAGGAGAAGTGTCAAGTATAACAGAAAGACCAACTCCAAACATCTCAACAAGTCACTCATTCATTATTTCCAGTCAGTCAGTTGAAAAGGAATCATTAGAATGCAGATGATGGCTATTACACGAATTTCATACAAAAATCTCGCCATTCTGCATAATAAAATCTTGACTGACATATGAAATGCGTTAAATGGAGATATGCAATATTACGTGCCTGGAGACGTAGGGAAAACACTACGCCATTCCCATTCTGGTACAAGTTTGAAAAAAATCAAACTGTAATTCCCTGCGACATCAATCGGTTCTAAATATTTTTAGACTTGACTTTTTGTTTACTTAACATTGTATAAAAATGCACATTTCCGTAATTCTACATTTCAATATTTCGCGTAGGTACAGGATAAATATAGCAGTGCATTTTAATTCAGTTTGCAGGCACGCACTCTGTTCTAGATCCAACTCTTGACTGTTGACATAATAAAGATATCATTTTGGCATGAAAGCAAACTGGATGAAAATGTCTACATGAAAGGGAAAATAAATTTTGTTGTTGTTGTGTACATTTTCTATTTTGATCGTGAATCTGATCATAAATCCTATATTTCCCTAGGGTCCTCTGTTTCCATTTTTTCAATGCAGAAGAACTTTGGCCCTTTTTTCTGAATGCCTAAAACGAAGCACTTTATTATTACAAATGAAAAAGTTTATTTCTGTATATTTGATAGGTTCATTAATTCTTTCAAACTAAAAGTATAAAAGTACGCATACATGTATTATTATAAATATTATTATAAATCCGCGAATAATTATTATAAATCTGATTATGCTTTGTTTTGGGCAATTCGAAAACCATCTTGGGTCTAGAAAGGAACTTATTCAATTGAATCAAAGACAAATATTGAACAACCAGCTGCATTTAGTAGATTTTCAAGTTTGTAGTCGTCTCCACAAAGAAAAAGATTTTAGGTATCAATATTTATAATCTTGCGCACAGTTCCGGCTTTATCGGTAATTACGTTCCCTTACAACGTATAATAATTATTATCTAAGCATATTGCATTATAATATGCCAACAATCATAACCAAGTACATAATATAGTAAAATAACAAATAACAACCCATTGCTCATATTATATTCAATATTACTCTATCAAAATTCCGAGTAAAGTCCTAATAATTAGTGTAGACAATATCGTACACACGATATGGATTGGCTCGCAGAGAATTGGTTCAAAAATTATCCCCCTTCAAATTCATTACAATCTCCAATTTGGAATGTTCTTATGAAGGATTATCAATCTGCTATAATATTATGTATACCTACACATAATATCATGATGACATTTCATCATATCATCCCACTCTTCCACCTACTTCTCCATTTAGCCGTTCATAATATGCTCCCATGAGTCTCCAATTACTGTAATTGAGGACATCCTTAGATGAAACGTCAATTGAGCTATTTATAAAAATACTGGTGAACTGAAACCTAGTGATTTTGAGCAGTTCTCCAGAAAGGATGAAAGATAACCCAGCCAATGCAATGTGTAGCTTTTAAAGAACAACTTTAAAAAACATACTATCAAAGCGAGGAAGTGATCTATGCTTTATTACCGGCAAGCTACATATATAACTAACATAATAATGGGTAGGTGGCAATGGTCGAAAAACCTTCGATATACATTATATCGAAGCAAACAAATGCGTATTCATTTCAAAGGAGTTCCCCTTCCTTAATAATAAACTTGATAAAAAGGTGTCACTTTCAATGCAAGAGAATAAAAAAGGCAAGCCTTACGATAAGTTTATTATACGGAAGGATGCAGGATGAAGTATGCTGGATGAAGTATGGATGATGACGAATATATAGTAAAGTATAAAGATCATGCACAGCGATGCGAAGGGATTATCAGTGTCGGATTACACCTCATCAGCACAATCACCATAAATAATAAACAAGCTTTCTCGCTTGCATCATCATGTTATGATTCATCATAATTGTATGGAGAAAAGAAAAGTAAATCCATTTTGAAAAGTGTAGCGTTTGCCCTGCATTTTTTTTGTCATTGTTGATATTGTATTTGTGTTATTGTTGTTGTTGATTTCACATACAGATAATTCTCTTTTTAGAAAACTGTATCATGTTCGATTAAAGTATAGGGAGTAGGGACACACACATACTGTGTTTGAATCATATAGACTGGTCGTCTGTAAGCTCCCATTTAAGTATAATAATAGTTATATAACTAACATAACGGACTCCATGAAATAGAATCGATAAAGATAGAAGGCTGCTGCTGATGTGTTTGTATGTTAAAAATGAAAACTTGACACCTAAACTCACTGAATTGTAAAGAATGCAATGATGCTACATTGTTGTTCGCTTTAAAACTTTTTTAAAAAGAGAGGTAAGGTAACATAACACGGAGGCGACACTATTTAATGTCATCCTTGTACCCGTCTCAAATACATCTTTTTAAAAAAGGTAGGTATACATATAAGCATGCACATTATAAGGTGCTATCTATATTTAGTGTAAAATCTACAGAGTTATTATACTGAGCGAGAGATCTCCAGGAATCACTGAGCCATGGCATAAATGCAAGAGACGACGACGGGTTCCTATATAATATCGTAACAACATGATGATAAGGATAAGAATCATCAACAATCAAGTACTTTAGATGCTGACAACGATAAAGTTATAAAACATTTTGAAGAGCCTACCCAATGCGCTGCCTATTCATATGTGATACTGTAATGATGTGAAGTATCAACTATAAACATGTAAGGTATTCATTACAGGTAAAGTACATAATGGGTAGAAACGAAGGGGATGAAATGGGTACGGCGATATATATAATATACTTACTTGTTTAGTGTTTTACGCTCATAGTAGGTATGATTTTATCACAAAGTGAAGTTTAACAATAGTAATATAAACCATTATATGGTGTAATCAATAGGGTAGGTGGGTAGGTCACGTAAAATGCTCTCATCAATTCAAACGTTTGAAATCGTAACCGTTTGTTACCGTTACCGTTGACATAGTTGATATTTTTTATTTGAATTACTATGTACTATTCTGAATTGCGGATAAAAATCCGAAATTTTTATGAAAAACTCAATCAATTGTGGAAATCCTTCATTTGCATTTTACCCCGAACTTCGCCCTCACTCAGAGAATCGATCGAATTCCATACGTTGTACGTACGCAATTTTATTCTAGCCATGATAATATTCTCCAATACCTCAGGCTCTAATAAGAGGGTCACTACCAGCGGAGAAGAGGAGAGCACCATAGGCCCCATGGATGTAACCACTAACGTAAGAGTTGGCTTTACATTCACCGTCGGAAAGTCAATCTTGACTATTGGGGATACCTTGATTAATGATTACGTGCAAACTGGCAGTGGAAAAGTAAGAATAAACCAAAATGGTAATAAGATAACTGTCATCCACACCGGTAGCGGCAGCGTCAAATGCAATATAAATGGCCGAGATTTGAAGATAGTTGGCAGAAGCAGCATCAGTGTTCCACTCCAGGGTTAGTAAATGAAACTGGAAAGCGATCTCTAACTTGGAATCATCTCTTGATTAATTCATTCTGACCATTCTTACTTATGGAGGAGCCATATTTACTTATTAAAGTTCAAAATTAAAACATTTATTTTGCCAAATATAACGAAACCTATACTGTTCTTCAAAAAGCAAAATAAAAGACAAACTTGTCGTGTACATTACATTATTTGTTCGGACAGTCACTATTCGATTCACTGCGCTTTTCATTCATTGAATTCTGCGTTATACATAGACCATGATACATCTTTTTTATTTGGAACTCCAAATATTAGGATAAGCCGGGTGCTCTGAGTTCTCATGTCATTGTGTTTCATGGGAAAATATTTGACTTTTTGTAACATGAGCACATTCATGGAATTTTTGCTGCAGTTCAGTAGATTACGTTTATCAAAGATTCAATTGGTACATGTCTATTCAACTTATCATCGTTAGTGCATTCTACCAAAAAGTCATTGTAGCTATTACAAGTTTGTTGTGGGCGTTCTCTTTTCCAATGGGTCAGTTTTGTTGACAAAATGTATCTACCTACTCAACAAACAATGATATCAATGAAAATTTCTGCGCCCCTTTC
Organism: Sinella curviseta; assembly: GCA_004115045.4. Lineage (NCBI taxonomy): Eukaryota > Metazoa > Arthropoda > Collembola > Entomobryomorpha > Entomobryidae > Sinella > Sinella curviseta. The sequence goes on along the minus strand of CM023201.3, from coordinate 46,744,089 downwards.
ATGGACAAAAGGAACATTGCATGACGGAAAACATTGATTTCAGAATCAGAAAATGGACGAAATGAAGATGTTCAGTTCATTGAATTTGTGACAAATGGACTACTCCACTTTGTAAAACCCACGTCTAAATAAACATAATGATTCAAAGTTCTCAGTACGAATAAGAACTGTGCATGCAGTTGAGTTGAAAATATTTTGCTATATGAATTCATGAAAATATCAATGAGTTTTTGTACAACGTTGAATTTAAAACTTCAAAGTCACTTTATTTCTCATTTTAAAATATTTTTTTGTTCATTTCATTTTGGTTAAAATCACGTAGTATTTTTTGTCATACATCAAAAATCCAACGGCATATTATGAGCAGCTTGAGCTATCTCTTTAAAATACGAAGATATATATACCGTTTTACAATGACAACACAGTTTTATTAGTAGTAAAGAATGATTTTTCTTAAATTTACAATTACATACCATTAATAATGCACAAACCTAAGCACTTTCAGACGATCACTTCACCAAGTTTCTTTTTGTTCGCGAGCTAAAGCAAATCAAATATTATCTCGAAGCTGCAAACTTAATGGTGAAAATGATAAGATGATACCATTGAGAGCACCACCATTCCAATCTGAAATGTGAGTAGGCACCACTCGCTTTTTACACTCTTTTACAATGTCGTTTCACACATTCACCCTACAAAAATCTTGTCAGACTTTTTAAATTTTTAACAATAAAATTAGTAACAACTTTCCTTAAATTATTACACAATATATAAAAACAATGCAATTACATACATATATCATATAAAATTCGACAAGGTGAGAAGGTGCGTGGTATATACCGCAAACTGAGATAAAATTTATTATTTTTTTGGTCGATTAAGAAAAGTGTTACTATTAAAAGGACATAATATGAAATAAACAAGAGATTTTATTGTTAAAATTTTTATTATTTCCGTTATTAATATTGACTGAAAAAATGTGAGACGGTTGAAACTCTAGTAAAAGCTATTAATGTAAAGGTAAAGAGATATTAATACGTTGGGCTGCTAGTAATAAATAGTTACTAAAACTTTGAGATCAGTAGGTTAGTGATGTTACGTACTAGTAATAACGCAGCAGTAACAGAAGTGAACCGTGGAACCTTTTACATTTGTATAATGTTATTATGATTAATATTAAATAAGTTAATGTCAGTCTATTTTTTGTAATATTGGAGCATAGTAGCAGTGATCCAAACAAAAACATCCGTAAAAATTTAAAAATTATCATTCGTATTAATTAATTTGTTATTGATAATGAGAAAAGCGTTATTAACGTCAGACAGACGACGACCTGACTATGTTTTGTTTCATTTTGCCCCATTCTCACATTATTGCCCGACACTCCTTTTTTTAGTTGAAATCCTTAACGTATTTCAGGTTTTGAAAGCAAAGAGGGGTGTTATTTTGTTGTATTTAAAATAATAGTAAAAGATAAAAACTCACCCGTGTAGTTTTGAGAATATTTTGATTTAAAACTTAACTTTCTTCTAATTAAAATATAGCATGATTTTTTTAAAAAGTGTTATTCTCTTTCGTTTGCGTGTAAAACGGATAACTGAGCACATGAATGAATTATGGACTTTCCTTCTGCTTGTTTTACGTGCAATTTTTTTCTTAATACCTACAATTTAGTCTACAGGCGAAGGTACTAGGTACATATATTTCTTACTTGATACCATTTCTGCTTTGTTTATAGTGCTGCACATTACTTCATTTTTTATCGTTCAAAATATAGTTACAAGGAAGAATTTCTTAAAACTGAGGATTTAAACAAATACGTACCTATTCTACGGATTAGTTTTTATGGAATTCAAAATATCACCAATATTTCAGGGTTAGAGAATAATAATTAATTGCTATACAATGCAACAATTTACGTCTTTATCATCATTTGGGTTTTAAAGCATAACACTGATATTATTATCTATCAACCAGGTTTGAACTACTTCTTAAGGAGTTAAGCCTCTCCATTCACCGTTGAAATCGTATTCTTAACATTTTGAGTACTTATTAAAACAAATTTTAAGCTATTCTTTTTTTGAATTACGTGTTGTGATTGTAAGGTATCATGCGCTAATATTTTTTTAAAATCTTGTTGTGAATGATCAATTACACATTTGCATAATAATCCGATTTCTTCACTTTGATCCTCTTAAATTAATTCCTGACGAAGAAAACAATGGGACGAATGACAAATATCTTTCTTTTCAATTGCAAAGTCCTTAAGGTTTCTGGGGTGGTCAGTCTAGACTGGACAAATGAATGTGAAGTTCTCTAAACGTATGACCAATCTTTCCTTGAAGGGTCTGTCTTTTCAGCGTAAATGCACGAATGGCTACCAAATGTCGGTAGCACTCCATGCTCTTGTTGTACCTGGGAAAAAAGAAAAGAAAAAATCCGATTAGCGATACAAGTTTATTAGAATATCAATACAGTTAGAAAAACATGACGCTTTCGGGTCTTTATATTTGTCAACGAGTACATATTTAAATGCTTTTACATTAAAACTAGAGATTTTTGTACACAGAGAGTGATTCAAGTGTGTTAAATAGGATCAATACTCCGACTGTAAACAAATGATTATAATATGGAAAATCCATTAGCTGAATGAATGCACAAAGCAGGTATCTCAAGAGACATGTTTCCTCATCGTATTCTTTACCGTGGGATTTCTTGGAGATGCTTTCAACGAGCGAAAGCCGATTAACACAGTGCGCGACCTTCTTAAGAAGTCTTAAAAGTACCAATTCTTGCGTAGCGTAGCCTACTTTATCTTACTGCTACTTGACTGGGTATATGGATACGCACACGGCTTTCAAAGGAAAAAGAACGGGGAAGGGTGCATAAGCGTGTAGCGTAGATATGCATTTTATACATTATTGGTAAACGGAATAAAAACCGTTCGGAGCCAGATTGAAATTGCGAAAGCATGTCGGGAGTCGATATTTATTATTTCTATTACAAAATGTCTACAACGTAATTTAAAAGAATCATCTCGGAAATGGACCTGAATAACGTCATGAGTATACATCTTAAAAATTGTGGGAACTCCCTGTGGCTCAGGTTGCATCAGCTACACCTGCCATTATCGTCTTAAAAATAAACAGGCGCAGGTTAATGCTTGCTACTTACCGTTCTTCCCTGGAGATATCAACTCCCACCGTTTGTATGGGACTCTCGATATTAGTTTTGATCACAGAGGCAAAATTTTTGAGTATTAATCGCAATGAGTTGCACCCAGCGGTCAGATGCCTATAAATCAGCATTGAAAATAAAGTTTTATTAGCTAGAAGTCTTATAGTATGTAGCAAAATGTATTAATAATAAAAACAGAACTTACGCTTCATAGCGACTTTGCAAAAGTTGCAAAATGGAAGGCAAAAGGGCAACACACAAATCCAGGTTCCAAATAGAACTATAATGTATAAGAAAACTTAATTATAATATGTATTATTAGATACATTCATATATATCACATTTAGTTCATGGTTCACGTATTTTTTACGTACGGACGAAGCACCAGTACGCCTAATAGATCCACAACTACAGCAATGTCATTTAAATTAACAGCCGCTTCAACCGCCGTCTGAAATAACAAAATTAAACACATTAGAATCTTACAGATTCTGGTACGTGTATGCGCTATTTTTAAAGGAATTTGCCTGCATACCTTAACATCCTTATTTTGCCACACGTTAAAAATTATTCGAAGATTTCGTTGACGTGTCGCGAGCACCGCCAAAATGGGTTGGTGTTCACGTACAAGGTTTGTGAACACATCTGCCTCAGTGATATCAACGCTGTGCACCGCACCGTCATAACCAACAGCAGCCTTTTTCTGCAAAACATCATAAAAACAAGAAGATTTATTAATAATATTGTATTATTACATATTACATAATTAATCTCTGTGTAATAGCATGATGGTTCTTACCGGAAGGAAGTCGTCAATCGCTAAACCTGCAGGGCGATCCACTGGAATTGGCACAAAGTCATCTGCACTTGGCTTGCAGAAGTCAGTCTTCAATAAGGCATCATCTTGACTCGCTGAAGGAGCAACTTTTGGCATTGGCTTAACTTGACATTGTGCCAAAGGTCGTTCTGGACTACGTGGAAGTGGCTGTAGTGGTTGGACTGTCTTTCCTTGACTTTGGAACTGCTGGCTATCTTTAGCCGGGGATGGTGCTAAACAAGACTCTGATGGGCTTGCCTTCAAATTTCCTCCCCTGTTGCTAATAAGAAAATGACAGTTTAGTTTTAGAGCTTAATCAACAAAGTTACTTTTAATATTGATCTAACTGTATGAAATAATATATTATCACTATTACTTTTTATACCTATGGGACGGGGGCTGTGAGTTATATCCTGAATCTAACTGCGCTGAGCGATGCGTATCAGTACTTCTTCCTGAGTATGGCCCACTGGAGTCATCAGATAGAGAGCTTTGCCGACTTGACAAATACTCGGGACTCCTACTTCGACTTCCAACACACACCCCGGGAGAAAGATTACGTTGATTATTATGGTTGTGTAGAACTTGGCCCGGAACGAAGTTTGGAACGCTGGCTCGGCGCGGTGATGTTTCTGGAGAATGGCGGTTTCTAGAAGAATCTCTGCTATTAACATATCTGAATTTCGTATTTTTAGTGTAGCTCTCCGGCCTTGGGGATTCTGATTCCGTAGATGCGGTAAGGGAGGGTTCTGAAATATAAAAATTCATATTGAACAATTGGTGTTTGCACAGATCATCTTATCAACTTACTTATGAAAGTATGAAAACGTACCATCATCAGGAATGAAATCTTCTGGAGGAGGGGTACGGGGCACTGAAACATTTTCAATCACACGATATAGATTTTTATAAGAAGGATTAGGGCTGTATCAAAAGTACAAACAGTATATATGTAATACTTACAATCACGGTGAGGTGCAAATATTTGTCTGAAGTCACTTTGATTTAATGGAACGTTAACTTCATCCTCAGGATCAGTCGGAAGGCTGTCTGATTCCTCGCTTGCTTTCATGGCATTTCTAATAACAAGATAATTTCGGATTAAGTACACAAATATAATGCGCAGTATAAATAATGTACTCATATTATATTGAATATTCCTTACAATGACTCTGCAAATTCGGTCGATCTCTCCTTGTTAAAATTTTTCCTAAGAGAATGACCAGAGCTTAAATTCGCTCTAGATGCTTTTGAGTTCCCAACAGGGTGAACCCTGTGGAGATCGACGACGAATATGGACACATTCGTAAGCTGAGTTGTCACTCCAACCTATTGAGATAAAAAATGTTGTTAATACCCATCAGTCGCATACACGTATGCCAAAAGAAATGGCAAGAAATATGATGAGATGACGTTTTTACCAATTGATCCTGCGATACAGCAATATCTTGAATTCTACTCCAAGATGTGGGGACAGCATCAAATGTTTCTGGAGGTTCCCACCCATGAACACGAAGTATGTCTGGAGAAGCGGCAAACAAACAGCTACCATTTGGATGATAAGTGATACATCTGAAAATCATAAGTAAAAAATATTTTATATACACATATACTATTTATATAGTAATGTGAAAATCGAAAATGTATCTCAAACGAGCGTACGCCAACAATTCAATTACCTAATTGGAGGTACATCAGCCAAACTAGAAGAGACCATGGAAAATGTTTCCAAATCCCAAAACTTTACAGTTCTGTCTAAGCTGCCTGAAGCAAGTAAAAATTCGTGTGGATGAAATTCTACATCCGTAACGGGTCCTGTATGGTCTGCAAATTCACTTAAAACTCTTCCAACTCGTATATCCCAAATCTACAAAGCAAAAAATTGAATAATAATGTTTAGTACTCTTTTTCAAGCAGGTACGTGGTTGCTTTTTTAATATTTAATTTAAAAAAGAAATTGCTTTTTCATTTTTTACATAAGACATTTTTATATAATTGATTGTTATGCAATACACAACAAGTGCCAAATCCCTAGGGGGCATACTATCCAATCGCTAGAAAAATAGCACGATTTTTTGAAACATTTAAGGAACTGTACAACCCACGTATCAGAAGCTACAGTAATACATACACAACAACAAAAAATCACGCCCTTCGACAAACATAATAAATCTTGTAGGTTCCATTCGTTATGTTATACAACGTTATGTAATTTGTATCATAAACATAAGCACTCCATAAAGTATCTAAAAGAAAAATACTTATGTGTGGACAAGAGTAAAAAATATGAAGTTGTGCGGGTGTATGTAAAAACTGGTAGTTATATTACCTATTCTAAAACAATAAAAGGAAATTGCCAAATTTTTATAGTTATTTTGCAGTAGACAACATTCTCAAATATCAGCGGCAGATACGGGTACCAAAATTTTAATACGCTGCTGAAGCGCCCTCATCAACATCACAATCACATAAATAACTTAAATCTGCATTTATTTCGCTTTGTTTATAACGCTACATAGTATATTGTCATTGTCTCTCAGCATCATCCTGGCGAAATCTGAAAGTTTTGAATTGCCAACTACTTTAAATTATGAGAAAATGGTAATATTTTTATAGCATGCATGCATGGTTTACTTTTACTTTGTAGTCATCATCGTGGGATGATGTACCAAAATATAAAAATACGCAGCGTAACTTGCATTGCATAACAATAAGGCTCACATTTCACATCTCCATTTTCAATTTTGTCAATACAAGAGAGTTTGACATTTTTATTGACAACTCATGACTATATCCAGATTTCCAACTAGCAAACCCATTTTTTTGCACACTGCTCATGTTTTCAAAAACTAGTTTTACAAAACATCTTTTTTCTGCACCTACCTAATAACGTACGTAAGTAGTATAAATGCCATATATACAACATGAGCAATTTAAAGATAACCAAGGACAATTCCGATATCGAAATGACTTACTTTGACGAAGTTGTCTTCCCCTCCAGACGCAATCCATTGCCCATCCGGACTGAACTTCAGACTATTAACTGTAGAGCTGTGTCCTTTGTACCCAAAAATGCATCCCTTCTTTCTGATATCCCACATCTAAAATGAACAAAACAAGATAATCAAGTTAAAATATTGTTTAAAAAAATTTAACCTTAAACTTTACAATCATCCACTAATGCCATTTTCTTGTCTTTCAAATGACCGCGGTGACAAGTTATAATGTGTCTTCATGCTTAATCTAGGTAAATATGGTAAAGTAGGTACATAGTATTCTATTATCTTGAGTTCATTAAAACTTCCAGTTTATTACTGCAGAACTACAGACATAATGGCTTTCTACCTTACTTGATCAACAACATGGTATACCTATAAAAACGATTTTCCATTTTAGGCTCATCATCAATGCAAATGTAATCAAACATACATACTAGGTACGAGTGACGCTCAACATCAATTGAATAAATTGCTGCTGTGCTCAATATAAAAAATAGGAACATGCAGGCATACATGTATAAATAATAATATCTGAAACTAATCTTGTAAAAAATAATATTAATAATCAATGCTTTCTGGTACGTTACAGTATTATTATTAGTGTGCAATATGAAAGGAAAGTAGATTTTAATTCTTTTTACAATATTTTATACGCATGTCATGATCCTTTCTTCGTAAATCATGACCACTCTATCAACAAGAAAGACAAATGAATCTTAATGATAGAACAATGAGCAATAATAATAATCAACAAAAACATCAAGTTTTGAGAGATGTCTCGTCATTTAAAAAATCTTGACAAAAGGGCAAACACGACCATGAATATCATTAAGCATCTCTCGCTGGATTCTCTGACTCATTCGCAGCCATAAAAGCGATACGTAACAATGAAACTCATTTCTTCTCCTCTGACTAGTTTGATCATAGTCAAGTCACGACCAGATAATTCTTCAGATAATACTAATATGCAAACTACAAACACCACATTAGATGAAACATAGTTTGCAGTAAACTGTGTCTGCGTCATCTGCTTAAATCCGTAATAATTATCATACTATTATTTCAACATTACCTTGATTCCAGAGTCTGAAGAGCCAGACGCTAGAAAGTCTCCATACGGATGGAAGTCCACACATCGGATACTTGCCCGATGTCCTGTGAGAGTTCTCAATATTTTGGCAGTTTCCAAGTCCCATATTTTCAACGCTCCAGCTTGTGAGCCCGCACATACTTGTTCCTCAGTTATGGAAAATCTTACGCAATCGACGGGTGTTGAATGTCCACTCAAGGACTACATAGAAAAAAACATAATAATAAGGAAAACCATTAAATCCGTGGCGTAACACACTTGGAACAGAAAAATATTTCCACTCCCATTTGGGAGTCATGATGGTATAAATTCATCAGCATCCTCTCTGCAAACCATCCAATCCACCGCCACCACCACCACTACCAAAATCAACATAAAACACCTAAAATGTCATAATCACTCGCTTATCTTTATTGTCCATAGAATAAGTAATGCATAATAGCGTGCACGTAACATTTTTTGTTTCTGACAGCCAAATTGCCGTCAGAATTACATCTCTCTAGCTATTCTACTTACTTGCTTCCAAAATGTTTTAAGACTTTTTGGAGAAGAATAAGAAGAAGCCACTTAAGCTACCTATATAACGTTTTTTTCTCCATAACCCATGAAAAAGCTAGTTATATTCGCATTCCATTCTGAGAGTCTTTCTGTATATGGTTAAGGCGTCAAAGTCAAAGGTATTATCGACATATATTTTTTGTGCCATGTTGCACGATTATTCCTCTTTGGTACACAAGAACACACAAGTGGGAGGAGCACAAAAAATTAAGTCCATTTCGTGACGACATTTAAGGAATGCCATGTTGCTTGCATGCCTCTGCCACAGAATCTTTATATGAATTTTTTCTTCATATTTACCTACCACCAAGTCTACAACAGACGTATTTAACTGAAGCCATACAAAAACACACACAAGTTGCTGTATACGAACGTGATGTTTCCATCATCAATTAGGTGACAACGACATAACACGCATATTCCTACACATGACATGTTCTTGCGACTAAACAAACTAAAAATGAGACGCTTATCTGCTTTTTCTTCTCGCTGGAGAGTGGTTACCTCCTTTTCCATTTCGCGAAGGTTATCTAAAATAGTCATTATCATCATTATTCACACAAGCTTTCAAAATAAAGGAAGATTGTTTTCCTCAGCAGAATTGTTAGGCTGCATTAGTGAACCCGTCGTCTGCCCGATATGGGCAACATCACTGTCGTCATCAGCAAAGCAGTTTGTGTTTGGTATCAAGTGCCATATCACACAATGAATACAAAAACGCAAATCTCAGGTAGGTGATGAATTTTCCATGCGAAACATTTTTATAGAGTCTCTAAGTAGTTTTGATAATGAATTTACCTATTTTTACAAGTACTGTGATGGAGTAGCAGAAATTGTCATACTGTCAGTCAGTCATGCAGTCTTGATCTCCGTGTCCTTCGGCAGACATTTTAGCACTTTTAATGATTTTGGTACCCGACGACTAGACAAAATAATCTCTTTTGAGAATCATCAATCCGTCCGTCATGCACAACAACATAATCATGCAATGCAAAACGCATTATTCCATTGAATACTGCCAAGAAAGGTCTAAATATAGGTTGTTTAATTTTAAGCATCATAGTAATAATATTCACCACTCAGCCACATTCACGATAATCAAAAACGAGCAATAAAAATCGTGGAAAAGTGTTTCATGCCTTCTCGCTCGATTATATTGCGAGAAGAATATAGCAAAAATTTGCACAAACAAGTTGAGATTGAATCTTTTTATTTCAAAACGTTTTTGTGCAAAAAGTAACACGGTGAATTAAGAAACATAGAGGATTGATGATGCGATGCGATGTGAGCTCTTCTCTTTAACGAAAAAGTAATGTTTTGCAATAATCTTCTTTGATTAGTGTGTTTTAATGCCGCAGCGTAATAGAAATTGATAAACGGCCATTTTATAAATCTTGACTTTTTATTCAAAGCAAAAAAGGTTGACTAGTTCATGGGGTTTAATACGTGATGCTGATGAAGAAATCATGTAACAAAAACGCTGAAAAAAGAAAAAGTAACACACACAAGCAAATAAATAGTTGTAGGATCTAGTCAGTAGTTCTCTTCTCAGCATGATAACAGGCTTAGCAAATTTTGCGCAAAGCAACAATCTAAACGGGTAGGTGGCTACAGAATCTGAATACAAAAGGCAGAAAAATATCAGGATAGTTTTCCAATCCAACCGTTTGAATAGCCAAATTTGTTGCAACTTTATACGAAAAGTGTGTTGGCCGAATCAGATAATGAATCCAACAAATTCAATATAAAATATTTTTTGCTAAACAATTTGCTATTTTTGCAATTAACTCGTCATCCATATATACATAATGCATGCTTGAAATTGTTTGAAATGTAGAAAGGCAAATTGCTTAAAACGTTAATGTTCAATTATGTAGATATGTGTGTTGTACTCATAACTTCAAAGAGCCAAATAGCGGACTAAATAAATCGATCACAAACTGAAATCGGAACAAACAAGTGCTTAATTTCAGTTTTGTCGCCTCGTTATCTACAAACCCAATTTCGTCCAAATCTGGAACGAAAACTCTGCCTATTATTGTTGATTATAATTAAAGGCGGATGTTCAACAAGTCAACGTGTGCATGCTGCCCAGCTTAATTTGAAATGAAGCAATCGTCAACCTAAACCTCCTCCTATGTAAACAATTGTTGAAAATTAAGCAAAATGGTACCGCTTCACGTTCACAATGCAATACCTACACATCATACCTAAACATCAATGAACTTAAATGTTATGAGAGAGGACCTTTACACTTTTTGCAAATTTCACGCACACACACTCACAATAGCAATTCTGTTACGTTACGCGAGTTCGTTACCTTTCACACATTATCTTCATAAACATGTCATTCAAACTCAATTTTTTTTCTCTCCGCCCATAATTCTCTATAATTACAGGGATTCACCGTGCCGTCACTTTTGATTGATTTCTGTTTTCCTTTAACTAACTCAAAAAAGTACAAGATGAATGTGCAAAACACCCTCATGACAGTGCACTGCAGAGAGTGCATCAACAATTTTTAGCAGTTTGTGCGGGGACATGCGTCTCTCGCTTAAAAACTCTGTTACAAAAAAGTAGTACCCCCTGCAAACTTGAAAAGTCATGCGTTGTTAACTTTTCCCCGTCGGCAAGAAATATGCAGATGGCAATATAATTAATAAACCCGAAGGTATATTTCAATGTTGGCGTCTGATGAGAATAATCATAATCATAAATACAAATAATATATGCACACATGCGCCTGTGCGGTAAGTAACAATTTTCTACTTTTTCCTTTACTGTATTCCTACGCACCATTTGATCTGATTATCAATTATTATTTACAGCTCCTTCAGCTCTCTCCTCTCTGATTTCCCTTCAAATTCATCATAAGATCTCAACTATTATCGCTAATCTGCTTCATCTGCCTCTAGGTCTCTCCTGTGACTTTTTTTGTTCTTGATACGCAAATTTTTAAAAGTTCTTTGTTTATAATTTTTGATCCTTGTTGGCGAGTCACTAAATTGCAAACGGTGTGGGTTGACAATACTGTTAAGCTAACCAGCACCAGCAGTCGAGCAAGGTAAATAAATTGTATACATGTATTTTCGTATGGTTAGTTTAAAACAGCGTTTGGATGATGATAAATATGAATGCAATGCAAATGCCAGCACACAATCGAAACGAAATTTTTACTAACTTTTTACAAGGATGTAATGTACTAACACCGTTTCACACTCCATAATACATTTTATTTCGACGCAGTAAGTTAGTAAGGTATATAATATGCAAAATACATTATATGCACCTATATAGGTATCTATCTTTACCCTTGCCTCTATGTGCCAAAGTACCTGAGATGTCATGCAATATGCAAATGAAAGCTTGAATTGACAAAGGGTAAAAAATAGCCCACCGCCCACTCATTGTCAAAATTTACATGAAAAAAAATGTTCACAATACTATAAGTCAATCAAAAGTCAAAATATGATATGATAAGTAGAGTAGTCCACATAATCAATGTCTCATCGCCATCTCTATCTCTCTCTTTCTAGTTCTCAGGGGATAATCAATAAACTTCATAAACATTGTTGATAACTTGTAAATTGGTAATAAGACACCCATTGGGTATTGTTTTTTCGTGCCATAAAAATGAATTGAATGAGCTCTTTTTTCTCTTCTTTCCCTAACGTTTAATAAACAACGTGTTTTTGAATATATGCACTTATATTATTATCGTCATATATTGTGCGTTTGAGCTTGTAACACCTGACAAAAAAGTCAAATCAAAACCTAACAACAACGGCAAACCAGTTTCCGCTCGATATTATTACTACCACTACTACTACTACTAACTTCTATAATACCTATCCTACAGATATTCTATTGTAACGACTCTCGATTATTATGTGTTGGCTGACCAAGATTTCGATTTTCTCCTATGAAATTACAATTTTCAAAAACAATGATACGACGATAGGACACAAACAGACATGCATCCATGTACAACTGTCATGTTCTACAGTATTTAGATTGCGATGAGAGATGTTCATATTGGCGTGATCCATGTATGCCTAGTGAGCATTTCATTTCATCAGTCTCCTTATTCCGCTTTTGTGATCACTGTCTAAACAGTTTTTTCGTGAAGTTTTTCAAACATTCAAACGCGTTATCTTTTGCAGAAAACATGCCACAAGCTCAATAAATATGATTAGTACAACAACGCGCCAGGGTACTAGTGTTTGATCTCCGCCTGCAAAACAAACGTAGGCCAGTGTTTTCAAGTCATTGTGAAAACTTTCAGAATTGTACCAACCAGGGCTACATTCATACCTACACACTGCCTAATCTGCACATAAACGGCACTGTCCATCACACATAGATCGCTATCGAAATCATGCTCGCTTAATTCGATAAATATCTTGGTTGGTGCCTTTCTGCACTGCATACACCACCACCAAGAACAACAAAGAGGAGGAAAGAGAGAGCAACAAGAAGAGTAATCCGTCGTCGTTCGAGTAAGGTACACAAAATAATATTATTCGCGAAAATGTGTGCGTAGAGCAGCATTCATGCTTGCTTGCCTCCACAGAACATTTCCTCTTTTCCTTTCTTGCTCACTTACTACCTACATGAGTCAAACTGTCAAAGTCAATACCAAATCAGCAAAAATAACTAGGATAGAGGTTATTTCAATGTGTCCTACCTGTTTCATTTTTAGAGATGGCATTTTTTTACTTTGTTCCGATATGTGTGTGATAGATGTATTTTCGTTGAAATCAGAGTTTAGGACAAATGAAATGTCAAAATGTATGCTGGTATGTTCATGTCAACTGTCAGAGTTATTTATGCTGGTCAATCGATCCATCTGGCTCTTTCGTCAATTTACCTACTAGGTATACAAGCTATTACCTACGCATTTAAGCCCATCTACTCTACTATTTACTTTGAAAAACTTAATCAAAAAAAGGTTTCCTGATGTTTGATAAATCTGCAAAATCACTGCCGATATAACAGCTTGTGCTTTACTTTGAGTTATGTTTCACTGCGGCAAATGTCGCCAGTCGCCATGATGTAGGAGATGCACTTTCAGAGGAGAAAAAGGACAAGCTTTCAAAAAAAACATTACATTTAGGTTACTCGTACGAACATAACTCGGTTATTCATTAAACTTGATAAAAAAGTAATGCACGTCACTACTAGTTCGATAATGGAATACGAGAGAGAGCAAGCATTTTCCAACAATAAATAAAACATAAAATATATTTTCTCCTTCCTCCTTCATTTTTCTCTGCTTGCTGCTGCATTCAACACGCTAATGGTGCTCAGAGACCTAAAAGTGCACAAATTCACAACTGATCCCATTCCCATAAGTATTTCGATCTAGATTTCCAGCCTACAAAAAAACCATCATCATCGATGTTGTGCCTTGCAACTTAACACCGAAATGACTGTCATTTATACTCACATCACATCAGATGCGTGTGTGTGACAAAGGCTAAAATGGACCAAGTTGCCAATACATAATATTAACCACGCGAGACTACATTGCCAGACCGCATCGTAAATGGCTTATTACAATGTTTGTGCTTTATGCTACCACGCCATCATCACTGCCATTATCATAATTCGCCACTTCCAGTTGTGACGAAGAGGAGAAAGGTCACTACGTGTGCACTTAAAAATTCAATGCTCTGCAACATACTAACACATTAGAGAATAAAAGGATAGAAAGTAAGTCATGCATTCCACACACAAAATATAGATTTTCTTTCCTTAACCATCCGATGCAACACAGTTTCGATTTTCAGGGCATATATAGGGTCACTTCGTTTAAAAAAACAGCTTCATTCAACACCAACCATTACATGACCAGAAATCGCCAACATGCAAAGTTCTCATTAAGCAACAATCAATAAATGTACACAGTTCCGTCTGTCTCGAGTGTTTGACCTACTGAATCATGAGGATGCCGACCGGGTTAGCGTGAAATATATGATGTTCTATGCTTTTTGCAAAAAAAAATTGCCAGTAAATACATATGCCATAATATGTGTAATGTGTAGCAGTTGGAATTGTGCTCTTAACTCGAACTAAATGAACAAAATCGGCAAACGGACAGCTGGTGCCAGTTTGATTTTTAGACTTAGAACTCTTGCCCTGGGGATCGAAATGTAAGCGTGAGTGTTCAGAATGCACGTAACCTATGTAGGTATAATAATTTAGGTAGTTGTTCATTCGGTTTTGTCGCTGTTTGACTTGAGCGTGGTCGCATGACTGAAGGGAGTTTGTCACTTTGAAAGGCAATTTCTTTTCCTCATAATAATATCTTGTTGCCAAACTCAGCACACGCCACTATTGTTATTATGAAAATGCAAATTTGCTTAATGAAACGAGTTAAAATTGCCTACCGGTGTGGTGAACTCAAATACGTACGTACACAAATGAAAAAAACTGCCTTTTCTGCTCATAAAGCTATAAAAATAAAATCAAGACAAGAGTTTTACAATTTGTGTGTAATGCAATTATAGGGGATTCATTACAACCAAAATTTCAACCAATGCGAACCTCGTCTTTAAAATTGTAACGTGCATCATTTTTTAAAATATATGCAAAGCCGTCTGTGCTTCACAATAATTACTATTATTGCCATCTTTCTTGTAATCAATCTTTCTGTCGAACATTATGAATGTTCGAAACGACTTGTAGAATGCCAAACCCTGACTAGTTGCATAATAATAATAATTTTATTTAAACTTTGCTAAAAAAAATTATGCTGTGTATAAAGATTCTATCTAACCCTAAACTAAACAAAGGGCTGTAAATATGGTAATGTTGAGTCGATAGTAGTTTTTGCTTTGTTTGGTTTGTTTTACTCCAGAATGTAACTTTATTTCTCATCTGAAGTTAGTTTTCTACATTCATTTTGTATATACAAGCTCATTTCTCTTTAGAAGAAACTTAGAATTTCTTTCGTCCTTAGCACGTGACGTGAATTTCTTTATGTCACAAAGTGCATCATTTTGTCAAATTTACAACACCACAGAGGTTTGTTTCATTTCATACTATAAATAGATTATCTCTTTTCTCTCAGAACTTGTATTCTATTAGAATTCAGTAACAACGCTATTTTTACAAAACCATTACATGTATCCTTGCACCTCTGCATAACACTTTACATTCATTTTGCATTTTTGTTCATTCATAGCAGCTCACATGCCATCATGCCTTTTGCCTCTCTCAGCATCCTTTTCCTTTAAAAAAGCTAATTTTTTTACTCGAACAGAAACAAGAAAAAATTACAGAAAGCCTGTTAGTGAAATTGAGTGTTTTCCTTTGAAATAGTATAAATATAAACAATCGCATTTTTTTAGAAAAAAATAAGTCACTATAAACTATAAGCATTAAACCTATTATAAGACGTTTTTCATTAGAGAATTTACACAAAGATGCATTCTGTCATTCTGTGCGATGTGCATTGTGCATGCAATGCAAGGAATAAAGTCGATGATGCCAAAATTAAAGAAACGTGCTTTAGTGCCTTTCAACTGGTAATTTAACTTTTTTCTGCAAACAAAACATGCTTGTTCGAGAAGTCGGCACTCGGCATTACGAACCGTGTATTTTTCATTTCATTCAACAGCAAAAAAATAATGATTACTAAAGTGGACTATTATAATGCAATTGCTGCGTTGTTGCATTGCATTGTAAATGGGCGACCATCAAGCCAGTACAAAGCGAACAAATGTCAACTTTCGTGAAAGTTTACATTATCCACTTTAATGGATATTACATTACGTTATGTTACATCGTTTGTTGTCGATTGTTATAAACTCTTTGTATAAAACACATTTTTACGTTTGTAAAATAAATAGCCACAACATCAGACAAAAGCAGAAACTATAGTCGATTCTGCCACTCATGTTTTTCAAGCGTTGCACGCATGAAATGCTCTTTCTTCATTTTCATGAATAGAAGATGCAACTCACACAACAATTCAACAATCAGTTCACATAATGCTATTCGCTCGTCTGATGCTGACACTTGGACACTAACTAACTATAATGGGGTTGCAGACATTTAGACATTATGTTCGAACAATTACTATCTTACATCACGTAGTAGATTGTGCGTGGGGGACGTATGTATGTAATTTTAATCAAACGCCTGAACAAAATCAGCCTCTTTGAAAACATTTTTGGTTTCTTTGCACACTTTTCAGTGAAATGCGGCCATTATGTAGTAGCATGATGAATGGATTCATCTTTTGGCTTCCATAAAGTTATCAACATCGCCACCAGGCACATCATCTCGTTACAAAAGGCAAAAGTTTCATGTTCATACTTCATCAAAATTGGCTAAAACAAAAATTTCAAATGAGACATTATGACAGTCGGTAACTTTCTGTGGTTTCTGTGGATAATGGTATGGTCAATCGGTAGTAGTGGTGGCAGAGAGTATGGACGCTGAGCAAACAGCTCACAATAATTTTTACCTTATCAACTCGTCCACTCACTTGAATGTAATTATGATGATTATTATTAATATTAATTTTAAGGATAAATTCACTTACCATAATACAATTAGGCTTGCCCACAGCCCATAAATTAACTTTTTTATCGCCCCCGCCAGTGACCAAAACTCGGCCTGACTTGTGACCCAGTGACACAGAGTTTACATTGGCAGCATGTGCAGGAAACTCCTCTGTAATAAAGAAAAAAAGGAAAGCACAAATTAATGAATGAAGTTTATGGGAACAACATTTCCTTTTTAATAACATATTAGTTCTAGCAAATCTAATCAAAATTATTCATCAATATTTCGTCATAAAACACTCAAAGTCAATCCATATTTGTCATGAAACTTCAAAAAATTTCAGTGCAGCTATTATTGCTACTCCTAAAAAACCATTCCACCACACGCCAAAGCTATTAGGATGATAATAGTAATTATTTTTTCTATATTGGTTTGTAAGTAATAATAAGTTTTGTGGCTGTTGAACCATTTTCTCTTATTTTTTATGATACATTGGGTCGAATTTCAATTTTTAGTGATATGCGTGAATGTAAAGTATGAATAGGTACACGCATCCTAATTTACGCGCACACGTTTCAAGAAGAAACATTTTATAACAAGAAAACTTAAATTCTGGTTTCTTGATCAGTTTATTTTAATAACACATCTTGCATACGCAGCAGTAAATACTCTTATATTCTTAAAAACTAAAGAGCGACTATAAATTTTAATGTTAAAATTACTAGCGAGGTGCGAAATGAAAACACAAGCCTGTTTTTTATTCAGATAATTGTGTTGGATCATGCATTTCCTGTGTTTTAGAATTTTCAATGTTACTATATAGTATATTGTCGCCTCTGAATTTTACTCTATGCTGTTGTATGAAGCATTGTATAGCATAATATTATTTGATATTGCAG
The DNA here is from genome assembly GCA_004115045.4 of Sinella curviseta. Classification (NCBI taxonomy): domain Eukaryota; kingdom Metazoa; phylum Arthropoda; class Collembola; order Entomobryomorpha; family Entomobryidae; genus Sinella; species Sinella curviseta. The sequence goes on along the minus strand of CM023201.3, from coordinate 46,726,032 downwards.
ACTGCAGTCTGCAGAATCTTAAAAAATCGAGTATAATAAAATAAAATTTAGATTTTTACATGCATGAAGCATATAAAGTGCTAACCAACAACAACAACAGGGAGGATTCAACATTTTCACTTGAGTAACGCGTAGGATAATTTATCTCTCTGAAATATCAAGTATCACTTTAAAACACTACATCTTTATCGCGTGAAGCTAACGTGTATTTTATTTGACTATTCTACTTCGGCATAAATAAAAGGTATCTACGTAAATGTGCGAAATAAAGTACCAGTATATTGTGGTGCGTGCAGAGCTGACGATTACTACAAAATTAAAACTGATGCCTCTCTGTAATAATAAAAGAATACGCAAAGTGCTTCTCAAACACACAGAGAGCGAGAAAGCAGGCTCGTTTTTTATGCTTTAAAATCGCACATAAGATCTATGAAAGATCTGGTTTGGATCATTCTCTTCTCCTCGTTCAAATTCTTTTGTGTAGTCCTTCATTCCAAATATAAAATATCTTCGCGAACATAACATGAGGAGCGTTAAAAATTCATTCTTTTTCAACGCATGCCTCCATTATATTACCAAGAGCATCATTATCATTACTAAACCAATCCACAATCAACAATAACGCATTGTGTTTTTAAACACAAATTTGTAAACTTGCTTACGCATTGTAGAACCTTTATCTCCTTTTTCGTTGACAGTGACGATACTACATTATGTAGGTATATCGCTGCTATTATTATTACATGTGTGCAATAGGATGCTCAAGCCTACAAATTCTGATAGCATTGTTATTCAACGGCACATCAATTATTGTTGCTATTATTATTATTATATTTAAACTTTGTTCATAGTACTCCACCACATCCCATAAAATTAAATATTGTAGAAGAAAATATATATACCTTACTATCGATATTGGAAGCATTACCATTTTAAAATACATTCAACTTGCTCTACATCGTCAAAATTATGATGATGAAGCTTTTTAGGATCATCTGAATTGCCAAGTCTTTACTATTATATTTGATGAAATACGATTGAAAGCACAATAATCAATTCTACGAACATCAAAATACAGCAGCGCGCATGCTAAAATGGAATTGAAAACTGTTCAATATCATTATAATATGGCATGGCTCAACTTGGGAGGATAATCATAATAATGAATGGATAATAACAATCAATTCATTCTCTCTTAGCTGCAATCATTTTGTACTTCAACTAGTTAATACCAAAAAAAAAGTTTCCAATCTTTCAACAAATTTATTCTCCTCCACGCTGCACTGACTTCTGTCGTTGCATGAGTCTGCATCAGTGCAACTTGATTGCGGTAACTCACCTCTCGTCACCGTCATCACGATCGTCATCATCACATCATCCCATAACCAAAACTAGAATGACTACACAGAGATACAAAAGCTTTAAAAAATCTTGAATCCTGTCAGGTAAAATGGGAAGATTCAATTGAAATAACAGTAAATTGGCTTAAGTCGCAAATCATGCGTTTCCTCTTACGCAAAACACAACATGATAAGCATAGAGAGCGTCGTCACATTTTAATCCTCTCGTTGTTACTCTGCTTATTGTTGTAAATTGTATTTTATTTGGCCTTTCAGATTTTCACGACCATGTCATATTTATTGAAAACCACCTTGCTGGGATTAATGAGACTCGTGAAGTTTTTGTTTTATATCTCAACATTAAATACGATAATGCCTGTTATCATCACTGATAAATAAGTATACTTGTCAAATGGGTAAATATATCATTAGCCAACTGTATCGGAAAGGATATGGATATAATATATAACCACCAGACAGAACCTGAGTTAATTATAATTCAACAACTCAAATTATTATACATTATCACACTTGAAAAGCATACCCAATGACACGTAATCAGAGAGATGATAGCCTCTAGGTTATATTTAAATCAAGATTAGAAATTTATTTCTATGTATGGATGTGTATGGATATATATGCACTTGCCATTATTATCAGGGTTTTTTGCGAATTAAGTAACGCACATTATTCGCGTATCGAGTGAACCATACGAAAGTTTTAAAGAAATGCATGCACTTGGATATTCAAGAAATCAGTTTCTGCATAAAAGCAACCAACAGATTCTCAGAGAAGCATATCAAATTGTGGTGTATGTAACGAAGATGATGATTACACTTAACTTTCTTCATGATGCTATACACAGGATTTTTGTGAATGGTTCATTCTGCATGCATACTGGGCGAGCAGCTTGCTTGCAAGCAAGCAGCAGACACTTAAGTCTAAATCATGCATGTGTGCTGAATTGCGAAGTTGTAAGAAATTGATATGATTATCCTGTGAGTAATGATATTCATTCTCTCGGATGTAAGAACATCTTTTAGCATTATTATTATGCATTATCATGAAATAATTTGGTGGCTTCAACTCCATCCTGTTTGACCAACTGGCATCAATAATGTAGAATAGAAGTCTTTTTTATTTTCAAAATCAACTCTCATACTACTATACTTTGTTCGCATCCAGAATCATATATATTATTACATTTTGTGGATGTGGATCTTAAGCCCCCCGTGATCACTAATATCATTCATCAGCTTTTTATTGTACCACACACCAAAGTGCACTGAAATTATTAAGTCGCTTTTTTTATTTGAACGCCCATTTTAAGTAGCGCCAGCTTCTCAGATGCGCACAAAATTGTTACAATTATTACACCACGTAATTCAAAATATTATAAAGTACTTCAAGTTTGAATAAAAATGGTGATTTTATCCTATAAAATTAATTGTGGCCTAATTCAGAGGGCGAAATCGGAACACCACCATGGCAGAAATTTACATACGTCCCTGTCTGTCGATTATTGTACGCTCTTTATATTTCATACCTTGAATTTAAGACAACCGTTTCAGGGTAATATTTTTAACGAAACTCAAATAATAAAATACCTACATCCTGCTTTCATTCGTTCAGTTCGGTTCAACATAGGTAAACATTTGATTGTGGTGATAGTATTTATTTATTTATTACTGCACCTGGGATATAAAAATTTCGATGAAACTCATTATAATGAATCATATTTTCTAAATCAATTCGTATCGTACGCCAAAGTCTAAAAATATTTTATCGATAAAATGTTTTCAATTTGGAGTCTCAGTACGCACCATATTAAACTATGTATGATATAGGTATACAAGCCAGTTAATATGAAAAATTCATGTTTCGCTGATCATCATCTGCGACGTCATATCTTCTTCAAAAAATGCAACCCTCTTTTACCTCAGGATGACGTATAAGAAATCATTTTCTCAACCAACGTGACATAAACGTAACAGTTAAACTGAACCCTATCTACTCTACGAACGAGGCGCATGCATATTCAAGAGGAGATAATACTTTTTTTCCTTTTATTGTCTTTTTTAAACACGGAAACATCAGCCAGCCGAACAATACTCGTCATGTCATCCTCACAAATTCGCCTTGTCATCATCATGTTCATCCTTTTTTGTTCAAAATTGTTGGTACTTGGTTTATTGTATTCTCTTCCTTCACATGATGTGATGTCCCATATACTCTCGTCATACATACGTAAATACTAATAGTACTGTTAGACAAAAAATTATTTAGAAAGAACCCATGCATCATCTTTTGCTCACTCATGTTGTCGTATCTCGTCACATCGTCATCACCGTAATCCACTAGTTATACATAAATGCGATCTTTATGTTCTAAAATCAGTGACCGAGTACAATAAAACTGAATCGTATGCAAAAATCTGCACAGCCAACAAAGAGTAGGGCTTGCAGCCCGATGTTGATGTCGTACGTGGGCTTTCAAAACAAATTTAAAGGCGCAAGATTTTATACTACATACGAGCGACACTGATAATTTTCTCATGTTGCTCTTTGCATTCATTTCTTCATCATCTCTGACTGATGATCAAAAGATACTTTATGATTTTAACGAGAAAAAAAATCTCGCGAATGAGCTTACAATAAGGACTGTACAAGATTATTAGGCGTTAACTGAAAATCAATCATGCTCAAACTTCAGAGACCATTCAAGTCAGAGGCTTCTCATAGATAGACATAGATACTTCATTGTTGTTGCACGATTATAATACATGCCTATCTGGGTATAAATAATCATCGTGTTCATTCATTATTGTCAGTTAAGCCCACAAAACACAACTTGAGCTTCACCTGCTGTTGTTGCTACTTACTTGGATTTAAGTAATAAAGGAATGAATGAGTGTTATGTTTTTTAGCTTTAACCAACTTAACAATTTACAACCTCATTGCCATTGCACCGATCCGTTTTTACGACCTGATAAATAGGAAGCCTATTATTAGCGTGATGATGAAGAGGTGTGCATAAAGATTTACAACTTGCCATGGGTTTTTATTTTTATCTTTACATTGTTTAAGTCCGGCCCTGTGTGTTTTTAACAAAAAATACTGAACCTATCCTATCAACCATCCAAATAGGTAAACAGAAACACCTATTTCAAAACAAATAGGTACAGAAAAATAATGCAACAAGGCGATAAATCAACTATTGATGATGATGAGAGACAAGGACACGCGCCTGCTTGTCCAAAATGGAAAAGCGTTAAATGAACATACTGGAACGTGTGAATGTTTACTGGCATTTGTACTAATGCAAATTCACTTTTATGTTGTGTTGCTTGTTAAGAATTGGTAGCATGGTCATGTCATGAAACAAAGCAGATTCATTCAACTTGCGATTATGTAGTTTTAATTTTTAATTTACTAGTTAGGCTGCAAAGTTTAGTACAGGGAGCCCAACTCCGCAAACCTCTTATACAGGTAGGTGTACTTAAAATGCCAATGCTTACCATCCAACGCGAGTAAATTCACGTCACGAGTCATAATAAGCAGTCCATCATCACAAGATAAAATGATATACCCCAATCTCCAAATCCTTTGAAGAATTTCAACTGGTATATTTCAATGTTAAAGAAACCGTCACGTTGAAGTTGAAATTACACGCAAAAGCCATATATTTTACAGCCTGTTACGTCTTAAAGCGTAGTAACATTAACATCTTAAAAAGACTGTGGTGCAAAACTACTGAAGCTGCAGCATTGACGTGGGAATGGTGATGATGATACCTAAATGTGATGATGCTCATGATCACTGCAATAAAAATTACTGCCTGCGCTATACGGTTGACGATGACCCTGCACTACTGTATCGTCATACTATATGGTTATGATGACGGTTATTATTACGATTTCAATTTTATAAAATACTGTTACGCTCGTAATAACATATTCGCATTCCTAAACGAGCACAGGCATTCTTCACCAATAATAAGGTAAGCTTTGCATTAGTACGCTTCGTGCATTCCATAATAAGTACAGAGTGAACACCAAAATAATAATTACAATACGACGGGTAAAATGAGTCTGCGTAGGTATAATTTCAAAGCTTGTGTGCTCGTGCAATATTTGAAACTCTTTTTTTTTGCAAAAAAAATGTCGGTAAAATAAAAGCTTGCCATTGTAGTAACAAGGAGGATTAGGAATGCATCTACAATCTTCATTGAAATTTCAGCCTCGGAGCAGGCGCCAACCAATGCAATGCCAAGAATACCTGGAAGCTAGAAAAGACGAGATTCTTTTGGACTTGATCGTCCGAGACATGATCAACTGACAAGGGAACGGTTAGATTATACCCCATACAAAGATGGTGGTGATTAACTATTACTCGGCATTTTATGGTATACCTATCGTAAAATTAGCATTTTCGTTTGTGCTGAAAATCCTATTTCCTATTTCATAAATTCAAGATCTTTGTACAGGATAGGTAAACAGCACGAACGAAAGCTATGTATAGGTATATAAATTGACTCGCGCAGTCAGACAACAAGCGTAATAAATTCCATTTTTGATTCTCCAAGCCCAAAATTAAACCATACTGACTGCATATGTAAAATGTGTTCGCTCCTCGCAATTAGTGATAGCCAGCACAAACCGCAGAACAAAACTATAAGTAGGTTCATAGAGTGCATTATGGCATTTGCTACATAGGTTTATATACGTAGGCATAATTTAGATGGTATGCAGCTCATAGTTGCACATATGTAGCAGAAAATTATGAACATCTACTAATTCTATAAGAGCAAACGCGAAAAATTATCGAAGGATCCCATCACGGTTGGTAATCGAAGTAGAAAGGTGGCTGGCCTCTAGCCTCAAGCGTAGTAAAAATCCTCCTACAAAAATATACACTATCCACCTATACGGCTATCTCACTTCCACCATCATCCATTCTCACGACGGCGCTGACGACGGACGCTGTAGTTGGAGGAAATACGATGAAAACAAATTATGTTGCCATCAAAAGAACGATCACATCATGAGCAGCCCACATTCAAAGCAACAATAAAAACAGGACATGAATGAACAATATCCTTCCTCAGTAAACTGCTACTATGCATACTCTGCTGCAAAGCTGCAGTGAAAAATGAATGTCTGGCTGGCTGACCACCTATATTCTCTTCTCATCTCAATAAAGAGCTCTTTATATGCTTCACAAATACGAAAAGAACATTCATCTTACAGAATTTCAATGTCAAGCATGCTAACTTTTTTATACTACACGATTACTGTCTTTTTGAGTGTTGATAGATGAGCATAGAGGCAATGATGATAATAAGCAATGTGGCACTGTGTGTCATGCGTGTTCAACGACCAAAACCGACCTTATGGCCTTTCGAGCCCTGACAATGACAGCTCCATTTCCTAGCCTTCAAATTTTGTTACACTTTTCACGAGTTGGCTAACCAAAATAGCAAATTAATTCCCTTCCTTAGACAAATTAAAAAAATATTTCCGCTCCAATCTGGACTACCACAGCGTACTTGGTTCGTATATTATTATATCGTTGCGTTTACGTCAAAAGAGCTCAGAGATCACATCAAATAAAAAACCTTTTTGCGTTTTTGATAGGAACTGAAGGACATGTGTAACACGAAACTCACACGTAGCATCCAGTAGTAGTAGTCTATTATAATCATGCCGATATAATTTATTATTATTATTTGCATACTATCTTACTGGGTTGTCTAATCCCTGCATCTCTATACATCATCTACATCAAAGTTATCTACAAGTTTGCAAAATGGCATAGCCCTCTTGTTATAACCGATTGTGCTGTGTTGTGCATGATGTCAACAAGTTCTAATCGTTAACGATTTGTTATCACTCCAAAATTGGAAATCAAAAATCATGATAACGATTTTTATGAAATTGGCTCAACGGAGCACAAACGTGACCCCGTATATGTAAGTCAAAATACGCAGCAACAGCAGTAGGGAGAACGGTCGTCATTATAATATCCAAATACTAACTGAAAATGCGACGGCTTAGTGCAAATAATTGCAGACATCACTCATCACGATTTATACCCAAAGTCAACCAGATAACTATGTTTGGACATTGTGATGCTGGTGGCGAGGGGATGAATGGTACTATGGTCTGGTAAGCGTAATCAGTGTAAAAAAGCAATATGATATCGTGAAAACACGTCTTTACGTGAGTGAGGCATCGTGTGACGCTCAAGCACAATTTAAGATTTATGATATTTTTCAAACAGCGCAGTGACGAAAAGGGCTCATTAACACCAAACCAGGCACGGGTACCTATATAGGCTACTGGTACATAAACTATCACCGTACTTGTGTGCACAAAAACTTACCTTGCATAAAAATTAATTTATTACGTGTTTAAACTAATTCTTGAAACTAGCAAAAGACTTGACTCATTTCAGTTGTCATAAACCTACATGCAATTTAACTATGCTTATTTTTCGTCTCCAAAATCAACAACTGGGATGCATGCATATGCCTAAAAGCACTGATTGGTTTATTAGTACTTAAATGGTGACACCGTGACACATTGAACTTGAGTTGTATATAAAGCCTACACGGCTTATCCCATAACATTTGATTAATTAGTTACAAACACTCAATCAATATGCTCATCGACTCATGAATGGCATTGTCATATTATCTAACTCTTCCTCTGCCATTTCACCATACCACCTATACGTATGCCATAAAAATATTGGACCAATTGACCAGCGCAAACAGAAAGCCAATCATAAAGAGGCAATTTATTTTCGTTAAGGCAGATTTAGGATCATCAAAACTTCGGGTGTGATACTCTTGACAGTCAGTCAGATTTACAAAAGGTAAGAAAGAATGAGAGCATCCTGATATCACTTCAACAGCATGAAATTTACAGTGATTTTCGACTCCCAAGCCAAATGACTTTTGGCTGTCACTGTTTGTGTAAGCCGCGAAGCGTAGAGTTAAAGACCAGTGATATTTCAGCAGAAGGAAGGCTATGTGAATTTACATTTTGTACATCTTCCCTTCCTTACCAGATATCAAATGCCAAAAACATCAAGGTCAAAACAGACTTCTAAAAAACAATACAATACGTTATAATCTGTATAATGTTCAAATATTAAAACAACAACGTTGTCTGTCTGGCCAAATAATATTGATGATGATGATGATGTGTATGGATGCCTAAGCAAGACCATTAGTAAACGTTACACATTTGCACATCTTCACTAAGCATGGCCAACTCGTAAATGTTGAAATGCCAATTCAGGAAAAATCCTTCATGATCTTTTGTTTGAAAAAAATTAACATTTTCGTGCTAGCTACCATCAACCCATTGTGAAATTATCCAGACGGAAATCTTTCCGAGTTATGGAACATAACTAACAAGCGTAATTTTTTTGGGAAAATAACCATACAAGTGGGTGTTGTGCTCACATGATATTAATACTAATGAGAGCCCAGATGAGCATTAATGGCATTCTTCCCTCATAATCTGGCAGAAAACGAGATTTTATGGACATTATTTTTAAAAGCCAATATCGTACCAACTGAAACTATCTTTGAACTTTCAAGGATTTCGACAACTATACAATAAAGTGGTTTCGATGAAGAGCCACTAGCCTAGCCACCTTCATCATCATCTGTCTGTGTGCGTCTGCTTACTAAAACTTGTTTTGAAAGCATTAAAGTGATATTTTAACAGCTTATTAGCATAATTTCGGGCAAATATTTGAGAAAGGGCAAGGCTGACATTCACGGCGGCTTTTCCACTGTCAATAAAATACTAAAAATTATGACAATATTATTGCCAATTCCAATCACTTTGAAAGACAGTTTAAATTATTAACAAGTAACCTTGTGCTGATGCTAAACTGTTGATAAATGCCTACGTAAACTGCAAAATACATTTCATGCTCTATCAACGAATAAAACAAACATCCCTAATCCAAAGGGAAATGCATATAGTGTGTTGTATTTGCAGAGCGAAACTGGATGATGGAATTTTTCGACAAAACTAGCTTCAGGATTACGTAAGCTATTGTAATGGAAATTCATTATAAATAAGAGAAAGGACACCTTCAGATTTCATGTCTGAACGGAGTATCATTAAAACACAACTGAAAATTAAAATAAAATTATAAAAACGTTCATCAAAACTAATTGCGGTATATAACGAAGAATCGTTAGTCGAGACGTGGACCCAAGAGAATGGGCTTGCGTTACGTTTCATCACTTTTATTACTCCAAGTAAAGTTCGCCAAACAAATATTGCCTTTGCAAAAGCTAATACAGAACGCAGTATCATCGTCCCTATATTTATTTTATGACGGTAGTTTATTGCTGTCCAATAATAAGTATATTTTACACTAAAATCCTGTTTGAGAAATGACAAAAAAATAATCTGTCATGTCATTCCTATCATAAAGCGCATAAAAAACTTTCCAATCTACCTTCAGCAAGAAGCAGCATCTTCTTCGCACAGACAAAAAAAGCCAGCGTGTTCAATCCCGTTAAGGAAAATCAATCATTAAATTCAAACTCTGCAATTTTTCTTCTCACAATCATATATAAAAACTAGTATATCAGTGCTAGTACTAATAAGCAAAGTTCAAAAGCAAATTTTACAGACAGTAGGCAGGCTTGAGTACGCGCAGAGTACCAAAATATATGCACAGACAAAGACAAAGCCCCAAAGCCTTTCACATTGACACGTTTACTATCGTCAATCCTCGTCATAAAATGACCTAATCCGTTTTTGCTAAAACTTATCACTTTTAATGATACATGTTGAGGTTTTTTATTACGCATATTATTATCATGCTTAATTAAAGATTTAGATTATCTCTCGTAGAGCTGACGTACATAAAACTATTTTTTATTGATAAGTATATTTTTTATAATATAGAGTTGTGGTCTTGGAGCTGTTGATACGACTGATACACTATTGTAGAAAGGGATGGTGGTGTTTAGTGCATCTTAAACAATTGAGCATTATTATTATTATAGATAATCATATCTACTGAATCATCTTAATGCATGAGTTTTTCATCTATAAAAAATTACCATCTCACCCTTTCACAATATAAGGCAACACCTATCATTTTCATCTTAAATTCCCATTTTTTCTCTTTTTTGCTCTTGCTTTACAAAACTAAAAAAGCTCTACTCACATTCTACAAATATGTTAATGCACGCTATAACTGTCTACCACTAACAAGCTAGCCCTTCGTAGACATCTAACATGGCACCCAACACATAAAATTTATCAAATTGCAATTCTCATATTAGTATTTGTATTATGATTCATTGAATTTTACAGAATAAGTAATAATAAATCACCCTGTTGATTGTAATATAATACAGTCAACTACCAACTAACCAACCATACATGCCATACGCACATATCATGTTTACTGCTCACTATATACTTTTGCTAGTTGACTAGTTTACTGTGATGAAGAAATATTACGACAAGATTCCCACACTTCGTCATGTAACTCCAAAAAGACACCAAAGAAATATGGCGCCATGCCACGACGACGCTAAGGTATGAAATTACATGAAAATTAAGGGTTTTTGCCTGTGTAAATTAAATAACTCCCACTACTCACTGTAGTAGTACATTACATTATTATTACATCTTCAATTTTTTTTTCTCTCTGGCATCATGGCAGTATAATCATCTTCGTAATCAGTATGGGCTTTAAAGTATTATTATTTTTAGCTGCAGTGTAATATACGCCACGAAAAAAAACTACAATGACCTCCTACATGAGTTTCGAATGGAATTACATTTCTTTTTCATTTTCACAAAAGAACACATACAGTTCACTCATGTTTTTTTTAGATTCCATTAGATGTAAAGTAACGAGATAATACTTAGTAATCAGAAAGGTATCACCATCAGCCCCTTAGCAGCGTACAAGGATGCACGACGATGTGACGTGATGTATCATGGATTTATGTGTGTATTATTTTTTGTTCGAGGATACTGTAGATAATTGTGTACAACAAAGTATAAATACAGCGAACATGCTCATTTTCTCATTGATTTGTCATAGCATGCGTTACGAACAATGAAAAAAATACAGTAGTGCACAAAACAGTGAGATTAATCAAGACCAATTTTTAGCACACACACAAAAGTCGTACAACAACCACAATACAAAATTCTAATCTATACAGCAGCCAACCAACCAACTAGCCAACCACCTGACGAACTCAAACAGAGTGATTAAGCAATAAGACGCTGACGATGCACGTGTTACCATATTTGGGTGACAATTTTTTATTACACGGACCCATTATTAGTATCATTATGGCTGGTTAGCAGTGGCTGGCTACTTGGTCCTTGCTGAAGCCTTTCAACAGACTTTTCAACGATGTGACGGACAACAGTGATCAGCAAAACGCACTGAGGCCTACCGGTGTGTGTGCTGCGTATATTAAAATGTATCAATGCAACAAATACCTAATGTTTTTCGAAGCAATCGTCTTCATGGCTTTTCTTGTTTACCAATACTTGAAAAAGGACACGAGGAGTTTGATAAATGGACAGAAATGTATAATGGGCTAATTTTGCCTTACCAATTTCATGCGTTAAAAGTCAATGCAATATAAGGTCTATATGCAAGTGTACTTCATCTTATTGATCAAATATATTAGCACATTTTTAACAGACAGAAGCAAGTAACCCCATCGAGTAATTATTGTTATTAAAATGGTAATAACCATTCTCAATGTTAATCTTACGCAAAGTGATAAATAAATAAAAATACGTAAATATTCCTAAAACCAATGGCCAAGCCTCTGTGTACGTACTTCTATTTTAAAGTAGGAAGATTATATGACGCATTAGGTCTTATGTATTATTATTACTTTTATTACTCTTGAGCCCATACGTAGTCCATTACACTCGACAGAAAGTTAGACAAAGAGCAAGAGTGAGGAAGGACGATTGTAAAAAGGTATTTACTTATTATTTATTAATGGACACACTCTTATGTACTTACGCACATGTTTTTGCATTATTCTTGCCTTTTATGCACAAATAATTAGGAAGATGGAAAACTTTCATCTCCCCAAACGGTGTTGACAATCTCCTTCCGTCTATATAATTGCGAAGATATATTTATTTATCCTTCTGCTGACTTCTTTCTTTTTACGTCAATTTTCCTTGTAAGTGCATAAAATAGTAAATCGGGAAATGAATAGATGAGATACCTACAAAATGTTTAATAATAACATGCTCCTAGACATATACTCTTCTATCATGTCCGTAGTTTATTTATATTAAAAAACCATTGCTAATCAACATAAATACGGTGGGATTGATTTGAAGGAAGCGTCTTGTTATTATTTTTCTTCAAAGACAGGGATAGCCAGCAAGCTGTGTGTATGTACTTCTCTATCAGTTCATGATTATGATGCATTCTGTCTGATTTATGGTGCAAATCATCAAGCTTTGCCTCGAGAGTCGTTATTTTCTGTTAATTTATCTCATTATGCATGGTTGGGGCACCATTGCAATTGTCGGAAACGTGAATTCTGTCGTATTACTGTAAGACGATGCAATTTATTTATTCACAGACAATCAACAGCAGAAGACCATTTGAAATGTCTCATTCCACTGCACTGTATGCATCGTTCAATAATCCGTAATATACTTTTGCAGAATGAAAAAGGATAATATATTTTGGTTTATAATAATATATTTTCTACTTTGGTTAATAATAATAAAATAACTTTACTCTTCATCTACAATACAACTCAAGCAATTTAAAAATCAGTGTGAATGAATGCAGCTATTGCCATTACTAGTGTGAATCTATCGTTATAATAGTTGCCTAGAGTGTAACTTTGATTTGATGGTCGGTGGTGGTAAACGACTTCTCAGGGACGACTGTGTGAGCTGATGCCAATGATGTTGCCTCAAAGGAGAGAAAGTTGATAGATTTACAAAGTATATTATGGAAAAGCCCCATCCTATCACTCGAGTTTACGAGTTTTCAAAAAATAAGGATTTCTTTTTTTTTACCCAAAATTCCACATCATGCTGTGGCACAGTGAACATTTTCTTGATCCCCTGATGAAAGTGCAATTTTCTATATTTAGTCTCCTGTCATGCAGTTCTCTTTTGTGTCTACGAAGAAGCCTACAAATACTATTATCTATCATTTAACAACTTACTGTGTGTGTTGGGCAATATAATTGAGCTCTGCTGAAGTAGTGAATTGTGCTGTTTTTTAACGAAATATACCATGTTGTGTTGATCTTTTTTTACATTATATTTGAATAATGCAATTGGCTAATGCCAAAATCCTAAAGACTGTTGAAAATAAATGAGCATGCAATTACCAAACAATACAATTAAATATTTTGTACAAACTTACGACGGGTTGCGGCTTTGCCATTCAAAAAAGACATGGATGACAGCAGCGCCAAAGCGAATTATATAAAATTTTACACTGCGGTGGTCTTTATGCTGAGCCTAGACAGAGAGAGATAGCTGTGAAAAATCCTTTACATAGAGTACTTATGTACAGAATGTATGTAAATTGTAATTCTTGACATGTACCAAGATAAAAAGAAATTGCCCTCTGGTCTATTCATGTATTTGACAATAATCTCCAGTCCAGTTCAGCTTAAAGCGAACCTACCTATACATACTGTATTATTTGACATGCCCTACATTAACAAAACAGAAGAGAAAGTGAGTGAATGTCACATCCCTCTCCACTTCATAAACATAACAAACAGTAGGTACATGTAATTATTATGTATTTTAGAAATGTCAGCGCATTATCAGGCATCAGCCAGCAGTCTATGAACTATATGAAAGTGCTGCAGCACGAGCTACTGGAAAATGTAAGGAACATTTTGCTAGACGTCTGCTACTATATTATATCCAACGCAAAAGCAAAGTAAGCCAATGTACCACCATATGCCTGTCCCATATTGGGGAATATTTCACATTTTCATTTGCCCAACCTCCATTCGGACTACTCACGCACCTGTGTGTCCCTCGTATATGTTAACTCTGCTAGAATCAAATCAGGACAAACACAACTCACAACTCATTTTAATTTCTTCCACCACCACGACGGACGGCTAACAAATGTATGTTAAGCAAGTTAGTCATCTTAAGAAAGAAAACCCCCACATTTTATATACATACACACAGAGAATCGACGATTTGCGACTTAAGTGTTTCTTTAAAAAGGCCTAAAAGTTAACAAACATAACGTGACAGAAAGACAAATCGTCAAATTGTCCTAGTTTCACTATTTGCCCACATGTGTGAGAGTTAGGCATCAAGGTACTGTGAGTACCATCGTATTGCACCGATTTACTTTCTTGAAAACGAAAGCAGAAACGATAAAGAGTTAAACAAATGGTCAGGAGTTCAAACAAAAAAGTGTAACGCTAATGCAAATACATACATGCTTAGTAATGAAAACCGAAGGTTTGTTTACACCTACGTACAAATAAAAAAAAGTTTTCATAAGATGTAAGAAAAGAAGCAAATTGCAACACCGATATATGTACAATGATTAGAAATGAGGGGGGAATAAGCACTAGGCAGATAGGCAGTATACATAAAATCGTCCTGCAATACAAACGCTGGTTTACTTCCTCGAAGTAAATGATACTTATCACACAAATATCAGTACTTAAGAATCAGTAATTAAGAACAACGTTAATTACGTAAGTTGTGCTTATAACTGGAATGATCTCACTTTCATGCTAGCATTTCTTACAGTGATTTGATGGAAATTGGAAAACGTAGGCGTTCATATTTGCGTACAAATGTTTGTGCTAATTTTCTACCTCTGCTCATGTAGTCGCTTCGTTTCGTTGTCTATTAGAAGCATCTGACTATTGCAATTGGAAATACATGAATTATAGGTAATCGTTTTTGTTTTCTAAGCGTACTCGCATGTTACGTGCATTTGTGAATTCAAAAGATTGAAATAAAACTAATGCGATTTTTAATGGGCTGAAATGAGTTTTAAAAATTAGCTTCGTAATTTCAAAGTTGAAACTGGCTTCATTCACTGACTGAATAGAGTAGAATCCAATGTAACATTAAAGAATTAACGCGTTACATAAAGGTTATGTGTGCACTTGTTACACTTACTTACTGACGAATTATACTCACACTAATGTATTCAAAATGCATTTTGTTTCATGCCCATTATTATTACAAAATATGAGTTACAAAACTATTTAGTTGAAATGAGATACATTAATGGCATTAATGCAAGTGGGCAAACTAATTACATCCGGCTTTTTCTGAGTTACTTAATGAGGTGCATGTGTACGCAAGGTATTTAAATATGTGGCAAACCTCGTGAAATCAGAAATTTAAACACAAAACCTTTACTCCCTTCTCAAATCTAAACAAATTACAATGAATGATAACATGAGCATATATCTTCTCAGCAAGTGAGTAGTATAAACTGTGAAAAGTATTCCCTGAAAATACAATATATCAGTTGTAAACGACCATAATACAATGTTACGATGTACAAACAAACAATTCAGTTAAATGTTCTGTCTTTGGAAAGGGAAAAATAGTTTAGCATCCAGATTAAAAATTCTTAGCCTGCCAAAATCTCTAGCATCTTTGGCAGTTCTCCAGATAGATGTTTGAAAGAAACTATGCAATGTTCAAATAACCTTATGAATTTACTGCTGGAAAATCTGTGACATTTACAAATGAATGCGGCAGTTTCACCACTTCTCTTCCGTCAGAAAATCCGTTCCGTGAATGTGCACTCTGGTATTATGTGACGATGAATAGAGAAGATTCATTACACCAGAACTATAATGAACGATCGATGATGGGTCAAGGTTAAGCCAAGCGCAAACGATATACTACGGCTATCCAGCGTATTGTTCATGATTCATGAACAATTACCGTTTCATTGTCAAACAAAGAGCAACATTGGGACGCGCAATTTCTAGACGTTCAAGATTCGGTAAGGTACATTTTATGACTTCGCTATCTGCTCCCAACATCATCATCATGTGGTGGTGGTGCAGTGATGGCGTCGATTTGATTTGACTACAAATGCCAAACATCACAGTTTCATAAAAGCCCTTCATAAAACATTTTTTCCACTCCAGTACTTCATTTTATGTCTAAAATTGTGCTATGCATGCGTAACGTATGTATTAGTAAGCAGTCAACCGTCAAGCCAGGTAATCATCTTGAAATCTACAATATTGATCTCTATAATTTGCATAGAAAAAAAAACAGAAAAACAGTAGTAGTGGCAGTGAGTTCATGTACAGATGTACACTACGAATAATATAGTTATAGTTTTTGGCTTTGCTCGCTCACAATAAAGTGCATAATAAATGTTTTTCTTTCTGGTAAATTCAGGCACCTCAAAAACTAAAACTACCTCATACCTGCTAACTACAAAACAAAACGCCCACAACATTGACAGAGAAAAAACTGCTGCAATTTACAACGGTCCGATGAATGTAGTGATAATTTGCATACATATACACATTCAGTTTACTTAATGTTCTGTGCAGCATCTGCAATAATGCATTGGGCAAAACGGCCGGACTGACTGAACAACACAAAGAGTGGCAATTATTTGGTTGATTTTTTCTGCACCAACACGAGGCAGAAAAAGAAAAAGGATCCCATGTGGTTGGTTGCTGCGGTAGAAAACCAGAGAGTTAAAGATTCACCAACGCTAAAAATGTGCTTTCTTTACATGATGACGATCGTGGTCTCATAAAATCAGTCTCTAAATGTAAATAAACATATTCACATGCCCAAGTAATAATGACATTCAAATTTTATTCACAGTAGTAGTCTCGCTTTACTGACGAGAGCAAAAAAACTGCAGTAGTCAGCTACGGTGAGTGACTTTACCTCATATACTGTACTCTGTACTGTGGTTTAATGTCTGTACTTGTACCTGTGCATGATGAACTGACTGAACGAATGTTTTTTACAACTTTAAGTCAATAATATTTTACGAGAATATATATAGGTAAAAATACAAATGTATGTAAGCACGAAATCATTGCAACGCTCTACGCTACAATAGCCGTACCTATTTCCTATGATATCGCATATTGCTAGCTGCCGCATTTCATCTTTCTCTCCCTTTTCGTACTTTGTTTTGTACAATTAAGTGCATAGTGTGTACCAGACTACACACTATGTACTCCACACAAACAGTCGGCGACGTCAGTTGCCTGTGCGTGTTTCTGAATTGCACACCTGGCTGAATTAAGTTTACAAGTCGCTTTTATCCTGATATACAGCGACGATGTCTCAGCGATATTATTATGATGCATGAAGCTAATAAAAAAGTCGTACGTACAGAGGAGAGATTAGATATGTGTAGCGAACAAAGCCTAGCTAGTATCAGAATCTCTTCTACTTGCCTGCCACTTGTCAGTCACTGCACTGTCAAGCACTTTAAAGCAACGGTAACAGTATTTATAACAGCCAACGTTTGTTTGTACCGCAGTCATCTCTGAGTCAGACATACATCCGGTGACACAGCAGATTTGCGTACGTTAGCTTATCATTCCAACAACAACAACTTGCATGAAACCTGTAAAACCGTTTTTCTTTGAACGTTAGCGTGTGCACTGTATTGTATATTGGTGCATGAACACGAATAGTTATGGCTCCAAAATAACCCTTACGGTAGATAGATGCACGCACCACGTTCAGATCAGTTACCTGTCTAGAAATGTTGGAAACGAAGTATTTGTAACGGAAGACAATAAAATGTGATCCTTTCTGTGTGCAGATAAGGGTACGCATTACGCAATAAGATCAAAACCTAATAAATGTACTTCTTAATTACATATTTTTCATTGAGTAGAGGACGAAAATATTTTGCAAGGACATATTGTTGTTGTTAGGCATGTACATGTAAGGAAAATTGTTTTAGATGAGAATATTTGAAATGCTGAAGGGCTTTAACCTTTAAAGCGATTATTGAATTAGTTTTCTGAGAAACACAAGAAAAAGATTATACTTTCGTGTTTCCTTCCACCACAGTAAAAAATGATTAAACTCTATTGTTATCCTTAACTCCAA
This sequence comes from Sinella curviseta, assembly GCA_004115045.4. Classification (NCBI taxonomy): domain Eukaryota; kingdom Metazoa; phylum Arthropoda; class Collembola; order Entomobryomorpha; family Entomobryidae; genus Sinella; species Sinella curviseta. Next base: position 46,707,567 of record CM023201.3, on the reverse strand, counting down.
AAATGGCAAGTTTACGAGATCCCTTTTAGCACGTACCATCCAATTTTAATAGTTCGCTGGAATATGAACTACCTTTTAACTTTTCTATCCAATCTCATGTATGCACGTATCTCATGAATAATGTTGGGCTCGTCGGCTACTTTTAAATCAGTTTATACATCTTACAATTAGACAAGTACATACAAAAACATAATAATAGCAGGGTAAATGGCAACACGAAAACTATAAAAATGAATAATAACAACGATAAAATATTATGCAATTTTAAATGGAAAGGTGTGTTTTAATTTATTACTCATAGAATAGATAGATTAAAGAGCACAGTATATACTTTTCATGCTTACATGACACATCTACGTAGAACTTATGACTAAATGTTTTTATTGAACAAATTAATACGAATAACAGCTTGTGGACTCTGGAGGCTTATTATGGCACATATGGAAAACCAATTCTACGGAAAACGTCTGATTAAAAAATATATAAGTAGGTCTACTATACATGTAGGGTTTCATTTGGCCAAAAAGAGCTATTAGAAGAATCTAGTTCACGCCATACATCTATGTTTTATTGATAAACAGGTGGACTATGGCTAATATTTATTATAGCCACCTGCAATGAAGAAGAAACCAACACAGTATAAGCTGCAGGATAATATTTGTCTTGGTAAGGACGTAACGACCAATGTTTCGTGAGTAAACTCTCGATGAAATGAAAACATACTTGCAGGTTTTAAGTACGATCTATGTAGCATATAATAACTGTAGGTAATAGTTGTTGGAGTTGGTTAACTACAAGGAAATGATGTGCATCAGTTTAGTAAAAGTGACAAAACGCTTTTCTAAAATAAATGGAGTGAATTGCATGTACATTCGTCAAATAGAAAGTACAACCATCAACCAACTCCATATATGTTCAATGGTAGCAGTTGAATATTTTTTCTGGATCATCACATTCAATATGAATGAGTGACCAACTTTCCCTTTCGCTCTACTGGAAGACCTACTTTCATACCTAAACAGCTTTGTATGCACAACGCACACATTCGAGCACTTCCTGGATAGCACAAATGAAAAACAGACAATGTTTTCCCAGTCATATAATGACAGACTTTAGCTGGTTTTACTCAAGTCAATGGGATAGGCAGAGAATAGGCAACTCCTCACTGCGCCAAAATAATATCTTCTTTCATGACAAAATGTTTTACACGATGATGATATGTATTTTTACTCGGCTAACAAGTTTCCTCGATATGAGTACATGCTCTCCAAACACCCTGATCTAGAAATTACTACATGCTGTAATTTTCATGTCGTGTCAATATATAAAACACAAGGATTATCTAAGTGTTCATGTTATAAAAAGGCACTTCATTTTATTGCCAGGTGTAAAACGAGATTCCTAGCTTTACCATCGGTGATGATGAATATATGTAGGTATACGCGTCCCGTACTACTTGCTATAATATAGCGATAGTGAAGTGAGTGAGATGGAAATGGCACATCATCATCACGTCATTGATGAAAACTCATTCACAAGCATTTACTATTTCAAAGCAACATTTTCCAAGTTGTAATTTTAACCATTAATGTAAAATGCATTATTTATTATGATGATTACTATTTTCCCAGAGGTTAAACCCGTTATCTTTTGCTCCACACATACATACACACACACACGTTGTGCTGTTTTGTTATGATAAATTCACTTGTTCAAAACTGTCTGTCTTCTTCTACTTGCGATTTTTATTATTTTCTTGTTAGGCTGGTATAAAAGATATAAAATGCTTGTTTTTGTAGACGATCAATTGTATCGATTTCACATCTCATGTGGGCAACTTAACAACAACGGCAGCAGCAATCATTCAATTGAGGTTCTTCAACCCGCACCACAGCAAAAATAAGAAAAAAAATCAACTTTACATGCCTTACCTTCCATTACTCCACTACCAACTTACTACCACTTTACTATTAGTAGACACACCAATGCACTTATAGATGGGAACATCGTTCGTGGTTATTATTCAAGAAAAGCCCACGCTGCCACCACCACCACCGCTTCTTTGTCATGCCAGCTTTTTTTGGTGCACAAATACCAGTCATTCACCACCATACAGCATGTATAATCAGACAATCAGTCTTCTTAAGACATCTTCTTGACGTGAGACCGCATATTGCATTGTCCAATGCATAAAGAAAAAATATTATTCGACAATTCCTCTAATCATTCAACAATATTCATTTTCCCTACCCCAGGTACGAGCATCCCTTTTGGAGCTTCTTTTATTTAGCCTGTTGCAGAAACTTCTTTGAAGTGCAAAAAGATGGTTGCAAGTTACAATTACAATAAAGGTTTTAAGTTAGTTAGCACTTTATCAAGTTTTTGTATACGATGTGACGATGTCTCGTTGTCGTGCAATTATTTAAGGACTATCTCTTTACAACTTGCCGTAAAACGGGTACATGTCCATCAACTAAACTTGAAGGCGGTCCCAAAAATAATGAAACGCTATATTGAATTAGAATGGTTTTGAAAAAAGACTCCCGTTTTTTTCCTTTAAAAAACGAGATTGACATTTAATGATGAAAGTGTTTTTCATTGATAGTGAAGATGCGAAGAACTACCCATCATTGCAACACTAGTTACAACTGAACTAACACGGAAGTATATGATGAACCGCAAGCAACCGTTTTATTGTATAGCGACCTAATTAAATGTCGCTTCATGACAAAATATAAAACAGCATCTATACTCGCACGTGAAATTGTTGGCAACTCTGTTTTTCTTGTCAACGTACGTTCATAAGCTGATTTCATTGATGTTATGTTTTCTACACGGATGATGCAAAGTTGAGGATTATTCATTTATAACATCCCTTTTCAATTTCAATGAAAATTAGGTAAAATTACAGATCCAATCAGATATGAAATCTGTACATGATCTCCGCAGGTGGGATAATGCATGTGTATGTTATGTTATATGTAGTCTGTTAGTCTATACGACCTGAAGTTGGTATACATTTTAACTAAATAGAGTGCATATTGTAGTGTAAAAAATCATCAAGATATAATTTTACAAGAAGAGCCCATTTATGTAAATTTGTAGGGCGATAAAGCGCTAATTTTAAGTGCATGTCCCAACATTTCAGCTTTCGTTCTTGTGTTCTTGATAAGGCCCATTTTAATCGTGATTTAAAGGGAACACTCATCTATATGTATATTATTACAATATAACAATATAGGTAAGTAAGTTAATATTCTCTGTATTTTTTGGGTCTAAAGGTATAATATCCTTTTACAAGTGGCTTTTATAGTCAATCATCATTAAAATTTGTACTGCATATTAGGAATAATGGAGTGGAGGAGAGTATGATTTAGTTCAAGCTGAACACTGAATTGAATCTTAGAAGAAGTGTGTAAAATGGGAACCTTGACCCAATTTCTAATTCCACCACCACCGCATTGTATCTTTATGACTTCTCTTAATATCGTCGTCGCACGTCCCACAGTCAACAATCCTTTTTTCATCTTCCTTCAATTTTATCAACTTACGATTATTGTACACGATATGACAGCAATATATTATCTTCAAAGCAAGACTGTCTACTTATGCATTACAACAGTACTTGTAGCATTATCATCATAAATAATGTATAGATAATAATAATGCCACCACTACCACATAAATATAACTTGTACAATCAAATGAGAAAGGCGTATAGTCGCTCACCCAATAACACATTGTCTGAGTCTAACAAGATACCCTTCATGCACAGGAAGAAAAAAAGTTAACTTTTAGTTTGGTGGTTTATAATAATACCACAGACTGTCCCTTAAGTGTTCACAGCAATTTGTTGCAGGTTAAGCATTTTAAAGCTGTTATTCCGTGACTGATATTTCTGAGGACATTATACGATACGACGATGTCTCTATTTTGTATTTTTGAGTGAAAGATACTCAATTCTCACTGAGATTATTTATTTGAATGCTATGCGATATTTTCAGGGACGACCCAACATTATAAAGGCATCATTCAAACAAATTATTTACAAGATATCATAATATCTTATTCTTATAGCTTGTTCATCTTTGGGAAAATGCGGAGACTAGACTAGACTGTGGAAAATTTATAATAAAGAATATAAAACAACTTTCTGGATAGCAAGATAATGGTAGATGCAATGCTGTACTTAAGCTTAAGTGAAGCAAAGCAAACAATAGAACTGCTGATAAAAGTACATTAATCATATCTTTAGAAAGTCATTTTAATTTGTACTATTTTTACAATTTTGCTACTATTGAAGCCACCATAACAAAACAAGACAACTGCATTTCTTTTGGTTTTGGATTCTTCTGTTTTCGTTTTCGCTTTTACTGGCTTCATTTCAAACTAGATATGCACGAAACGCAGTGCTAAACTTTTCATCGAAACCTCATAGAAAGTTCTTGCTTTACAAGTAATAATACCACGTACGATCAAACTTTTCTTCAATTTAGTCACAGACTATTCTGTTTTTGTAAAACTTTTTTGTAGATAGACTATCTCAGAAAGGAAATTAAATCGGAAAATTGACGCATGTACGAATGACGATTTCTTTCAACTTCATTGCGGCAGCAACGGTGCTTATTTTAGGCTTAAGTTCTCAAAATGTACTTTCAACAAGATGATATCAGCGACTCGCATCAAAATGCATTTCTCATAAGTACACGAAATAATATTTCAACTGCTTCATATAGTCAGTTAATTTGTTTAAACAACAACAATGGCATAACTGCAATTTTTTTACTCTCTCTCGAATATCGGATGAAATAAATGTATTAAAAACTTAATGGCATGATTGAGAATTGAAACAAATCAATGCTTTGACGCAATCTATTCGATGCATTGCAGGCCCAAGGTGACACCCCGTTACTGACAATAAATAAACGCTTAATTGAACATTGAACCCTAGTCCCTGATGATGACATATTGCATCACAAATTCGAAGAAAATTACAACTATGTACATATGTACATACAATAAAAATAATGGCTCTATATAGTGAAAACTTTTATTTTCAAAATATAAAAAGAAAGGTCGGCCTTATAGGTCGAATATATAAAGCCATTTATATCCTTTATTCTCGGAATATTTTGAATCGAGTACAAAAGCTACCAAGGTCATAAATGTAAACTATAACTATGTACACATGCAACATAATAATCGTGTATGAATCTTGACAGCTGTAAGTGAAAAATTATGACTTTTCCTTCAAGAAAGACTCTACTCAACAAAAAGACAATATACCTACAAGCATCAAGCTCATCGGTCTCCACTAATAATTATTATGCAGTGTCAAGTTTGGTATTTACAAACATTACACTTGTCCGACATTCATTATTGCTGGTTACTAATATTGTAACTTGCAATATGCATTTGTACTACCAACAAAATTCCCACAACACAGTATATTTACCTGGTTAACATAAAGAAAAAATAATTTGCTTCATTGTTTGGATCTACAAACTGTAATTATAAAAATGAAATTCATACGCAAATTAGCTTGGCTCTGACATACATAGATATAAATATTTAGATTCTCATGTGCTGCAATATTATAGGTATTCAATTTTGCGTATGTGACTTTACAGTGCAGACAACAGACTATATATTTACAGATAGGAACATAATCATACACTTCACTAAGGGGTCGAATATTCAACTGCTCGTCTAACACATTTATTTTCAACAAATTAAATACAACGTTTAACGACTGTTGTAGTAAAAGAAAAAAATGAGAAATGAACCAACGAAAATCTCAAAAGCTTTTTTACAAGCTTCCATCAACATCCTCAAAAACCTTATGAAGAAGAGAATCATTAGTAGTCAACTAACCATTTAGTAACCGGACTGGCTCACACATAATATTTCAATTCAATGTCTACTAGAATAGCAAGTTATATGCATTAAGTGCACATAGGTATGTATATATACACTTCACAGTCATAAATATTATATGCAATTACTTGTTATACTAGAAAGGTTAGACTTTATACTGCAAGCCACTTGCTATATACATACAGATAGTAAATAGGGACGTAAATAATAAATGTGCAGCAATTCATATGTATTCCGACTAGCGATTGTATTATTATAAGCGTAGATGCACGATATGTCCTGTTAAGTTGGATATCAGTTGGAATCATGCTACAGTAAACATTTTAAAGCTTCAAGCACTACGTGGATACAGTCAACAGACAGTGATATAAAATAAATCCTTCAGTTCTGTTTGTGAATTTCAAAGGAAAATCTATGATAATTTGCACTTACAAACTGACTGCAGACTTAACCCTTTCATGTCAGTAATTTCTGCATTGGTGAACAGAAAGCATAGAGAAGTGGATGTGGAATAACTTTACAACTTACAAACTGAAACCGCCACTACATGTGCTTCAGATTCAGATGCTTCATAGTGTGTGTCGAATTTTAATCTTTTCAACTTGCAGAGTAACTACATAACTACATGCTTTCCTAAGTCGTGCTTAAGACACATCAAATCAAAAACACAAAAAGAGAAGGTACTTTATAAGTACGGCTTAATGTAAAATGTTACACTTGCATCGTATCAACGTAAATCATCTTCACATCACCATCATCTTAAGACTTTCAAGTTTTTTTTTGTTGAACACTAGCGCAAAGAGTTATGTTATATCTGGTTTACCTTAATGTAAACGTGTAAATGTATTTTATGAATACTGAGATTTTCTTGATTCCTTTCATTTTGTCGTGTCACGGTATCAAAAATGAAGGTGATACGAGACACCAGAGTCATTGCAAACCTGAAACAAATGGATGCATACATACGATTGTTACCCACAATGGGAAAGATAATCGCAACAATAACATTTAGTACAATCGAAACTGTACCAACTTTACTTTCCTCGTGCTTGTTCGTAAGTGCATGTAGGTATTTTGATATCCATCAATCTAAGCAATGATCAAGCACGTTATATGTAATTATGAAGCAGTTTTACGAATTAGACATTCAGATTAAGTATAAGACAGTTTGTGGAGATTTGTGAGGAATGAGACATGAACTAACTTTCGAATGAGAGGAAACGATATATAAAATAGGTTGCAAAATGATGAATAGGACATGATATTACAGTTACGATCAGAAATACATAATGCAGCAATCCGCAGATTTCCTCGTTTCTTTCAGTTTTATTGCAATCTCGTTAATTCTTACTCAAAAATTTTCGTACAAAAACAAGAAAGAAATTAGGCATTGCATTATAGCGTTCGATTTACGCATAGTAGCTTGGCTGGTACTACAATGGGTTGGAATTGCAGCAAAACGACAAGCCGACATAAAAATATTAACCACAAGGTGACCATTCATTTATGCGAACTAAACTTCCCACTGACGTAAATACAAATGGGTAAAAAAATTGAGTTCAAAAGGTAGCATCGTTCATGTGTAAAAAAATATTGGTACTTATTTTATGCTTCAAAAACAAATTTCTGCAAGGTGCACTAACAAACAAAAGTTAAGTTTTCAACAGTTCAGCGGTCAAAATTAACTAGCTTATGTTTCGTTAAAAATATTTCATATTAGAAGAGGTAGTGGTAGGTAGTTCAAAAGATTATGTATCACCACGAAAACGTTGGCTCTTGTGCAAATTGGAATATGCAGAAGACTACGTGGTTTATTCATGTTTGAAAGTTTGAGTAAGCCCAATCAATACATAACACGAAAACAATGATTTCATGAAACATTTGAAATGTTGGGTTCTTTGAGAACTCGTGATTGTTATAATTCAATACAGTAAGTTCTAGCAGAAAGCAAGAATTGACTGAGCAAGAAAAACGATCATCCATACCGGCTAGCAAGTTTCCAAATATGGATCAAGTCAGGTCCTTCTACTTACAGGTTTCTGTACTTGCATTCAGCATTGTTGTACGATACTTGCTAATAGCTTATGCATAACTTGATTTTAGCTTTCAAAATTTGCATTAAATATTGTCGTTTTTGCAAAGGCATTGATTTTACGTTACTTTACTTTAGTAAAAGCTGACTACAAGCAAGCTCAATAGCGATGGTGAGAAGTACAAAATGTATATATACACACATAATATGTACCTAGGTAAATATTTATAACTTTTGTTTTTAACAAACTAAGTGGAAAGCAGATGTGCAAGGAAGATGCAAAAGCACCAACACTCACTAAAAGCTTCCTTATAAATCTAAATATTCTCAGTATTATATAGTTTTGGGATTTTAAGGTGATTCACTTAGTAGTCGCACAACAATGCACTAGCATGCATACGCCTTTTATGTATTGGGTGGGTGGCAGGACCAAATCACGATACGAGAATGTTTCAAATAAATGCAAGGTTGTGGAATGCATTATGAAACGTCCATAAATGCCTTAAATGCAATGTTTGTGCTTAAAGTACTACCGAGAATATATTAAGAATTATTAACATTCGTTTCGTTACGCATGCACAAACAATTAAACCCCACATTTCAGCAAGTTACGTTTATACCATTACTCACATACAAATGCTACTGTCCGGAATTAAACGTAACAATGGGAGGAGCAATAAACTCTAAAATAACTGAACTGTGAGTAATCATGGAATCATGGATGGAACGAAAACGAAACATTTTTGCAACATGTGTGGGTAGTGGGTATAAGCTCAGTTGGTACCTCTCCCATCAACATACTACCGTTAAAACATTTATCCTCCCGGTTCAACAAAAGCAATCGACATTAAGCAGAAATCACAACCACAGAAGTAAATTTAATAAGAGAATCAACAGGATACCAGAATCGTTATGATTTCTCTTGATTGCTATCATTGAAATCAACATTATCAGCGTTTCATCCCAATTAGCAATTCTGATTGAAATATCTGCTTCCTTAGATTTTCACAGCAAGAGATGAATAGTAATACAAGATGAAACTCAAAACAAGAAAATCATGACATAGGGCGGGGTTGCGTATTATGTATCACCGTGTTCTTAACTACTGAACGCATGATGCACAATATAAACACTGTGTTCTCGAACATACCTACTTTGTTAAAACCAAGGAGTCTTACAATCAGTGCACCTGTGCCTTTTTAGTGGTTTCCATTGTTTGTGCACAAATGTTTATAAAATCAAATCGACCTGCCCAGATTTAATTACACTTACCGACTAAAAGTAAGCTATAAATTAGACATATATATTTGATTGTAAGGTGTAATAAATGCAATTATGCACTTTAATATTAACACCTTAAAAATTTCTTAATTTTTTGCGTAAACTATGTGCAAGGTAAGGTGTATCGTATGAAGTAGGAAGGTTAACAGATATTCATGTACACGCACGCATTATGATGATATCCATAGTATATGATGTACTACAAAAACGATCAGATCTGATCATAATAGGGCATATCGCACCGACCGTGTACACAAACCATTGCACCCAATGCTAAGCTGACTTCGCTTTCGTTAACAAGTAAGCCATAGATCAGAGACACTTTAACGTAACTCTACATTATAAAATTACCGTAGTATGTATATTACGTGCAATAAATTGGTGCAAAACGCAAAAGTATGTAGGTATACGGTTTGCTTAAAGGCCTTGCTTTGCGCTTTATTACCTTGAAAATGATAAAAAAAAATACTACACTTCCAAAACAATTTCACTCGCGAAGTGTTCCTTCTTCTTCACCTGTGGTATAATAATATTATTTAGTTGTTTGCATGTAGATGTGGTTTTGCAGATATATTATACATACTTGTTAGTTCATTTTCAATATAATTCGTTCGTGGCAAAGAACAGCTACCTACGTGGATCAGTACCTCCCTTCTTCTCCCTACATACAACAATCATGCAACAATGCAGCAGAGAGCAGACTGGTGTTGGTGGTTGGTTGGTGTGGTGTATTTTGTTTATTCCTTGAAACGAAGCATGCAGTATAATTTTTTGAGAGTGGGAGGAAGCAGTTATTGCAACCTTTGATTAAACCGATGATGGAAGATGCATACAGTGCTGAGAAGCAAACCAGAAATTTATAATAACAATGATCATAATAAGCAAGATCATTATAAACGGCCAAAGATATGCTTCATGAGATCGCTATATACATTTATTTTGTTATTTAACTCTGCCAATCGTAACCGAAGGTAATTTGTTATATGTTACCTCTGCACTCCTTTCTTCATTCATGTTTCATGATTTTAAAAAACCAAACACATCACCCACTGAATAGAATGCGATTAATTTATTTACTTCATGACGAGATTTGAAATGAAAAGAAATAATTGTTTCGTTGAGAGGTGGAAGGCAATCCTTTTCATTCATAGGTCACATTAAACGGATGTGTATTGATCATATTTTTTTGGTCGAGGGAAGATGTCTAAGTCAAAGTCAACACTAACACGTACAACAATCACTCTAAAAATGCATAAAATTTTCTAGGACTTCATGAAAATTAAGATTACCCCTGAAGATGACAAACGAAAAACACATTATACTATATCTAGTGTGGCGTGGTGTACATAAACGAAGACTAAACTTTTTATAGTATAAAGACATCACACAAAAATGTTACTGTCACATCAAATACAACTTTACATTGTCCTCCCCTCAGTTCATCCTTCAATGTCATTTCCGTTTATGCCTAACTTCCGTTGCCATTTAACTGATGTTACACCTAACTGTTTGTGTCGAGGACGGCGGTTTTGTTCACGGTGTGTTGTAACCAATTGAAGTAAAAAAGTAGAAAACAAGCAGATTTAATTGAATACTGAGCATTGCGTTACGATCTATTCAAGTGAGTTTCACAGAATATTATATGTAGTCGGAAGGAAGCCGGAACCTATGAACATAGGTATATACATACATATACTATGAAACACCAGTTCAGGGAATGGAATATGTCTTCCCAACAAATTAAGTTGATAAAAATGTACGCTGTTTGAAGGAGACCGTTACAAAATTCTTCGGGCTTCAGACTTAATACTGTTTACTCCAAAAAACCAATATCAACGAAATTACGAGTACAAATTATTATCGTACTATGCTGTTGTTTTCAAGAGATTCCAAGATCTCCAATTTTAATGCTTTCATATCCCATGAAACAAATCAAACAAATTCTCCTTACGTCATGAAACGATATTAAATAAATATGTATCCAGTTTATCATAGAATAAAAAAACATATACATAATATCATAACTGCTTATAATTTCTATTTCTTCAAAAGGAAAATGGATGCCTCAAAACAGGTATGAGATATAAAAATTCGTGACCACGAGGCAGTTAATCATGGGTCATGCCGTTACTATCAAAATAATGGGGACCCCTTGGTCGTCCAAAATACTGAAGCAACTTTTACAGAACTATGAAAGGGTATGCCAGTTCCAAGAGCACAGGACCACATTATTATTGCTACTTTACCTTGAGAATGAAATGAAATTTCCAACTTCTATTCTGGAATCAAAAAGCGATGCTTTCTTTTCCCTTATTACCTTTGCTCACTTTGTACTCCCAGATGAATTGAAGACGAGAGTCATAGCACCATACACGCCATTACATTTATTGCTTTTGTCTGTAAATATTTTATGAACATTCAGTTTCTCCTCTATCCCTTTGTTATAGGTTGTCTTGAGGGTCTGATGGTAACAGTCTGGTAAAACTTTATCTGACAGAAAGCAAACAAGTCCCAAAAGGAATGAATAGAGTAGCAGATATTAGCAGTTCTTATAAACCACATATCGGTATCCAGAAAGCAATCTATCTTAATATCATCAATTATGCAACGGGTTAGTTAACTAACATACGGCTACCTAACATAATGCAGAACGTTTAATGGCACATAATGCAGTAGAGGCAAAGGTTGCAGACAAGAGAGTCTGGAATTTTGTTTCCACAATAATCTAAACTACCACATTACTTCTTTGCGCTTACTCAACACAAGTAAAACACCAAAATACGTACATACAGGAAAAATAACGATCGCGGTTTATTTCAGATTTTCACAAGCTGAATGTTTCTATTAAAACACATTGTGAATTTAGATCTTGATTCCCCGCATTCATTCCATTAAAGAATGCATACAAATATGGATCTAACAAGTACATCCAAATCACCTACACGAAAATAAGGACAACCTGAATAAGGATATTAGAATCATAGTAAATTTTTGCATTTTATATACGCATATACGATGTTATCTGATGTCTATTCACAATAACTCAAATTTTATATGATGGTTCATCTCTAAAAAGTATGCCAACACATTAAAGTCTCAATTTCATAGCTTTTCCCATCTATTTAAATTCGCTAGCTGTGTTTCCTTTTTTCACACCCAAACCGCTTCGCTGAGCGATATTTGAGGAAATGATAACCATCATAAAAGTTATTTAAACCCAATTCATTTAAGATTTTGGTATTACTTATTAAGTATAGGTATTTTCTTTAATTTGAAATATCCGCAAGGAACCAGATATTGAACAATTTCGACTTTTTAAAATGTGAACTGAAAAATTAACGTTAAGGTAAAAGTATACATGTTGCGAAGTAGAGCTGTGTTTCTCAAATTATTTTTAAGACCAGTCGGTACAAAAAAATGTAAAAATTAACGCAGTAATGAATGCTCTCCACTTAACTATAATCCTGATCAAATGAAATCATTAAAACGTTTACTTTTCTTTAAAAGTTTTTTGTCATGAACCTTGCTTCCGCTCCTTCCTTATACCTGCTTTGTAAGCTGAGAGCTTGCTCAACCATCATTGAGGATGGTAGGTAGTACAATGTGGTAATGAGATGGATTATTGGATACAACACCCAATTTAACTTCTTTAAAGTTATATAGCATTATTTTTTAGCGATTGCGATACCTCACCAACTGCACTTTACTAACGACAGCATGCAGCCGGAAATGCAACTTGGCGGCATATGAAAAGTTAATGGAAGCTGTTTTACAATAGTACGCCATAAATTTGTGTCATCTCATCCCATGCCCTCAATCTCTGTTCTGTTACACAAAATGATATTCAGCTGTATCACACTTAAAATGCCAAAATCCCAAGTTGTATGCACACATATTTTTTTAGTTTAGGTGTATGTATTATTAGTATACATAAATAAGAATAACAATCAGCCTGTCTAAAACTAGACTTCAACACAAGCATAACAATAATGGGAGGAGGAGGAGGAATCTAATTTCGTTTCTACACGTCCTATTATGCTACTGTATAAAGCTCAAATATGAACATTAGTTATTCAATTGAATTTTCGCAACAATAACCAGACATTCAGTCAGACATATGGTTTTTGTGAGACAATAATAGCTTTATAGTCTAGTGAATATGAAAACATTTTTGATTTAAAATTAAGCTTTAAACATCACAATGATGAATGAAAATGTGCATTCTAAATAAATCAAATCAATATATTTTTAGCGTTATGAAATGTTTTGTTTACGGTTTATGAATCAATGTCCTTTTGATTTTTCCTAATATATTAGCTTACGCATGTCAAGTCAAAACCTTTCTACCTCATTAATTAATGTAGTAGGTAAGTTTAGTTAGTGGGTAAATGTTATAGGCAATTTTCTATTTGAACGAGTGAAACGGAGTTTCCCCATTTATGTTTCATGTTTCCACCCACAAAATATATTTAAAATATTTTTTGCAGCATTTGCTATTCATGCTATTCATTTTTTTCTCCTTATTCAAAATCTTAGGGGGAACCTCAAAGGATTGACGCATGTGAGCAAATACAGGCTAGAAATAATTAAAATTATATTACATTCCTCCCAAGATAATTCAGCGCACATGGGAAAATGGGGAGAGGAAGTATATAATGCAATGTATTACGCGGTAATCTATCTCACTATTACGAGGAGAAACCAGAATTAAGTAGAGTAACGAACGACAAGTATTAAAACTATCCCACACACTACAGCACCGTCGTATTCAATATCATTGTAGAGAGCTTCACATTTCCCAATCCCCCAACAACGCATTACTCATTTCCTTTTTTTATTCGAAGAAATTGGATTATGATTAGTATTACAGGCTACTTGGTATACCATTATCATCACGACTACGACAAAACAATGCCCACTAAGATTCTTCTTCTTCATGACATTGATAAGGAATATTTTGATGATAGATATATACCTAATATACAGGTAGGTATGCATGGGATATATTACAATTTAATGACATAATGCACAGAATGAAATATCACCCACCACCTGTTCTGGTTATAATATTCTCATTACTATTTAAATTACACCAAGTAGTTTGCACTAATATATCTAGACAAGTAGCGCACTCAAGTCATTCTTTATAGACTTCCTAATAAGTCATAAGTTTATAAGCAACAACAATAATGAGTTTTATTGACAAACTAAAAATATACTGACTACTTGAGACTTTCAATTACCTTTTAAAAAGGCAAATCTTCAAAAGGTGAATGAATCATCATTCTAATGAAAACTTTTATTTAAATTACCATGTTGGCTCAAGTTTTTAAGCATACATACGTGCAAAAAGAAAGTAATTTTAGTATATTGGAAAAAAGTGCACTAAAAATGGCCACAATTCAATTAAGCGAATATCTAGTCGGAAGTGGAGAGCCTTTTATTTCTTTATTCTGCTCACTAATTTGCTATTGAATAAAGTACACATGTCACATGTAGCATGTCTAAAAGTAGATATCAGCTTAATGGCAGCCGACAAAAATTATAATAGGTGCACATAAGTTTTTTATATCGATTTTATATACAAAAGTATTATGTTATGTAAATACATCGGTGGGGGCAATGACTAGCATTTAGTCAACAAGGCAAAAGTCGGACGATCAAGCCAAAGTTCCTGGACATAATTTCATGCAATTGGGGACCAATTACTGGAATCATTTCAGAATGACTGACAGGATAGACAAGCTGTTGTACGTTTCTCAAGAACAAAGTTTGGCACACAAACTCAATGTGAAGAAAGGTGAAGCGGTGAAAGTGAAAGAAAGATGTACTGTTGATGCCTTGAGCTTTCTTAAAGTAAAAAGTTTCTTTTTGCAGTCATTGTCATTACCCTGATACCCGTTCAATTACTGCCCACTAACAAAGTATGATTGAGTAGAAGGTAATCAATTACTCCTTTATGAAAGGTTCCAAACAATGGAAATGACAAATTTGGAACCAAGATATTATGACGAAGTATACTGATGACTTATAATGTAACTTTTACCAATAATATTAAGTTTTACTAAAGTACTACTGTATAGCATTACTTATTGTTAGCCTTTTACTATTATCCATTAAACGCGTGTTATATAAAGGCGCAATTTGTATGATTTTCAACAAAAACGACTAATTAGTACTTACGGAGTTTCCATGCTCTCTTCATCGCATGAGACATAGTTGGTCTTCTTGGTTCTGAAAAGTCCTTCATTCACACACAAATTGCTGTCAACGCAGCAAAGTTGTTCCGCACAAATTCAATATTTTGATTGTGACGAAGATAAGGTAGTGCGCAGATATGATAAGCTGTTGTGGCGATGATCTCAATTTCCAATGCTAAAGCAACAAGCACTATCCAGCAACAAATTAAATATACTTCGTTTAAATATTCCACTTTGTTTGGCGTCCACACAGTACTCATTGAAATCACGTAAAAACTGTTTTTACACGTTCACAAAACAAATTGACAAAAGAATGATAAAAAATGATGATGTAGTCGTTGACTGGTGTTTCCCGTAATTGTTATCCTACGACATGATCCCAACTTTGCAATGTAACGTTTATGAGACCTTGGTGATGATTATGACTTTGATGACTACTCAATCCTTTCCAAAGTTTTGCTTTTCGGTTACATCCTACGGGCATGACTAATCATCAATCGTTCATTGGTGCGTAAGTCGTGCACGTTGCGTTGCGTTCATCTTTCGATCATTAAAAAACTTTCCAGAGCCATTTCCCGGATTAAAAGAAGAGTTTCACCAACAGTCGGTTGATGATGGTACAACATTGAGAAAAAATCTGGTGACAATGAAAAATAAGAGCAAATGATATATTAAATTATCCAGCAGCAAAGTGATCTCGTTAAATTATTAACATGAAATCAATGTCCGTCTTGTTGGAAACTTTAATCCTACTTTGGATTGAATCAAATGAAATTAATGAAATTATTATAAAAGCTCTAATTGTTTTCGAAAAGCACATTGCACATTTCCACTCCACAACCATACGATGGAAAAAAAAATTATGATACGGACAGAGCCAAATTTATGGATTATTTTTTAAATATTTGACAAGGTATATTATTATTTCGATAAAAATAATTTATAATAATAATATGGAACTGGAGGGAGTGCATTGTTAGGAGTGGTAGTGGTGGTGGGTTGGTTTGTTTAATTACTGGACCCACGGCGCAATTTGTAAAGCTAACTTTACGAGCAAATCATCCATTTTAAAATAAAGAAACTAATTCTGGAATTATTCCATGTGTAATATATATGGCGTACCTGTTAAAACAATTCCAATTTTACGTTTCCAATTAGCTTAATATGTATACATCATCCCGTGAATTTTGTACGGTCATATCCAACATCCGAGCTCTCTGAATCCAATTTTCCTCTTGATTTTGCACAAAAATCACAGGTTTTTAGTAGTCGGGCATGTTATGCACGTTTATTTCAGAGCAACAAATATTATCCGCGAATAATTCATTATTCATGGACACTTGGCTTTTGATCGATCATGACTTCATCCATCCAACAATCTCCATCGTTAGGCTATAAATAAATTTTGTTTTGTTCGCTTAGTTTTTTTGTATTCCTGCCTTACTTTCAACGTGATCAGGAAAAGGGTTTAATGTATTAATTAATGCATGTTTTCAGCCTTCTTTTGATGTGATTAAAGCTGGAAATTTTTTTCTTAAACATAAATTAGTTTAGTGCCCGTATAATCCGGCCAGCTTATAATTTCCAGAGCAGAGCGCGTTGCACTTTCACACACACTGCCAAACTACAATGTTTTCCTCATTATCATTGCAGTGCTTTGTGTGTAATTTCACAAATCTCAAACAAAAACACAATTATAACATGCATTGCACATTATCTTTGCATGATTTTTATTTTTGTGCACACTATGTACAGACGTACATAAGTACATGCATGTTGTCTCGTAAGTTAACTTTTAGTAAACATTCGTTCGTGATGATGTGAGTAATATGTGGACAGATATATACCGATGATAATAGACAAGAGAAACGGAACAAAAGACTTCTTCTTTTGAGACATCAAGCAACAGTACACATATATATCACCACACACACACATAAATAGTATGTAGTCGTTTTTGATAAAGATCCCCGTAAAACCAATCAGTCAGTCAGGCTTTCAGTAACAAACAAACTTGGTGATTCAGCAACATACGTTAAGAGGATATGGGACGAGAGCAACTCGATGATGGCACATTTCACTTGGGCCCCACAAATGATACTAACTAAACTGAACCGTTAAGAGCTGAAATCCTTTATTCGCAGAGTATACAACAGCCCCAACGATCACATCTCTCTTTCACATCAGCATAGCATATTGTTCTTATGCTCCTCATGTTGCTCTGCTGCATGTGCTTTTTTCATAAGCAAAAATCTTTGTACGCTTTGCTATATGCACTTAATGCTAAGTTTTTGCTATTTCTCGTAATGCTGTTCTTGCAAACAATGTAAAAGTAGTATATATATTATTTTATCGTTGAATATGTATGATGTATGCATGTATTCACTTTGCAGGGCATGTGCTTGTGTTTCGATATTGCTCAGCTTATCATGTCTGAAACGAAATGTCTACCAACCAGAGCTTACCTGAGTAACCTGGCTGTATAAATTCATATTAAAACAGAGCAAGATTAGCTATATTCACATTTCAATTTCACATCTACAATGCTACAATGTAAAATTCAGGCACTTCTCCACATCTGCGATCAAGTGAGCCAACATCTTGTGAATTACATGAAGAAGAAGAGGAGTGCGAGAGCTTAATGCTCAGATAAAATGCATAATGCAAATAATGTTTCCCTTTGCTTAAGCGCGTTACTCCGCTCGGCACTTGTCTTTGCACAAAAGTATTAAGACAAGACAATAATTTCATCAAAGAAGAGCAGCGAAAATGGTAAGAGCATAACAATGAGAGCATGAACAATGCCAGAGAGAAGAGTAAGAAAATCGTAATTTTATTCGTTCATGCAAGTAGTACTACTACTACCTAGAGTAATGCAGTATGGGAGCATGTAATGTAAAGTTAATGTAAAATTTTAGCTTGTGCATTCGCATCCTTATAGCCTTTTAGAAGTCAAATGCAATTCACAAGCCAAACCAAAGCCAACACATAGGGATGTCTGTCTGCGTCTGTAAAAAATATACATAGATTATTGGGATTGTAAGTTACACGATGAGCTTCCGTTGAGCTGCGCTTTTGCTTATGAAATTCTTGAATTTGGGGGATATCTCTGCATATATTTGCCATTAACCAACTGATGCCGCTTGTTAAAATGCGAGCAGCGAGCGACGGTTGAAATTCAGTTCACTCAGCTTTATTGTTATATAAAGCATAAGTAAATGCAAAATTGTAATGGACAGTGATTATAAGTAGGTGTGGATTTTTTGTTAGTATTTAGATTTAGGACTAAACCTTATCGAAGAGTTCAATGAAGCCTACCTGCGTGCGATAATGAAAATGATGCGATGCAATTCAATAGAACCCAAAATTGTGCATGCAACATTTGTGCTAAATAGTCATAATAATACCATAATCTATACATTATTCAATATGATACATATCTAATCTAGTGCAAAAATAACGATTTTTTCGTAATAACATTTACTTTATCGATCAAATTTTAACCAACAAATCATTGCTGTTCTTGCTATATGAAACATTGTTAAAATCAGTTTAGTATGGTGTCTTAAGTATAATATTATGCAGGTTTTACCCTAGAATCTATACATATTACACTATAATCGAAACCACATTAATGTCATTGATATTGCCATAAAGATTAAGTTAAAAGTTGAAAAATTAACGATAATAAGTAGGATGGATTGTCTTGTCGGAGAAGGGGCTGCTTTGAATGATAGACTATCCAATTCTCATATGATTTAGGAAGCTTTCTCATGAGTCTTATTTGATTTCTGGGCATTGCAAAATATGCATGTATGTATTATTTTGTATTATTAGTCATGCAAACTATGATAATATGATGTTGTTCGAAGAACATAGTCTACAATAAAAAAGTTCGCAGTTTGATGGTAAAGTAACTTTCTCCTGGTTTTGTAGGCCTTTTTTATTTTCACCCGTTCATAAGAAACATGTAACAATAATCATAACAAGTCAATCATTTTCACTTTAATATCTATGAATTGGCCATGATTTTTTCATGATTTAGCACAACTGCTAAAATATTTAGTTGGATTCATCCATGAGGTCTTTAATCTGTATATTACACATTAATAAATTAGTAATCATGAAGCAGCGCTGTTTCCAGCAATCTTTTTTGTAGTATGTAGTGCATTTCTCTGACATAATAATATCTCTGGACTAAACATCACAAACACAGTTAACAAAAAGTTGAAAATATTCCACGTTAAGACATTCATCATCACTTATCACTATTGCACCGCTAATTAATAACAATCATAACATTAACGATCAACAATCAAAATGTATTCAATTTTTTTTACAAACGTATGTATACCTGAAGTAGAGCACACAGGAACCATTAGTAAACCAAGAAAGTATTACATAAAACTTATAAAATAAAACAATAACACCGAATAAATTGATGATAAGCGTATATTACCCAGAATACAAGGCAAATGAAGGTTTAAACCCAAAGTTTACAAAATGAAGTTTGCATACATACAACATACAATACGTGATGATGACATGATGAGGATGAGATACAGTAGTAATCACTGTTGAACAAGTGGAACTGTCGCTTAACACTTATGTATTGTATGACTAGCGACTAGCACTAAAATACCAAAATTCACTAATCATTTTATTTTAAACAAGCATACCAAATAAACGTAACTTGACCAGATTCATTAAACATATATGTTTAAACTTTAAACAAGAATGTAGAGAATAAGAAAACGGAAGTCAAAATTAGTGACTTTAATTTACAATACAGTTGAACGTACTTTAACCAGTAATCAAATAAATTTACAAAAACAGTTAACGGTAAGTAACGAACGGTAAAGGCAAATGTGAATGTAAAATAATTTTTGGCTTTCATTTTCCCGTTGTAAATCAGGGGCAAATTTTCTTACATTAATTTAGGCAAAACAGATCCTTCATAAATTCACAACAAGTCTCATCACAAAAAATTCAATAGTAGTTAATGATTCACAGAAAAGAGCAGGGATATCATAATCTTCATCACTGCACAACAAAGGTTTTCCAGTGGACACTAAATTGGAACCAATTATGGCCAAATGGAAATATATAAAAAAAAAGTATTTACAACGAAAATTGGAATACCGGGCTGATTATGTTACAGATACCTTTTTAAAAAATTAGTCAAATCAAATTATATATATGCACCATCATATAAAATCTAACATTAACAAAACCGCAATTCAAACAACGAATATACAGATTAAAGAAATCTAGTTTCAGACAATTCATTCATGTCATATTAACGGAACTAACATAACAGCATATTTAGAGAAGCAAACTAATAAATGCATGAACAATTTTTAACTTGATTCAATAAATTGCTGTTGTGTGAATTATTTTTCTCCTTCTGTAATTAATTAGCTGACATTAGGATAGGATAATTATTGTTATGATTAAAAAGGTCTAAATCGTTCCCTATCGTTATCGTTGTTGTTAACATACAGTTATAATAATACAACGTATGTCTAAATTCATTTCATTCATGTACATATGTATTTTTAACATGGCAGTGGCAAGATCATATAACATGAATCTGTTATATGTTAATAAGAATATTTATCAATTTATTCTCATGATTCTAATTCCTACAACTCGTTATTGTTGCTCAATTGAAAGAATAATGGAAAACAGTAATCATGCACATCATATCGTCCTAACGTAGTCTCGTCTTACATTCTTCCTCCCACTCGTAGACGAGTCGAGACAATTTTTACAACATATAATAATATAATTTTCTTAATATTAACACAATTATATACCAGGTTAGGGTTGAGCTCTGATCATACATATAACAGTAATAAAAAAAGAAGCAGACTTCACGCGACAGTGATTCAAAATGAAATACTATGTGAAAATTATAACAATACAAAATTAACTACTGGACTGACAAAACGGAACAAACAAAATTGCATAATAATAATGTGTACCTAAACAAAGGTAGAGAAATGAGCAACTCTAAGGGTGAGAAGTGAGAACAAAGACATATTGTGTTAGATTGACTTGGTTTTAAACATTATTTTAAATTACCTGATGGCTTCCAGTCGGGTCAGTGCATTGCGTTTGCGGGCGTCGCGAATATGTACACTTATGTAGCTTAGCAAATAGCCTACTTACGATAATTGCATAACCTATACTTATGAGTAACATCGACCTAATGCATCCGAAAATATCACAGTTTCTTTGTAAATATCAACAACTAATCAGCTAGCGCATCACTAGCTGGAATATGTGACTTGTTTATCTAACTTCGTCAGACCTTATACTAAAAGTTGGTATTATTTGATGGATTCTGTTGTATATACACGCAAAATATTATGCACATTGTTCATTGACATCATTTTTTACAGATATATATATACTATATACACAATAAGCACATCATGTTTGAATTTGGAGAATGATATAATATAATAAACCACGACGATGAAAACATGTAATTACATACAAAAAACGACATTATTTTCAAACTATCTAGTTAATTATAATAGCAGTAAACTCGTGCCTACCAGTAGACACGCTTGCATAATTTTACACTTACAATATTCTCAGCTAAATACATGATGAATGCTCGCGTAACTAGATTCATGTTATGAAATAATCTTTAGTTCATTTATAGCTTTTTTATTTTTGCCCATACATACATTTAGACAGACAGTTACGATGATATTGATCTGAATGTTTTTATTTGTTCACGTAAGTTTTTACATTACAGTATAAACTAGTCTAAAAACCCGTGTCTTTCTATTTTTTATTATTTAAGTTCTTAAAGGACTTGATTTCGGCAATAGGCTTCAAATTGTTCATAGTGTCACGTTTTGCATATAGAATGAATTGTATAGGCTGTTAAAGTATTAGGCAGATCAGAATCATAGTAAAATATATTTATAAATATTAATGAAAGCTGTCAGATTCGTTGTCTAAAAATAAGAAGCCAAACTTTATTCACCACTAGGGCGATCCACATTTTTAATCAAGGCAGGAGAAATGGGACATTGGACATTTGAGAATAGGCATATTATGGGATTCGGTGCTTCAACTGAATTGCACTGCTTTATTACTGTGTACTATGCCGTAGAGTGAAGAAGCAAAAACGCTACTTTCCAATTTAGGTAAGTGCAAAATGTTGATCGATCCTGTCGACATGTTAATTTTGTAGTTCCTGACTACTTTTATTTTAAAGCTATTCATCGTAATCATGAGCATTTTGCACTGACTAAGTGCAAATCATCTGCAATATGGAGCAGGCGTGCATATTTGACACTTAAAAAAGTTACTACTGTTAACTGAAACAGCGACTAAACATGAGCAATACATTCTCGAAATGCCATGATCACCGAACCACCCCAGTTTTGACAACCCAGTTGAGTGAAATGAGTAAAGCAGGGTTT
The DNA here is from genome assembly GCA_004115045.4 of Sinella curviseta. NCBI lineage: Eukaryota > Metazoa > Arthropoda > Collembola > Entomobryomorpha > Entomobryidae > Sinella > Sinella curviseta. Next base: position 46,684,729 of record CM023201.3, on the reverse strand, counting down.
TTCCATACAACGAAAATCTACAGTTCTCTCGGAAGCAATGATGAACGACATCGACTTGAGCGTCTTAGTAAGGCGTATCTCTTTTATGTGCTGCGTCCGGCTTTTTAAATTTTCTCTTGTTGTACCTGCCCCGGTTTCCATTATAATTAGACTGCTTATGAGAAGATCCCCCTGCTCCAGTTGATTCACTGTTGTATGGGGCTTGACCACCTCTACCGCTTCCTCCACTGGCTTTACCTTTATCCCAAAACAAAATGTTCGCAATTATTATAATGTTCAGTTCCCAACAAACCGCTAATTGGAAAAGTTACAACAACAGCGATAACATCATGTGGTATTGTATCATTGTCACATACTTGGCGAGTGCGGTCGCGGTCTGTGGTAAGGCTGCTGCTGATTGTAGGGAGGACGTTTACTGCTTGATGGATAACCATGCTGCTGCACGTGATGGGAAGAAGCACTAACAGGTCTGGGTCTGCTCGCTGTAACGTCTGAAGCACACGAACTTGAATCTGATTGTGAGCCGTAAACAAATTGGCGTTTCCCCGACGTACTACTCTCACCTTCCCCTAGTCTTCCCCCCGTATTATCGGGATTTACATCATCCTCTACAGTAGCTGAATCTTTGGTACTTCTGGTATCGTCTTTAGGCAATGTGCGTTTAATTTGGTCCCTCCCACTATCACTTTCACTGACTGAAGTTACCGGGCTATCTCGATCGTCCGGCTGTTTTCTGTGTATGCTTGATTGGCTTGGAGGTAAATCACTTGGTTCGTTAGAGGTGGAAACTGGTATGCCCGGACTGTTTCGACTACCAGAGCCTCCTTCACTGGTAGTAGATAGAGATGAAAGGGACGTTGAATCGTTTTCTTTACTTTTATTTGTGGAGTCGCTAATACCAATTACAATACAGTCTTCCTCCTTCCCGTGATTTGAACCCGTATCGGTCACAGGAAGTTGATCGTTTTTCGAGTTGAGATTCTCTACTTGCATTTCGTTGGACACTTGATTATCAGCGTGTTCTACGAATGCTTCAGCTGGACTACTACTACTTCTACTGCTTTGACTACTGCTAGCTGACGAACAGCTTCCCACTAGTTTGGTCCCATTGATACTGGGATATGTTGGAGAGACAACGCACATTGACAGGGGCATGGGAGGGGGATACATTGGCATAGGTACTATTCTAGGCATAGATTCTTCGGGGCTCGGGAAATTCTCGCGAATCCAAGTCCGATATTCTATTACGTCATCGGTTATCCGAATTATTCTGCCTAGTATACTGTAAGGAAAGTAAAAACACGAGTTTTTAAGTACACACTCCCAAAGTGCAAAAAACACTACATACTGAATTCATATATATTTTTACAGCGGTACCTGCAAATTGATGGATTATTCAGTCGCGGCAAACTTGAACTTACGGCTTGACATAATACGATATACGCGTATTCGAAAGCTTGTTTAACGGCGAGAGCACCGTAAGAACTTCTGCCAATATCATTACCCGGTGTAAGCGGATCTTCTATGCACAGTAATGAAGGTCGGTGACCGTCTACCATGTCCTTTTGAACCTGAAGTCAAACGTTATTAGCACAAATTGAATTAATCATGTACCTGACTTGAATTGCACTATTTTTATTACTTCTAGTGACTTGTATTACGTACTTCATCTTTAGGGACGTATGAACCACCATCTTTCACTCGAATTCCGGTTTTAAGGTAGTTAAAATGTCTGCCATACAACTCGAAAAATTCTATAAGTAATACTCCCAAATTGGCTCTATTGTTTCCAGCATTTACTCTTGGGTGTAGCTACAACAAAATAAGTTGCAAGTTAAATACCATCACAAACAGGTTGGTAAATTATATCAACACCTGCCCAATATATAGATTTCTAATGTTGGGTGTACCTGCAAAAAGCTGACAGTCATCAGAATTAGTGAATATGAACTAATTCCACCAGTGAAAACTTCATTGAGATCGCGCTGCAGGAGAAATTGTTTCAGCACCAAGACAAGTTTCGGGAGAGCAGGAAATACTTTCCTAAACTTTTTTATCAGTTCTGCAGATCGTACTCCATTACTCATATTGAAACTTATGTCAACTTTTACTTCAGTGGCTTTATCTGTGAGTTTGACTATAGGTACCTAAATGCATCATACATTTTAGCATTAGTCTGTGATGAACAAAGCAACTTTCACTTGATTACAGGTACGCTTATATAGGATACCTGACAAATTCTAAATTAAAAATTGGTTTCATAAAAGGCACTTACAGACGCTCTATCTAAGACTTTGATGGAACTAGGATCAGATATTCCCTTTTCTACCAGCTCCATTTCTAGCGTTCTGAGGGGTAATGTGTCCCACTTTCCGATAACTACAAGATCGATATCACTAAAAGAAGAAGAATAAGATAAATGAGTTATCATTATTTGTTTGTGTCATAAATGGTCCAACAAGTAGAAGAACATTCGAAAATCAATTACCTAGTAGGTAAATATAAACCAGTCCTAAAACTTCCAAAAATTTCTACGACTGCTTCGGGCCACAACCCACTAATAACCTCCTTTATTCGATGCACAACTCTGAGCCGTAGATGGTGTTCTTCAGGAGTAGGAGACATGTAATTAAAGAAGTCTTCGATTTCCTGATGTAAACTATACAAAACATAAATGGAATATGAGATTGACATGCACCAAGAAGAGCACTGTGAACGTAATGATCAATATACTGTTGATTGTGGTTACCCAATAACTCCAGAACCATAAGGAAAGTTTAAATTCAGCCAAGGGCAGCCTCCTTGATGTGTTAATCTTAATTTGTCATTTATCCCGAGTCCATAGACCCGGGCTTTATTTTCCCCCCTCACGGGCTGAGGAACAGGATGTCCCATCATATTATGATTAAGATTTGTGTGATGGCCATTCTGCATTTTAATTCCCCCGTTATTGTTTTGTGGAATGTTGGAACCTTCTTCTGACTTATCAGAAGTACTTCCATTCATCATAACCATGTGAGAAAGCCCAACTTGAGCCTCCCAGATTCGCAACCACATCCGCTGGGCAGGAAAGTAAACAAAGTAAACAAACAAACAAACAAACAATAATTAATTTTTATATAGTGGGTATACCTACCAAACCATATAGTGGGTATCTTACCTGGGCAGGACCAGAAGTTTCAGGTGGAAACCAACCGATCTTAGGATCCATTCATAATTTTTTATTCACAGAGTTTGGTAAATTAGTACGTTGACTAAAGTAGAAGAGGTATTAGTCCGTCACCCAGAAAAGCTGGTCAGTCGATAAATTATCCGTTTGTTTGACTAGAACTGCTGTGTACAACACACAAACCAAACCAAAATCCATGATTAACTCCAATTCATTGCATCATTATCTTCATGTTTCCAAAATAATCATAGATACTCACGACATACCTCAGCTAACTCCACGACACCTTCTTTTACGATACTGGCAGGACCTGCAGTACCGCAGACACCTTCAGCATTCGTCTTCACGCGCAGATCAGTTTCTTCTCAACAACAATCAAAGAAACAGGTAGCCGAGATAAGCCGAAATAAAATATGAACACAGTTGTCACACTAGTTGATTAGTTGATCACTCCTCCAAGTGCTTATTATAGACTTGTAAACTCCTTCCCTCCAATAAACCGCTCAATCAAACTGGATGATTATATATATTTATTTTTTTGTACTCTGCACAAAAGCTGGAAATTACTTGGATTTTACTTGAAAAATATAATTAACTGTACTCCTCCTCTCCTATCTTTTGTGGAGTGATGTGATGTGGAATTTTTTCAGAAGAACAACTTTATTTACTGATTTCTCTGCTCTGTTTACTTTTTTTGCGACCGTGTCACATCATCATCATCACCTGTTTTGCTAAAAAAAACAATTGATCTTCACACCTATTATCTCACATCCCCTCTCTCGTCTCCCTCCAAATTCGCTTATTGATATTTTTTGTGTAAATGAGACAAAATAATCGAATAATTAATAATTAAAATATTTTTTTCTGTATTTTTTTGTATACTATTCAGCCTCTCAACTCACTCAGCGGCCACCCCAGAGAACACCCAATTAGAATAATATTTTTTATAACAATAAAAAAATAATTTCATGCACAGAAGATGCAGACTTCGCACAATAAATGCAACAATAATTATAATAATAAAATTGATAATAATGGAAGGGTTTTTTTTGTTGTTGTTGTTATTATAAATCTGATTTTATTCAGATTTTTTAGCAATTTTTGTTAAAGAACGCTCTCTCTGCTTTTTATAACTTGTAGCTAGAGATGTAGTAGTGTGCACTATAATAATGCAATATGCACTGAAAAAAAACAAAAATTTTTTTGATCCTCTTTTGATTGGCAATAAGGTTATTTTTACGCTCAACGTGAAATGTTTCGCCTCTCTCTCTGATGAAAAGACTTGTGAATCAAGGTAGAAAAGACTGGAGTGAGTGTAAAAATGGGTATATGGGTATCCAAGTAAGTATTTTGCCTCATATTATCATCATCATCATCACCACCATCCTCATATCCCCAAAAAATATATCTCTCTGACTCTACACACACCACTCTAGTTAGTAAGTTAGATGCAATCCTACTGGTGTAAGTGTAAAGTGTAATAAGAAGAAGAGAGTTTTTGTATGTCAGGGCATGCTAAAAAGAAGAACTAGTAGTGTGCATGTGCATGCAAGTTAGTTGAGTTTTTAGTAAGTAAAGTTATATGAAAAAGTCTCCACTACTCTACTACTACTACTCCACTCACTCACTCCACTACTTACTCCATCTCCATCAACTATCCAAAAATCCGTACAGAAAAGCATATATATAATATGTACATACATAAAACATAGATATATACGCAAGAAGACGTATTAATGAATGGACCGTTTTTATAGGGGCAGCAGAACTGGTGCTTATCATCGAATCTCTTTTTATAGGACCTTTAGTCTAGTAATCATAATCATAAGTTTAAGGAGAGTGAAGGAATGTATGAATTGAATGTATGTATGCATTGGTTTTTTTCTCGTATGGAGTGGATGATGATGGAATCGAATGGTTCCTTCCTTATATGTCTCCTATGAATGAAGAATATATTATGAAAGTTTTGCAGGAGAGCAGCATTTAACATTGCAACAACATGTCGTATTAACAAATTCTGTGATTTTTTTTGTAGGCTAGTTATTGTACAAGTACAAGTTAAACTTAACCCACGAAGAAAAAAAAATATATAATGCAACTAACTACTTGCCAGTATAGTATTTGGTGGTGGTGGTGTTAGTTGTGGTGACTATTTGAAATGAATTTTTAGCTCAACTGATTATGTTGTTCTAGTTCCAAATGAGGCTCTCAGTCAAAACTTGTGGGCATATTCTATATTAAATATATGCACACTCCATTATATGTACATGCATTTTATACACTCGTGCTTCCATCCATATCATTATAGTAGGAACCTTCCCGTCCCGTTCTAGTATCATGTAGGAATACTTTTGTGTAAAAAGTATTATTGATCAAGTTGTTCGCGTAACTCCTTAACCGTAGTATCTACTACTACTACCAGAGATGCCCAAACGGGTCCCCAGGGGTCACCGGACACCTTTTTGAGGGAGGGGAAAAAGGGGACACCTTTGGGCATCGCGGAGCGATGCCCTAAGGTGTGAGCTAATTTTAGACACCCTCAGGGCATGTAAGCCCATTGAAAGCTTATATAAATGTATGCATGTTGCATACGATATAAGTTATTGATTTTATTTCTCAAAATTTAATAAAAATTATGTGAATTTTGTCGAAAACTCTCACATTTTGGAAAATATGTTATGAATTTTCTAAAATGTTCTTCAATTTCAACAACTTTCTTCAAGTTTTTACAACTTTCTTTAACTTTTTACAACTTTCTTTAACTTTTTACAACTTTCTTTAATTTTTTACAACTATTTTCAATTTTTTACAACTTTTTTCAATTTTTTACAACTTTTTTCAATTTTTTACAACTTTTTTCAATTGTCTATAACGTTTTTTTGCAATTTTCTGTAACTGTGGCCAATTTTATCAGTTTGCCAGTTATCAACTGTTGTTTTGTCTGAACTCGACTGAGAAAAGCAGTGATGTGGTTAACTGCTATAATAATAACGCGACTGTTATGAGAGAAACTTTTCTGACCAATCGTATTTGCTTTTATGTAATCACGCAATACACGTGTAAATATATAACTGAAAAAGTTAAGTTGGGCCTAATATTGAGTTTCAAAAATAATTTGTTAACATTTACGATTATATGGGTGGGCTAACCTGCGGTGACGGCTCGCTCCGCGAGCCGGCTCCGCAAATGGGGTCATAACTGGCTCGCGAAGCGAGCCAGATATGACACCTTTGGTAAACTTTGGCCGGGACACCTTTGGGACCAATGGGGTTTGGGCACCTCTGACTACTACTAGTACAAAACACTGTTCTCTTGTCTACTCCTTTTACTTGATATTGTGTGATGTGTGATCTCGGATAAAAAAATTATATGTGGATATCCATAATACAAAGCCCACCGAAAGGGTATGGCTAGTAGTAAGAGTGATATTGGAAAGGCTTATTTTTCAACTTACTACGACTACTAGTGAGCAGTATAACGAAAGAGGAAGAAGAGGAGAGGAGGAATTCAATTGAACATTGTATTATAAATGTAGAGCATTATTTTTGGGGCTACCCAAGAAGGATATCATAAAAATACAGTGTGCGTAGTCCACACTGTACTCTTGTAACGTGTGCTGCTCTTCTGCTGATGTTATCAATGACTTCATTTTCTTCGCCTTTCCTTCTTTCCTCCTTTCCTAAATTGCACTGCCTCTGATGCTGAAGTTAGTTGTTTCTTCAGTTTGTTAATTTCTTCCACAAAAAAATACACGTGAAGGGAAGCTCGTGGTGTTCTGCTCTTGTACTCCATTTCATCTTTCCATGCAATCCACTCCACAGGCGGATGAGGCGTGCAGCAACTATTAACTCGCATGGAATCCGTATTTTTTTTAATGAGACACGCTGCACAGTGTTCAGTTGTGTATTTAAGAAGTATGAAGATGAAGATAAAAAAATACAGCGAGGAGTTCAGTGCAGTTTGGAACAATAATGATGATAGGCTGATTGCGTGATAAGTACTTTACCTACTTACGCAAACACATCAAAAGGATAAGCGATGCACGTCTCTTGAATATGTAGGATGTAGTGTCATGCTAATTTTCTGACTGGTCTGGTTAAAAAGAATGGAATTGGAATATACATCTCTTCTCTCTACATTTTACGAACTACATTTAACATTACATTGATAGCTTGATGGGATGAGATGAGATGCAGTAGGTATTTTAATGTTGAAAAGTTGCCATTGGTCTTAATAGCTTGTATTTTCGTCAGTACACCATGTCCAATTTGCCGATATTCCCAATCAGAGCATGCATGTTGTTTTATTATTAACCGGTGTCCACAAGCAAAGGCGTTAACAAGGAATAAAATGCAGGACGGAAAAGGAAGCAGCAGTAGTGATTATAGGCAGATACGCTGATGATGATACACTTCATTTTATTGCATGGCATATTTTAATATTTACTTTCTGTATATGAAATGAATGCTGCTCTGTGCTGGTCCTTATCTTGGGTTATAAATACTTACAAAAAGCAAAAAATACAATGCCAATGTTGAATATATTATTATCTTTCCCATTTAATAAAGAAGATTTAACATGTTCCTATTAATTAGGATTGGAACATGCAATATAATGGCTGTTGTTTCGATGCTCAGCTTAAGATATGATCGATGATACGGGGGTCGATGATATCTTCATCTGTCTTCGTATCTGAATCCTCTGCTGACTTATCCACGTGTCCAGTAGACTTCTCGTCCATTGATCCTGGCATTTCTCCGGAGTCCTCAGCAGCAGGTCTTTTCTTCTCAACGTTTGTTGTCACGTCCGTGATCTGCACAGTGAGCTCTTCGCACGTCTTCACAGTGTCTTTCGATCCTTCAGCGACTTCCATCTCCTTCACTTCAGCAGTTTTCTTTTGTGAGGGTCCGGCCTGTTCCGGAAGTTCCTCCGTGTTCTTCATTTTTCCTGGACGTCTGAGGCTTGTTGTGTCCAGCAGATTTCCAATCTTCGTTTCTTCTGGGTGGCTGAGGCGCGTTGTGTCCGCCAGCAGATTGTCCACCATGTTCATCATCTCTTTAATTGCGTCCGCCTGTTCGACTTCAGCTCGTACTTCGGGTAGGGTTATCTCCAACTCTGCACATAATTTCAGGGATTCCCTCATTTCTGCTATTCGTTGCGCTTCATATCTGGCAATGATCTCGAACCTTCTTGCTCGTTCTCTCGGATCTTCCAATCTGAGTCGTTCTTTTTCAGCTTCCCGTTCCAGTTCTTCTCGAGCTCGTCTTCTGTCTTCTTCTAGAGAGCGACGGGCCATTTCGTAGGAGTACGGCACAGCGAATCTTGACTTTTGGGATGTGGCGTTACCGCTGGTTCGAGGTTGTTGGTTCCCTCGGACGTATTCGGCAGCCTTATCTCCCCCTCCCGTGCAAGCTTTCTGGAAAGCTGTCACGAATCTGCTGGGCTGGCGATACTCCCTACCATTATGACTCCATCCTCTCCGTCGTAAACTCCCCGTAGTCGCCGACATATCCTGAACACAATTCACTTGTTTTTTCTATCGCACTGGGCTATTCCAAAGTGCTAGTTCCGTTGTACGCTCGAAGGACCATGTTGTTTCGATGCTCAGCTTAAGATATGATCGATGATACGGGGGTGGTTTATGTTCTAACTTAACTGACGAGATTCTTAACTTTAATTAAATAACAGACGCGTAGCAGGACGAGAGTTACTTTCAACATTAACAATTTTAACACTTTTTATTCACTTTTACAACAATTATCTTCAACAATTAAATCCAAATGCTTTTACTACAATTTAGATCGCTTTTCAAAAACTACTACTCACGCCGTGGGGCCCTTTAGCCTTACACGGTCTTACAGAAACTTAACGTAACTTTTCCTAATCGCTTTTCTACGGAACCTACGACTTGACGAAAGGAACCCTGATGACAACTCGCGCAGCTCCTTATATACCCCGAATTTTCCTCTTTTCTGATGACCTCGGTTGAACTCCTCTCCGACCACGCAGTCGACGATCCGTTGACATAAACAAATTAACAACAACTTTCCTTGACAACTAACATTGACTACGATACTAGCTTGCATTACCTTGACTGTACTAAATGCACTCAACTTTGACCCTGACTTACAACATGTGCGACTGTACAGATTATTCTAATATTTAGTATACATGTTTAGTTATCCCTTAACTATCTTTTTACCAATTATCAAACATCGATCGCATAAAATACAATAATTACGACTAATTAACTTTACATGGATTTAACACAAAATACATAAACTATGCTACACATTACATTTTATTCTGCCCTACGCTACACAGTTAACACCTATCTTCAATACAACGGTTGATAAGTCATACGACGCTCCAACAATGGCACATATCATTTCTGCAAAAGTATTATATGGTAATGCATAAAAATGCTCTCCGGATGGGCATTCCAATCAATCGTAAAAAATGGAAAATGCAACTAACCTAATTACGAATTTTGATTAATTGAGTCGACACTTGACTGTCACAGCATGAGTTCACAAACTGATAAAATACATTATGCTTCCTACTACTGTGACTGTACCGAAATGATTGTTAAACAAGCAACTGTATTATCAGCCTTCCTATTGCGATTGGTAAACTCCATATTTATTGACGTAGGTTATTTTTGAGCTTATCGTCGGTTGTCGAAAATATGCTGCTAATCAAGCCAGTAACTTTTTAATTGTGATTGATGTAACGATTGATGATTGGTTTATACAAGTTATTATTTGGAATCTGACTAAATATGAAATAATAGCCGCTGAGTAGTAATACATAATGATGCTGCAAGTACATACCAAAGTTAACTTAACCGTCGTGCTCGTGGGTTAGTGAGAATGATGAATATTCTACGACGGCGATATAGGTACCAATAATTGCATATACGTACATCTCTGGTTGAATATTTTATCAATATCCGGAGAAAAGACATTTTCCGATATAAAAACAAGGTACATATATCTGACGTGTCAAGTAAGCAAACATAATGTGCTAAATTTCATGAACATGGGAAAACAATCCAAAGTTTTTCCGATAGGTCATAATTGAGTAATTTGTCTTTTTATGCTATAATATTGACGAATTGTCATCTCGTTGTTCTGTCTTGAATCAAAAGATTCATTTACAATATGCAATTGCTGGACCACGATTGTCTAAAATAAATAACGCTTTCAAATTTCGTCCGCAACCAGTCATTGTTTCGTTTCGAATTAATTATATTCTCGTATGAACCGATGTAATTGGACCAGTGATATGCCATTTATAATTGAATTGGACATATTACTGAATTGGACACCCAATCGTCTTGCCGATATTTTTAAGCCTGATCTGACGTGATCTGTTATATAAATGTGTACACAATTAATGTGCTTTCATGTATAATTAAGTGGATTACCTATACCACATACATAATATATATATAATATATGCACTTGTTTGCACGTGGAAAAAATACTCAACAAAATTACGGTTGAACCTCTAAAGTGTTGAGACCACTATAACGTCCAAAAGGGTTCCTTTAGACAAACTATTTATTTGTTGCATGATGTAGCTAAAGCTTAAAATAATTGTGTCCAACAAAATATATATTAAGATGCAATGTCACACGCACATATATACATATACATTTTCATTTGATGTTTAAAGTCACAATTTATGAAAAATTTCATCAGTAATGCCCTGTCCATAATCAGAAATGTTTACATGCAAAACTGCACAAGTTATTCATAATTTTGCACATATTGTTATTAGATTGTGTATGTAATGAAACACTTTCTCCTTCATTTACTGAATGATGGTGAGCATAAGCGTTTATGATGAATCGCAATACTACTTTACTGCAACATTTCTTTGATCTGTTTCTCTTTGTCCCTATTTTTCTATTGGAAAATGCTGTTTCTCTGCTCAGCTGATGCCATGTGATGTACGACGGGGAGCAGCATTTTGTTGTGAAAATTGCTTTTGAAAGCATCTCATAACACCACCGGTGCGAGCACTCTACAACAACAACTTTTATTACGGCACAAACTGATTTAGTGTCTATATACTCAAGTAATTATTATTCTGATTTAAAGTGGAAATTAATTAAGTACCTATTATGCAGGGTGAATAGAGTGTGAGCGGTCTGTCTGTGTATAACTTTTCAGATAAATAGCGACAGTGAACTTTCATGGTTGATATGTGTGTAGACAATGTTTATGCGTTAGAGACATACTCCACTAATTAAAGTTTATGTTTATCACTAACTGTGCCTTGCAGTTTCATCCGGTAAATTGAAGTAAAGGGGTTAACTTTGCGAATTGCAGTGTGTCGTGCATATGGGTTTGGACAGACCAGTATAATAAATACTCATGTCTTCTGACTAGTGTGATGAGACTGAGACCCTAAATTGTATTGTGATTGTGATACGAGATTTATGGGAGTAAATTCGCAAAAACAATCAAAATGACATCTACACGATATCACTTCATTTCCACCATTCGTAATATCCATCATGTTTCCAATCCCAAGTACTACTTCCTTTCAAATGGAAATAGAAGGGTGTGTGCCTCTGGAATTTATAGAAGGTCCTATTCTGTAAATACAGCAGCATCGTCTACTTCTGGACAAAGCATTTGTGATGACGGAGAGAATGGGGTGAGCAATTTTAAAATCTTGCCATCGGAAACATCCCTAGATGGTCACACATACCGGAGCGATGAGTGGACCAATGTCAACAAAAAGATCCTCTCGTACACCAGTCGAAAGTTGCATCTCCAAAAATACAATCCTCTCTGCCACATCAAACGACGCATTGTGGATTTCATGTACAAGGAGTTTCCTAGTCGAACGCGAAGTCCGTTGTTTTCAGTATTTGAGGACCTGAGTCCAGTGGTGACGGTGGAGGAAAACTTTGACTCCTTACTGATTCCAAAGGATCATCCAAGTAGAAAGAAAAGTGATTGCTACTACCTAAACAGCGGTCACCTTCTCAGAGCTCACACGAGTGCGCATCAGGCTGGACTTATCCGATCCGGTTTAAACAACTTTCTCGTTGTTGGAGACGTGTACCGAAGGGACGAGATTGACAAGAGTCATTTTCCAGTGTTTCATCAAGTGGAGGCAGTTCGCTTGTGTGGACTTCACGATGTGTTCCAGGACGAGAAAGTTGCCCGGGAACTGGAGATTTTTGAACGGGGAAAGTGTGAGAGGAGCCCGATGAAACAGGAATCTCACACTGTAGATGCCGTTATGATGATGTCTAGCGCTCTCCAGACTACTTTGCTCAACTTGGTGAAGCATCTGTTTGGGAAAGGTACAATGTTGCTTCTTCGTCTTGATAATATATTGCGTTTCTGTATTAACACGTTTCCTTGCTGCTTTCACTACTTGTCACCTAGAACAGCAGCAGTAGAGTCTCGTAGGAAAACGGCTTGACAGGAAGTGAAAGAAAGCATTCACGGATATAGGCAGAGCAACAACTTACATTACATTTTTTATTGTATATGTACTCATATCGTTCATAGGCTGTTATATAATATGTAGTAATTTAAAAGGCGAGATGTGTGGGAACACATTCAATACGGCTACGGTTACAAAAAATAATAATATTATGAGTTGGTGTGTAGGTATGTATTAAATAGGTACATTATTCTGATATGAAAGTTAAATACCTACATGTTATGTTAAATCAGTAAACGGTAGTAAAGCCAAAGCTATCCGTACTTTTTACGGTGACGTTGCTCATATATTTCCTAGATGTATTTGAAAGGAAGTTTCATTTCATGTCAATGTGAGCGAGAGAAAGTTGAAAGCCCATTCAGGGGAAAAACCGGCATTCCTTTCTCCACGTAGCTCTTTCAAGATGAGAATATGAAGGAACGGTGAGCTTTTAGCTCATCCCATTTACGCCACCCATATAATTCAAAAAGCGACAAGGCCAATACATTTCGTGCTATATATAAAATAAAGGTTGATGTGCTGTTGTAGGTCGCGTTAGTTAGCGTTGGTGGAAAAGGAGGCACACTACTGCCACTCTCGTAACAGATTGTATTGGGTAAGAAGTCCAGAAGAAGCAGAAGCATGTCGGCAAGTTTGATTGATTGATTGATGTTATTAAGCGTTGGGTAGGTTTCCTCTAATGGAATGAATCCGAATGAATGTATCTACGGTTTATCTGGGAAAGTAAAGGGAGTTTTTCAACATGCACGCCATGTGGCTCAGGCATATATACTCAACAATTCAACAGTGATTTCCTTTTGCTCGACAGAAAAGAAATCATTTTCATGACCAGGTTGTTTAATGGAAAGGGGATAGTAATTTTCTCATTCAAACATTTCTTTTGATTCTTTTCATATTATTTGCTTCTTACAGACGTTGAAACAAGATGGGTGGAAACGTATTTTCCATTTACACATCCATCCTGGGAGCTGGAGGTGAAATTTAACGGGGATTGGCTTGAGGTACTTGGCTGTGGGATTATGGAACAACGGCTTCTTCAAAACGGTAAGAAAGTAGTAAGACTTTCTATTTATTACCATTGTCAGTTTTTTTGGTAATTAATATTTAATTAAGACGGACACCTAAAAATAATGTCTTAAGATCCAGAATTGTGTGCACTAATGACCACTTTAAATATATTGAAAATTATAAATTATTGCTACTTTCTTTTCTTTTGCATTGCAGCTGGAGCAAATGACAAAATTGGATGGGCATTTGGTTTGGGCTTAGAACGACTAGCAATGAAACTTTATGAGATACCGGACATCAGGATATTTTGGAGCCTGGACAGAGGAGTTACTCATCAGTTTGAGGTGGATGATCCGTATAAGCCAATAATTTACAAAGTAAGAAGTTTACTCAAAGAAGATATTTCTGCGTTAAGTTGTTGACGATTCAATGGTTTTCAACAAATAAGCGGTCAACTCTGGCATCTAGGTTGTTGACTTTAGGGATTCATCGTATTTTCTGCTAATATATAAATGTCTATAGTATAAAGTATGTAGTATTAAGCGAATAGAGAATCCGACGTTAGTTGATAATGTATGACTTCCTATAATGATCTTAAACCCTAAGTAGCCGCCCACTTAAAAGCGTGATATTATCATTACCTTTTCCTATCGTCATTTCTTTGGTCACCACCATTACATTAGTTATACAGATGCATAATGCTTACCCATGTTCTGTAATAGGTAATGACGTACAATATTATTAATCGTTGCTTTCACTGGCGGAAGGCTATTTCGCCTGAGATTACCATTTCCATTAGGTATTCAACGTTCATGAATTAATCCAACTTCTGAACGGGTCTTCTAACTTGTGGTACTATATATGTGAAATAGTCAGTATTCATTTCCGTTCTATACGTACTCTGATATCTATACAAAGTATCGGTTTAGCTGCGGAACGCATCTTTAGTGAAATGGACACATTGCCTAAACGATAGAAGGGAGCGAATAGTTGGGTACAATGATTTATATTCGTTTTTTGACAACGTCACTATAGCCTTCAGTTAGTTTACTGAAAAATCAGTTGTGATTGAAGGATTTTAAATAGGTTATGAAAGGTCCCCTGACATGTATGGGGACTTGTAACGAGAAGCTGAACTTACAGCAGAGTGCCGTTTCCTTTCATTATTTTTCACATGTTCGCTTTCGTTGTGCTCCTGGTCCTATGAATCCCTATTTGATGTGCTTTTTTTCTGTCTCAACAGCCAGTCAGCGTATACCCACCTTGTGCAAACGATATAAGTTTTTGGCTTCCTGCAGAAGGAGACAACTCTTTCTCCAGTACCGACTTTTACGACTTGGTTCGATCTATTGGAGGAGAACTGGTAGAGCAGGTGAGTCCATTTCCTGACAATTTACATAAAATTTTCATTAGATTATAAAGTTTCTCTGGTTGTATTTTTATTATGCATAAGGTTGGTGTGCCCTTTCTGCGAGCGTTCGCTGTAGGCAGTGCCATAATTGCATTTATGGTCTTGGCCGAGCAAGAAGTAATTTTAAGTGGTATTTATGGTTTCATTAGGTATCGTTGGTTGATGAATTCTATCATAAAAAGAAGCAACGCTGGAGTCACTGTTACCGAATCGTGTATCGCCACATGAGCAAGACACTGACCCAGGAGGAGGCCAACAAGATCCATTCAATGATTGAACAAGCAGCTACTAAAGATTTAAGAGTGGATATTCGATAATAGCCAAAGTTGATAATAAAAAGCAATGTTGTTTCTTTCATTAATCTTGCGATGTCAATTAATTACACTGTTTTATATGTACTTTGCACAAGGTCTTTCTCATAATTTGATCATGCATGCCCCGTGTCGTCGATTAGCTCAAAGCTTCCTTTGTCAATGGGAGCATTTGAAAAGTGTAAAGGCTTTCTATCCGGAGATAACACACAATATCTGCATACCTACCAGTACAAACTACAGCAAATTCACATGCGAAAATTAACAGCCCTCATACAACCACGTAATTACGTCATTGTATTTCTATTTAGCACAATGCACTGAAAAGCATAACCCGTGAAAGAAAAGAAAGAGGTGCTGCTTTAAATATCACACCCGTCAGTGTGAAACCTTTACTATAAATCCAAGCTCAGCTTGTATTTCCCCTCTTTTTATCTGATGTAATCGGTCTCACGCAACCCAATCGACTTTTCTGCTCACTACTACAATTCATCCGGATTAATATATAGACTGACGTGTTCCCTAACAAGTGGAAACCTAAAAATTTTTGCATTTGCATTGGATCTGAGAATTCAATTAACTTCATAGAAAACTTTTGCGCAGCATCTGATTATTTGGGCAAGTAAAACTTCATTTCAAAGCATATATACCTAGGCTGTATACCTAGGTACATTGTTTCAATGAGTAAATTAAGTTAGTAGAATTGAAAGCGTCCGTGATTGATCGTCATTTTAATACACCCTTTTTATGTAAGCATAAATGGTGAATGAGCATTTACTTTCTTTAATTTTAAACCAGCAGTGCATAACCAACTTGATCCATGAACATGGCATGTATGACATGGGGCAAGGTAAGAATTATTAATTTTGTTACCTCAGTCAGTACATACGTAAAATAATAACGGGAATATTAAGCGTAGAGTATGATAATCTGCTCATAAATGAATGACTCAAACTGATCACGTAAATCCGTCAGACAATTAATTACAGACAATAATAATAATAATTAGTTAAAAACGCTATGCAAACAGCACAGGAATAAATTCAATGTAGCAAATTCTTCTGTCACAAAGTGAAAGTTTGATTTGTTCAAATAACTACTTTTTACATGTAGTAAACTTACAACTAAAAATTTCAACACACCTAACTTGCTATCTTGTGAAATAGAGCTTCTTGTGCGGAAGTGGAATGCATATTTGTTTACGTTACGTATATTTTATGGGCAATACATGCTTGCATTGTTTGCTGCTTAGAAAAACCATAAATGAAGGACAAGAATTCTGAAAAGAAAGTTTACTGTTGTGTGGGAATCCGTATAGATGTAGATAGGGCACTACATACGAAAGTACTACTACGGCTATTGCTCAAGTGTTGCTCTCTGGTCGAGATGAGAAAGTAGAGCGTATATGGAGAAAGTAATGCGGCAGCTGAGGAAGATGGAAAAATCGTGAGCTTGTGATGATGGTGCTAGCTGTGCGTGGAGGAAAAGACCTGAATATGTAGGGGGCTGGAAAAAGTCAGTATGTGATTGAGCTCCTACAGGAGCAGTCTTGAACCACGGAACAGTCTGCTTTCCTCCCTTTCTCTCTCGCTTTCTCAAGCAAAGCAAAGGTTTCCTTGATTTAAGGAAGCTAGAAAAGGTGGTAATTCTAACTTTTATCGAAGTATTTATATTGCTGTGTGTGTGCGTGTTAGTGTTGCTTACAAAGAACCATACAACAATGGTTTTAGCAAGTTGGTTTCTAGTTTTAGCACAGGTCATTCACGTTATACGTTGAAAAATATCTTCTTTTTTTCACCGGTAATTTTTAAGTTTTACTTCGTAAAGAAAAAATTTTGAGATAAAAAGTTATTTTTCAAAAAAAAGTCTGCTGCTACATCCAAAAGTACTTAAGAAAGTGTAGGTGAAAGTCATTCTTTTTGGTTTTAGCACGTGCCGTGGTGCTTTCTTCTGAATATGTGTTTGTATTGTTTCTTCTCACACTGCCGATCTAGCATATAACGCACACGGCTTTCTACTTTGTTCGACCAAGTTTCTCATCGTCCTCCGTCACATATATCTGGTGCTGGCAGGTGGTTAAATAATGTGGTTCTTTAATGGTGTACGCTTCACCGGACAATGTCGTTAGTTACTTTTTGTGTTCATATTGCGTTATGTTCTTGGGATTGTCAAGACTAGCAGGGATTCAACTACTGAGCCAGTACAAATCCACGTCCTCTCATAACTTGTTATATTTTGCGATTCCCAATATTACCATTATTATTGCCACTATAATATAATAGACAAGTTGAAAGTTTTGTCTTTGACTACAATCGGCAGCCGGACAAATGTTAGCTACGAAGGAGGAAGAGAGAAATCCGGCGGTATAAAGAAATTTGCTTGCCAGGTAAACAAAAAGGCACTCTCTTCTCTCGTCGGTAGAGTTAAAATATGAAAAATGATTGGTGCGGCAACCTGGCAATTTAATAATAAATATCTCATTCTTTCTCCGACGACATCCACTACTAGTTGTAGTTTTGATCAGAAAACTAGGTAATGTGTGTGAGTGAGGCATGTTGCGGTCGTCGAAGGCCGCTCCAATGGACGATGAGCTCAAACAGGTCTCTCAAAGACCTCGAGGAGAAACGGAGACGACTGGAAGTCAAAGCTCAACTTCAGGCTCGAATAATCCTTCCACTACAACTACTGTTATTCTTCATCCTTCAAATACAACGGCGACTAACAAAGCTTACGCCACCCTCAAGGGTCCTAAAAAGTTTTCACAGCAAGTATCAAATCAAGCGAGAAAGCCGGAACCTCCAACAAGGGACTTATCTTCAGCATCAGTTGCTGCTATCTCGGCAACACCTCTTGCCCATGTGGTTATGGCACAGGGACCATTTCCCAAGGGACATGTTCATCTTACCTCCGCTGATTTACTTGTTCATCCACAGCCCACCGCCACTCGCCGTGACGGCAATGCTCTTACAACTGTGGCTATTACCGGCGGTGGAGGTGGTGGGTGCATTAAAAGTGGTTCTGTTGGTGGTAGTGGTGCTACAAGTGCTAGTTTACTCCAATCAGCATCGCTCAACCCTTCCGCTGCAGCTGCTGGCATTGTCGAGGCACCTGAAGAATGGGTGCTCCACACTTCATGCCAGGGTGAATCTAATGAGCTGCTTCGCGAATGTTGTCTCCAATCTGAATCAAGGTCGGACGACAGCTACCCTGTCCATCATTCACCGAGTCGTAGCGCAACGACAGATAATTACCACCTTACTCAATCACAGGGTCACATGCTCCAAAGTGGTGGCATTGGAGCGGCTCCCTTGGCGGGGACGACCGGGAATCCAAATAACTCTTCCATGATTTTCAATATAATGACAGATCCCCCAACTTTATCTTCACCACTTAATCCTTCGCATATCGCAAAAGCTATTTGCCCACCACCTCCATCAGATAGTGAATTAGGTAGTTTATCTCACCATCCATGGTCTGCAGAGTCTCATCATCCCCCTCCACAGGTATGTTCATTTAATATAATAAATTGCATTCCTCATCTTATTCATATACTGCACACATTATTACCTACTAGCTTGTACATTATGAATTTATGATACATATAGTCGTTACGAGACTAACTGTATTACACAAAAATATATAGTTTTAAGTAGCTCCTGGGTTCTTCTGCTCAATACTACTACTTACGTTTATTACCTGCGTTCCTCCTTCATTGTTTTTTTCTCTCTAGCAGATAAGTCAGAACCAATCAGTTCATTCCGTAACTCCTAAAATACAACAAAAACACCATCAGCAAAACTGGGGGAAAGACATGGATTTGGATCTAATTGCTCCTGCATTAGAGTCAACGAAACTTTGGTCTTCCCAACAACAGCAACATCAACAACACAACACAAGTTTGCCTCTACCAACTTCATCTTCCTTCTGTCAGGTAAGCAAGTCATGGGTGAAGCTTTGTACCATATAATTGAGAAACAAGGAGACGGAGAAAGCAGTGAGCAATGTCGGAAACCCCTTGATATTTCCCAAAATAGAAATCGGAAACAAGGTCTAGTGAGTTGTAGCGAGTTCTATGTTCTATCATTACATCTTCTCCAAATGTCACTCGGCTGACACTTTGTCATCGTAAGCTTAAATTAACTTCATTTATCTTATTTGGAGTTATCTATTTAACTTTCACTCTTTTGTCTCATTAATGCTCGCCCCAGTGGAAGGCGAGTGGCACTCTTTTCACTTGTTATCATGCCATATATTCGATCTTTTGGGACTTTCAAAATTAGAGACGAGGAAAATGGCGGAAGACAGGCATTCTTTCAATCTGTCTTTTGCAGACTTCCTTTTCTTTTATACTTTACGGCTTACACTCGTGCAAGCACTTTTCACCTTGAGCAGTCATATATGTAATACTTGTAAAAATAAGATTATTCTATATAGGAACTTTTATTACTCCAATCCGTCTTTATGGACCAGAGTTCGACCTCCATCCAATTTACACACACCCTTACGTTTAATCTATCAAATTTATTGTCAAAATTATGAGACTTTCGTGTGTTTATGTCCTATTTAAAAGAATTCAGTTGCAAGTAACTTTTCTAGATGTAACCAGTTTGCCGTTCGGCCTTACCAATCTCTCACAAGTACTTGTGGAACATTTTTTTATATTAATTGCCAATTGCATCATTGGAGAAATGTATAAAAATACATTTTAATAATCGGCTTAATTCCTCTAGTACAACTGTTAAATAGAGTCATAACTTTCATTTATTCGTATTATAATGCTTCCGGTGACTTGACTTACAAGTAACGTAACAGTCTTGTCCCCTCGATTTTTTAATGTAACCCATCCAGTTTTGTAGAGAATTTTTCGCTGATTCCGAATATGCTTGTCATTGTCCCGACCATTTGGATCTGTGGGCTCCACAGACGGAAAACAAAACTGGGTTCAGCTTTGGAAGGTAAGTGCATTGCCATCAGTACTATCACAGTGTGCTGTAAAAGGCTAATACTGTCGAAATCTTTTTCTCTATTTTTATATACAACGTTACTAAAAAAATCTTACCTTATTCAATCCATACCAAGGGTTATGTAAGAAGTCTTCTCGAGAAAGTGTATATGTAAGAGGAAACCAAATTCATTTACCTGTTAGCAATACGTTAGCGATATTCCTATCTAGGGGCAAAGAGAATTGAATGTACTGAAATCGTCAGAATATTTTAGTGTTGAATGAGTACAGAATATCGGTGTGATTCTAGATTCTAGATTAGGGTTAAACATTACCCAATAACGCCAGTTTGAGTTTGTTGCTGACGGATCTCGGGAAGTATGAAGGTATATCAAGTGGACTAATCATATTTCAAGAAAACACATTTGGAGTAATGATGTTACTGGCTATATATATGTTGTCATAAACTCACGAACACTGTAAATGTTGCTACAAAGACTCGTGATCGCACATTGATCATGATTTTCCCCTAATCAAAATTTTATTTTTATTTTCCATGAATGTCGCACGTTGTTTGCTTGCGACTGTAGGTGATATTTGTCATTCAATTTTTAAGTGTGTAAGATACTAGTCATTGTGTTGCGTCTCCAATTGGGTATATATTATATATATGAGTATCAATAGTGACAGAAATTTAAAGCAATAATTGGCGAAAACTGTTGGGACAATATTAGCCTTTTACAGCAGACTGTGATAATACTGATGAGAATGAACTTACCTTCCAAAGCTGAACCCAGTTTTGTTTTCTGTCTCTGGAGCCCACAGATCCAAATGGTCGGGACAATGACAAGCATATTCGGAATCAGCGAAAAATTCTCTACAAAACTGGATGGGTTACATTAAAAAATCGAGGGGACAAGACTGTTACGTTACTTGTTAGTGAAACTAAGGTATACAAGGATGCACCGTGCACTCCAGTGAAACAAGTAATTGGATAAAATTTTTGGAACAACCATGTAGTAAAAATTACACCAGCGTCATAGGTAATATGGTTGGATGGAGCATGAATCTGTACCATGTAGCTCTTGATTCCATTTGTGGTGCACACACTTATGTTCAGTCAAAAGTTAAGACAGTCGAAATGATAAGTTGCTCATTTTCAAACTCCCCCTTTTTATAGACCAGCAGATGTGAAGCATCTCCACTTCCACCTTTACTATCCTTGCAGACAGAGAATAAAAAAAATAATTGCAAGTGAGCTGAAATTAGGGTTTATTGTGCGGAAAGACATAAAGGTGCGATCCGGGCAAAAGGTTGACGTGAGAAGGAAACATTTGGTTGTTCCGCATTCAGCGTAATGCTGGTAGCAGTAAATAGTTTCATTCTACTAATACTTATAAGGAAAACGATAAAACTGCTAATGTGTGTGTGTGTGTGTAGCTTTCTTTCGAAGACAAACAATATACCCCATGTGTCTATGATTCCCATAATATTCCTGCCTCTTTTCAACTTATATATCCTATATATATATTTCTTGCTCAGTTATCACAATGATTGTTCCCTGAACCGTTCACTTGCCTTAAGATAATCCATAATATTCTACATGTATACTTACGAGCAAAGACCGGAGACGATGGTTTATAATACATAGAGAGCCAATAAAACGTACCTATTACAATTAAATGGAAGTACTTTCACTTCTGTACAGATATCAAGAAGAATCACAGGAGGGAAATAAGTAAACCAGCACACGAATCCCTCGACTACCTAAGATGCACATCCCGAAATAGCTTTCGATGCTATTGAAATAATTTTAAGCGAGTGGATTTCAGTGGTAACGGTAACATTGATAGTGATGTTAGTGGTGGGGGTATGGTACTAGCAGTCAGTCAGACAACGGAAGTCAATTTGATTAGTTCATTCTGATTCAATGGCTTTTAATTCGGAACGAGCGAGTATATCAACTACTTTTATCTCTTTCTGCAAGCTTTATAAGCTTTGGTTAATTTGCTACAAATATCTTTTAACGTGTATTTATGTACCCTCCGTCCTTTTGTTGTTTGTTGCCTTTGTAAATTCAATTGGATCCGATTATTATGCTCCCCTGCAGCACATGAATGGGTTTTGTTGTATTGAATAATATGCGTTTTGCAAGTTTATCGAATGGAAAAGCAAAAAAAACAAGGCAAGTATATTTGTAAGTTATACATATAAACGTTAACGTGCGATAGGTAATTGCTGTTCGTCTGTACCATGTCCGTTCCCACAATTTCAAGGTTATGAAAGGGTAGTTTTAAGTGTATGGAAGCGTTCAGTGAGGTTCTAGCATTAGCGGATTTGGTAATCAGTAACCGTTGCAGGACAGTGTAATCTTTTCATGTAGGTATATACATACTAGCCAAAACACGATGTGAATTGTAACAAGTTTCCGAAACGTTACGTGACGAAAAGTTACAAAATACATGGCCTACTAATAGTTAATACGAGTTTGAAGTTTTGTGTTTTAAATTATTAAACAGTTTTGCAAGTTTGCTTTGAAATGTACACCTTTATTAAAACATTACAACGGTTTATTACATTTTTATCTCATCTTTTATTGATTGATAGAACGAATCGTTTTGCCTCTACATACTTTGTACGTTTAATACAAATTACATACCCTTTTTGTAGTAACCCTCACTTTAGAATTTGGATATAGAGACACCAGATTCCTATACGCGTTTTATAACATTCTATGAGGATGCGCCGATGATGGCATTATATATTTTAAGGGTTTTAAGGGTTATTGTTCACTGACTTGAATCTTGTGGGAAGACGTTCACGTTCCATAGTTCCATTGCTCCTTGTGGCCGACTTTAGCAGAGTATGTACGTGTAGATTTCAACACATATTATTATGTTATTGCCATATATGTATACCCATGA
Source organism: Sinella curviseta (assembly GCA_004115045.4). NCBI lineage: Eukaryota > Metazoa > Arthropoda > Collembola > Entomobryomorpha > Entomobryidae > Sinella > Sinella curviseta. The sequence continues at coordinate 46,661,490 of CM023201.3, read as the reverse complement.
TTCTTTTGACAGGCGTATATACAGGCATGCAAAACGTAAATGAAGCCAAAACGGTATTTTCTGTGATGCAAACCTATAAGCTACCACAGTGGTACAAGTGAAAGTGTGTCGTACTTATACACATGTACATATGATAAGCGTTTTGCTTTCTCCTGAGCAGATTAAAAGCCACCACGATTTCGTGGAAGCGTGTGTAATGATGCATAAGGAATGTGTAGATTTGAACAAATGGATGTAATCTAGCCAGGAAACAATGTTCTTGGAGGTCGGGAGAGAGGCTTGCCACAATGCAGTTTGTTTAACTCTGTTACATTATAGATGTGTTCAACTTCGCCTGTAGTAGTATGCGCGAGTAAAAGTAACCAAATTCTTGTGCTTGAAAAGTAATGCAAAATGCATACGACTCTGTATAGGTAGGTACATATTCATGTAGTTGATTTGGTACATGTTCCGTGATACACTTTCTTCTACATTTTCTTTATGACCCTTCTTCCATATATCTTCACGCAGATTCCACTTTCATCATTTACCTTTCTCTGGCAATTTGGGTATATATGGTGGTTGTTTCTGGATGATGACGACGGATGGATGGGGGACATGGACTCAAGTGAAGTCATTCATGCAATTTCTATTAGCCTTCACTTCTTCACAATCTAGAGGATTTACGAGGGATTCTGTGTGTATTTTGAGAGGAATGAGGGAGAGAGGAAAAAATAATAGTTGACTTGACTGGTTGAGTGAATTCCTTACCATTACCTAAGTGGTACACCATTTCACCACCACCAACACATCCAGAGTCAAGCTAAAATGTATACCTACCCATGTGCTTTCTCTCACACATTATAATACTGGGTTTGGTACCTTGCTTTTTTATCTTTGGTGTTGAATGTACATTCATTCAACAAACAAAGTACAAAAGCACGAAATGAGAGTCATATAAATTTGGTAAATGCGACATATCTCACAAAGGTAGGTATATATAAAAAGAATGGTTCTGTATGTTTAAGTTATTATGGAGAAAATTGTCGTCTTATGGTGATGGTGAAATTCCTCTCTTGTACGATTTGAGTAATAGTTTCTGAGATGATTCAACAGAGTGTCAAAGAGAAAGAAGTGGTTCATTTTTGAAAAGCAAGAAAAGCTTCCTCTTCTCAATGGCGCTATTGTTCAGAGGTGTCTCGTCGTAATCCACATACCTTCGTGAGTCTAAGTCTACATACATTTCGTCTTAATTTCATCATCATCCTCATTATTTTCATCTTTCTTTGTAATGCATAAAATTCAAGTAGAGAATAAAGATCCTTTTTAAGTTCCTCTGACAAAAGCGACAGTAACATAGGATGAGTAATTTCACAGGGTATTTTATCAGCCAAAGCTTTAGTGTATGTGCTTACGACATGACGATATATTATTTCTCCATTTCTCATACCACCCTTATAAAACCATATTATTTAACGCAATTTTAAAACATGTAGGTATAGCTAAAAGACAACTGAATTCACAAGTTACAGTGGTGTAGAAAAACTTGTGATGGAGTTTGAATGTATAGTACATGGTATGTAATTGCTTCTCCGGTTAACATTTGAATTCATTTGTACGGTTACATTTATTGAAATTCTGTAATCATTAACCATTCAGGACAATGTGTTTGACAAAATCATGGCAATCTACTATTCTATATTCTCTGCTTGGTTTAGCAAAACCCAATATTGATCAAATATATCTACTGCACACTCAAAACCGAAACGCTTTACATTATACCTACGCGATAGATGGATGAAAAAATCTTTACATATTGTCTAAGGGCAAGTGTGACTTCACCTGATTTTTGTAAAGATAGTGCATTAATGTTTCCACATGTGGCTGAACCTGTGCCAGATTCTTCACGCAATCATCGGATGCGTTGAGTAATGTTCCGATTTGTGAAGAGCATACAAAAAGGCAATATGAGAAGGAAATGGATAGATGTTCCTGAAGGACTACGAAGGTCTAAATTCTGGAGAGCATAAAGACTTTTCCTCTCCTCACGGAATAAACCACAAGGATCATATATTGATGCTCACCTGCTGGGACTTATTCGATCAATTCCCAATGAGATTGCACGGAAAAAGGTAGTGAAGACAGACAGGAAGTCCGACGGGCTGCCAACAGCGAAAAAAGCTTTTGCATGCATAACTGGAACTGGAAAAGACAGAGAGGAAAAGTAAAGTAAAAGGAGGAAATGATTAATGAAATGAGAAAATCTTGAGGATTATTTTCGCCTTGGTTTTGCTTGTTACTTGTGTTGAGAGAACTAATACTGTATAATATAAACTTATAATACATGCATACATATATACGTATATGTCTATTCCTATGTGCATGATTATGTTAGCTTAGTTAGGCATATACCCATATCTTCATTAGACAATTGTGTATACTTTGCTTACAGAGAAGTAGTTGTGCTCCCACTTGATAGTTTCAAAATTGCACCTAATGCTTCTACCAAGTTGCTTTCCTCCTTCGTTTATGGCTACTTTCATTTACTCAAAGCTACCAATGTTTGTTTACCACTGAGCTAGAGGAACTACTTATGGATAGGTATTTCTCTATGTCAAACTATGTAATCAGGATATGAGGCATATTTGTGCAACTCTTATCATAATATTCATCATCACCTCTTCTAAACCAAATGATTTCACTTCTTTACTCTCCACAGCATTATGTACTTTCACCAGCAAGATGTACACTTTCGTTGGCATTTCGTAGCTGGAAGTTTGGTCAACTAGCGGTGGTACAGGCAGCACCTTGTTTGCACAAGGGTGAAGTAGAGAAATCTTCCAAGACTATTTTCTCTTTACTTCATTCTCAATATCTTTCTTTCTTTGTGCTCCAGTTACATGCACTGTATCTTATCCACACAAATTTTCGGAAGTACAAAATACTATCATCATTAAATACCTCGCGGACGAGTCTTCCTTTCTTCGCCCTCAAGGTGCAAATGACTCTGCTAGAGAACTGTAGACAGTTTAGCTTAAACATATCATTTTGTATAGATATACGCTTTCATATCTGCAACATATTGGAAATTTGCCCTATCCTTTCCTTAACGTGATTGTGAATGCATGCACTGCAACTATCGGTACAATACATGGTCCATGATAAGCAAGATGCTACATTATACATTCTGCGTACACATAGACAGTTTATCTAGAGATAGAACAAACATGCTTTCCCGGAAGTAAATCTGGACTTATTTCTTGGTGGACTTTCACCAGCTCTTATTATGTGCCGTTCTCAAAGACAAGTAAAGCTGATTGCATTGATGACGAAGAATAAGCTATAGTTGTAATGAAGTTAAATAAGGACTCTCCTCTCCTGAATGATGTGTACTGTTAGTGATCAGTTAGGATAAAGCATCAAATTGGAATTTGGTTGTGCTGGTTGTCCTTGTTAATGTCACTGGTCTGGTGATGCGACGAAAGACTTGACAAACTTAACTGATTGTAAATATACCCGTCAGTGAAGCCGAATATTGTACCCTGTGGTTAAGCTTAGCACAAATGCACACAAAACACACATATTATCACAGTCCTCTAAGCTGTAACGTTAACGAAATGAGTATCAGCTTACTTGTTATACTGCAAGTATTTCCTGTCGCGATATTCTCCACATATGTTACTACCGAAATATTACATGCTTACTCATATTCCTGTATAAAGAACTAGCCTTGAAACAGTATATGATTAAAAAATAATTGCCCTAATTAAATTGTAATATGAGGGACCTTGTCTTAATTAAAATTTGATTACTACAATATGATTTTAGACTCATTTATTTTTTCTGAAGATGTTAAGGAAGTTAATCTTAAAAGTAAGGTCATGCGGATTTATCTTTTTGTCATTCGAAGTCTAAAGTTGACTTGTGTAATAGCACTTAGGTATTTACATTTATTGCACTTGTAAGAGGAAATATACATTCAACTTGCCAACTTACCAAGATAAGATGGTACAAATGTGTAACGACGTGGTTTAAGCATCTGCAATGAAAGCAACAGAATATTTGCAAATTCAAAATTAATAGCAATTACCGAGATTGTTATATCTACGTATAATATTTTAGGTGGTACTTTTTGCCGACGCTGCGCTGTATACATAGTGGGGTTGTTCTGAAGATTGCACTTCCTTTTCCATTTAAAAGATGAAATATACTACCATATAGGTACAGGTTTTAGCTATTTGTTCCTCCGGTTTCTCGTTTGCCGCAGCTAAGAAATCTATCGTTAGAAATGTGTACATTTGTTTGTTAAAATCCTTGTAACATTTGACTCAAGTGTTCATACCTGAACCTACATATTATATAAACTTAGGTATGTAGTTTTAGAATGCGGTAAGCTGTATACATTCATTTTTCTTTCAACAACAGAACACACTGTTTACGAAACGGGTCTTTTATATGCACTACCACCGCTTTCACCACCACATTTTCTGCTTTCCACTCCGTTCTTTTCTCTTTACTCTTTGTTTCGTTTCCCAGTTTATGGCAGAGAAGAAGCAACCAGATGTGTGCATATTTTTAGCTGGCAAGCCAAGTCATTGAAATAGAATGCAGGCGTGTTTATTTGCCCGTAGATACATACATACATAGATACCCACCTCTGCCAATGGTACCTTTCCTCTGTTTTTATAGAGATTCTTGTGGCAATCGTCAATTACCATATAGAAGATTCTCAGCTAGATATATCAATGGTGTAATATGTTATAAGTACATACGACTAAACTCAGCTGCATTTTTATATCTTACAACAAGTGAAAGAGGGAGTAGAAGTGGTAAACGTATAGAATAGCACGTAAGCAGGAAGGGACCAGAAGACGAAAAGGATGCTTCTTCACAGCACTGAATGTATACATATTATACGTAAACCATGTTATACTGAACCCTGCTCTTTTTCTTTTTTGTTTTGTATTGGGAAAAGTTTGCGGAGGAAAACCACGATGACCTCAGGCCGTCACAGACACAGACTACGGATATATATATTCCTTCATTCATGTTTCTTTCCCCGTTCCTTTTCTTTCACTTCATCCGTAGATTTTTATTATTATTAAAGTTTTACATTAAGAACATAGATACCTACAAACTATATATACTCACAAGGATGCAACGAGGGTTTACTCGGGTGACATTTTGTTAAACTTGTTTTAACTTCACATATACAACATTAGTAACGTACGCCACGTATCTATACCACTTTCTTCTGGAAGAGATAGGTTGGCTAGTTTTTTTTCTTCCAGGGCATGGACTTTGAAAGCTATATATGTATATATGTAAGCATATATATAGATATACCTACTTAGAATAGGGATACCGCACAACTATTTGTTTTCCTTTGGACTTTTTTGAGGAGTGAGAAAGAGTACGAAGAACGCAAACGAAAGTGACTTTTCTTCTCTATATCCCTGTCTTTTTTCCTTGTCTCTTACTTTTCTCACTCCTTCACTCAGTTCAACCATATTACTGTTTGGTATTATGTAGTGGCCTGGCAAGAGAAAGAAAAGAAGTTAGTTGGTGAAAAGTGTCAGCAGCATGTTGTTGAATAATGTAGTATTTTATGTTCCCTCCTGAGAGATGATATCCTTGTATCAAGTAAACTGAACGAGGATAATATATTTCTTGGCTGGCTGGCTGTAAGCAGAGGACCTGAAATCAGAACGGTTACTTTTTCAACAAAGGGCGGAAAGCACGATGCAGAAATGTTTACTGACTTTCCTTTAAAATTGAGCGTGTAGTACCAGGAGAACTGGTAAACCACTCTGGACCGTTCACATGTGTACATAAATAAATTAGTTGAGGTTAGTTTTTTCATGCCATTTATTAAAATATTTAATAAATATCTGCCGCGCCCATACAATTTCACTTCATCATGTTGTGCTCATCGTTCATATGTTTAGGTATGTCCGCACTTATAAGATATCTGCTATTTTGAAGGTTGAGGGAGGATTTTCTTTTTCACTCGAACACTGAAGAAATAGGGCACGACGATGAGAGACGCCGGAATACTTTACTACTTGACTGAGAGCGAGTCCTGAAGGAGGCTTCTTTTACAAGCGTCACAAATAAAGTGGGTTTAAAGGGGGATAAAATTATTTTGATCCATCAATGTCCCAAGCATTCATCCCCGGTTATGCTGTCAATATTTTAGAAAATTCCTAATGGAAAAGAGGTTCCACTGTTCCTCGAGAGAGAAATACTTATGTACGCCTTACTTTCTTAACACATTTACTTCTACACTGGGTGTGTAGGTAGTTTTCTTCTTACTCTTTCCCAGTCACTCTCCATACTCAACTTGTACTCGCGAAAGGGAAAACCATTCTAGATTTTTCACAAGCTCCTTAAAATCCTTCGCATGTCTTCAATAAACTTACGAATCTGTATAAAGTAAATATGTGCTTGGGAATATAGACACAACATGATAATACACAGTTTATACATAAGTTGGCAAAATGGAAACAAACATTTATGATGCTTCAGGTATGGGAGATCGATTCCGCAGCACAGATCTATATTCCCCAATGACTACAACACCGAAAAGAGATACATTATATCGCATGTTATTATGATGCATAGGTTTAGGTCGGTGAGTGGTGTAAATTCTATGAAACTGGTAGGTTGTTTCACGGTGATCCCCCTGGCCCACATTATCACTATTCTCGTGCTTTCCTCAAAAAGGTAAATAAAAAATAATCTGAATACTATACATATGCCGCATCCCATCCTAAACAATGATAAGTTACAATCACTGTAAGTTATAACTACACTTTTCGTGATACTTGTATTATAACCTCCCTTTGTTACATGTAAACATTTTGTGTCAAGTAAACTTCACTGTTGGATCAACGTCATCGCTTACTTTTGTTGTTGGTTGCTACTTTTTTCTCTTTTTTACTCAACTTCCGCTTTGTGTCTTGTATCCAGATCATCATCACTGCCACTCATGCAAACAAAAAAGAACTTGTTCCCTTCCTGCACCATCTTATTTTTCCTGCTTCTTCGTTAACCACAACGTAACTTTCACACACAACAATTTTTTCAACAAAATATTTCTTGGTAAAATTGTTAGTATATGAAGGACAGAATGCGAACGAAGTATATATGTATGCACATGCTTTACAATTGCTTTTGCTGCCTTTTGATTAGAGTGTATTCAAACATCATGGTAGCGTGCACCCGTATACGAGGATGATGTATTTACAGGAATAGCAGAGTTTTTGCGGCATGCTCTTACTCAACTTGTTATACTCCTATTGTCAAGAAGTTTTAAAAGCAGACATTATTCAAAGCTCACAACATGCCCTGCCTTCTCTAAGAAGTTTTTTTTTATGAAAAGGTTATCAAAATAAATCTGCAACTGTGAAATGCACTACATTATACTACACAAGTAGTACTTACATGTACGTGTATAAGCTTTACATTACATTTTGCTTTCACCTAAACTGCATAATGTGTTGAGCTGTCAATCTGAATAGAATTTCGTAAAAAAGGTACATTCAGCATTTTGCTACTACCGCATATTATATGCTATCCCGCTTTATTCTAGTTCATTGGAATCTCTGTACCGTACACTGACTTTTCCAGGCGATGCATATAATAAGTATTTACTTGGACTCTGGAGTATTTCCTGTGAAGAAAGTTAACTAACGCTACTCCTGCATATTCTATTTTAATATCATCAGATCCTTTCTGAAATTTAGTAGCTTGATTTTCCTTCAAGTTTACGAGCAATTCCCAAAGCACATTTCTGTATATATGCGTGCATGTAGGTATGTGCTCACGAGGGAAGAAGATTCCTTTATTCTAATACAAGTTTGTGTAGCCGAAAAAAGGTTTTGAGAGAAAACAAAGGAATTCCAAGATTGGGTGCTCCATTGGGCATACGACTGCATTCACTTTGTTCAAAATTTTTATGGTTAAAGAAAGGACGAGAGAAAAGGTTCCAATGAGCATATATTATGTTGTATAATGTTGAATATACCTATAAGTGGAAAGAAAATTTATACATGCATATATACCTATACCTATATACCTTATGTACTCCATAATGGTTTTGAGCATTCATGTTACATGCGTAGTTCGTATTCGTATTCATGTTCCCCATTATAATGAAAACATCTTTAATATAATGGAGATTTTATCTTGTGCTCCTAATGGAACTGTGTGACTTGTATAAATATGCACATCAATATTTTCATAGAGAAATATTATGAATACCGAATAATATTGTGCTTTCCTCCTTTCATAAATATCACAAATGTGCTTACTTAAGGAGACGCTATCAAGAAGGAATGAGAGAGAAAGAAGCAGCCGTAAAAAAGGTGTATGTCTTTCACTTTTATTCTTAGGCTCTAGGCGTGCACGACGAACACTATTCCAGTAATTCATTTCTCATTCCTGAGATTATTTTTGAAAATATTATATACGAATGGTGCTTTCATTCTCTCGGATTATCATATGCTCTTCTCCGTATATATATGTTCTTTTATTCCTTATCTTGGAATGTTTCCTTCTTCGATTTTTTTTTCGTCTGAGAACCAGTTAAAAGCTACACCATCTGATGGTCTCATGCACTTATAGAAGAGCTGTTGAGTCATTCCTCTACTTATAAATAAAAGGAATTCTTCGCAGAGTTCTCACTAAAATGTTTTTGTTAAATATTTTAGCATGACACATTTGCTCACAAATGTTTAATATTTGCATATACAAAAAGGAAGTGTTTCAAAAATAAATAAGTAGCAATTCTGCTATTGTACCACTTTGACTATCTTTGCATTTGAGTTTGTTCCGGTAAAGAGCACTAGGAGAACCATACCATGTCGTTGTCACTGTCACTGCTCTGTCATTCTCATATGTCATTCTAAAGGAAAGCGTGCCAATGAGACATTTTTCTTTTCGACAAAAAATATACAAGGATCCATTTCAGTCAGATGCTTTTCTTGAACTGAACAAAAAGAAGCAAAATATTTATTAGTTGGTACGAACGAAGTGCTAACTCGGGCGAAAATGTTGGTAAGATAACAGTATTTTCCTGCAGAAACATGAAATAGCTATACAACATTGAGTTCGTGAATTGTGTGCTAACCGAAAGGAGTATAAGAAATGCTGTGTGAACTATTTTATAAATTATATGAACAAACTTCAACCTTAAATATCCAATGATATTTGGCATTAAAGATTCACAACAATTGTTTATTCAGCCTGCTGGTTAAATCCCATGTTTATTATCAAAGAAGGAAATAAATTTCAAAAGGCAGGTACAAATGATCGTGCGCGAACTCGATAGAATGCAAATGATACATAAAATATAAAAAGCTATACAGGATACAATGACAGTACATTATTCTCATATGTGTCTCTGTAAGCTATTTATGTTTTATCCAAAGAAATTTACGTACCGTGAGTACTCACTTACTAATTTTATATCTGCAACAAGGACTGCAAGAAAACAATACCAAGTTTTATTGTTTCGAACATATTCTCAGTTTTATAACCTTGATAGAAAGATCGTATTTCTAGTCATGTTAATAAATATGCAAATGTTGAAAGTGGTTGCAGACAGGTAAGATATTGTATACTCACGGCCTAAGGAACTCAGGTAGATTACAAATTTATCCATGCTCATTTATTCCAGTTCAGTACAACAGTTCCGGATATAGTTTCCAACATCAAAGTTGGAATTTTCTTTTTCCTGGATGGTGTAACAATAAACATTTCGTGAGCATATTATATGTATCGTATTCCAGATCTTCTTGTATTCTTGTCTTATACATATCTGTAAACTATGAATATATAAGCCATTGCCTTCCAATGAATAACCATTTAATTCATGATATATTTATGTATACTATTCACTTAACACTTCATCTGGCAGAATGTTTGGAAACATTTGACCCAGCGTTTCACCTTTACGACAAAGAGTCAAAATTAAAGTTCAACCTAATTCGAATTAGCTGTTGGAATACATAAAGATTATAAAGAGCTTTTAATTATACATTTACTCTTCCAAAGGTGAATACCGCATCAATAAATATTTAGTGAATAGAAAACATTTGACAGGATTTTCAAATTCATGAATTCATTCACGCAGTATGATCATGATTTTCGACTAATTATGAAACCCGCATTCACTATTCTTACTTCCGATAGGCTTGTTAAGTTTACTTTTCTTGGAAATCCGACAAAAATGGACGGGACTTACGATCATGGGGATAATATGATTTCAGATATCGTTAGGTTGATATATCCAGCCACGACGTCGTGACAGAACTAATGAGACCTACTTCCATCCAAAGAACATGACATAAGCTTAGTGTATATAGGAGTAACACGCGCATTTTTTGCTGATTTGTATGACAATGAGGAAAGCCACATTGACAGTATCAATTGCGAACATAGGAGGCAATACTAGTTAGTTATTGTCGACAAGCCTAGTCATATGTGTACTATTCTGTGTGCAGTCTAATGAATGTGCTTCATCGCAACATAGAAATGTTGCGACTTTAATTTTGTTGATAGTGGTTGAAAATAACAAGATCCGGAGCCTAGTATTGTACATTCGCGTTATACATTCAAAATTCTCCTGGGAAATCATTTATGATCGTTCAACTCGAAAGCGCCGTCTTATATGCGTGGCATGATTATGGTACGGTACGTTTATTGTACATGTTTTGCATTTTCTCATCAGCCAATTTATCCGCATAAAAAACATGTTTTGCATTGTTCGTCTTAAAAGCGGGTAAAAGCATGCGATAAAAAAATGGAAATTCAACTAAAAGGGTTTAAAAATAGCACTGCTGTTTTCGACTTGTCAGGGAAAAGACGGTATGAAATGACACAAGAATGGGGGAAAGCGTATTCGTTGAACTGTCAAGCTAGACAATTTCTCTGAAGGACATCATATTAATTTGCATTTGTCAGAGACCAATTGTCAACTTATCAACCCAGCTATTATAAACTTCATTGATTGAGCGTACTTTTCGCAGAACTCTCAACCAATGTCGTGGTATTCTCGGAAAAATTTGCACATGATGTCACTAACCGATACAACGGTTTGACACAAATTCTTCCTCGCCCTACCACAATTGGTCGTGGCAACTTTGACGGCCAGGTTTCTCAAAGCCAAAAGAATGCTTAATTGTATCGAATTTCACTGTCAAGTCATGGGTTTTGAATACATCTAGTTTACAGTCAGACAGACAGGTCAAATTCAATAAGCGATGCCTTGAAACCGTAGTCTCTTAATAAAATATTAAAGTGCTAAATATTTTATAAAGGAAAAATATTCACACTTTTTGATTGTTGATATACATATGAATAAATGCTCAATGGGTTGGAAAACTGAAGTGAAAGGGAAAAAGGATAATAATCCAAGTAATGAAAAAGCGACAAAGAATTGAACCATACAAATAGATTCGACATGTAATGATGTTTATGATTACAAAGAAAGGGCTATGCATAAATAGTACAAGATGACTAGCATGTACCTATTATGTTTTATGTAACGTTCGTTAGACGCAAAGTATCCATTATGTACTTTCATAAAGTTTCACCATTCAGTTTGTTTTTGACTTTAGCAAATTATTTGCATTAAGGGTAGCAATTTAATGATGAAACAAAGCAGCAAGAAGAGCTAAATTTAGCAGAGTTGGAAAGTGGCTTCACTGATGAAGAGTTGAAGATGTCACAAAAGTCAAGCCACTGACGTGAAACATTTTTACCCAGCAGGCTGAGCGCGAAGGGAAACAACTCAAGAGTAACATATTAGAGTTCTTAAGCACAACACATACAAAGATATCCCTGTAGAATAGCATGTACACATTAAGATTATTAGGAAGTTTAGGATTCGGGAAAAGTATATAATGCGCAGTGTCAAGGAGAAAGCTGACAAAGCTCCTTGGTGAGCGCACTATTGATGATACGAGCCGAACAGAGCAGACTGAAATACTAAATATGTTCTTGATCATTAACAATCGTAAAAAATTGATCGGAACTCCAGGGACATTTTCATAAAACAAATTTTTGCATTATCCCTTCTTTCTGTACATTACACGCTACAAATGGCAAAAGATATTTCCTCGTTATTTTATTAGTTTGGTTGTGCGGACGCATTTGTTTATTTCGACAATGATAATACATTTTTGACTAGTTTATATGAATACAATGTTATAAAAACCGGCGATCTCGCATGGCTGTCTGAGATGCATTTGCATTGTATTTATTTTTCCGCAACTTATCTCCAGCATCAGCCCCTGAGATATGTAAGCATTCATCCAGAAACGGAAGTACTTTCCCAAAGTACACGGTGCACGTACACATTCTGAAGAGAACATAGTAATAATTTTACAGCTGGTTGGTTGGTTGTACCCATTTGTATGTATCTCATTTGTATTGAGCCATCGTTCCTTCGTTTGTCAGTGTTATTGCTCCTTTTTCGCTAGTTCGCAGTGTCACTTTATCTTTCTTCTTCTTCCTCGTCTCAAGTTTTCTCTCTCGTGGCTTTACAGGCATTTTCTATCACACTTACACTACTTTCTATTGTGTTGCTGGTGACGGACCGCGTTTATTTTCTCTCTCATACTTTCCCCATCCGGTTTTATTCTTTCTTCCTTCCACGAGTCTGGGTTTGGCTTTAAGTATAGTAGTCAGCCACCCATCAATCGGAATTTTCTTTTCTTGGATATGTTTAAGCCTCCGTAGATCCGTGTGCTTTCTTCTATACAATTTTTGTGGAGGACTTTGACTGGAACGCCTTTATTGCTATTCAAATTACATACGTGAAAAAAGAGTGTAACTTTGCATAAAGTAGTTTGTACTTGTACACTTCTTCAAGTGAATCTTATTGCCAGTGCAAACTGCATATCAGCGCCCACAAGACAGATAGAGATGAAAAAACTTTGCTCTTTTCTTGCCTCGCTTTTTTTTCTCTCGTTCTCCCCTGCTTTTGATGCAATTTACATGTTCAAAAACTCTGCTTGCTACTTTTGACTCAGCACATCACATCAAATTCATGTATTCATTCATTGACGATTGGTTGGTTGCACATATGTAATGAATGCATTCATGTAGCGCCAGCATACGTACACACACTTATTTGGATAGAAAAACCGAGTGTACGCGCGTGGTGGTTATTTTTGAATTGAATAAAAAGCGCTGTTAGCCATTTCACTAGCAGCGTAGCGGAAGAATATGTGTAGAGGAGGGATATGTTGGCGCTGGTGGTTTAAACATCCGTCCGCGTACTTTGCACATGGCACAACAGGAAAGTCAACTTTCCCAGAGTAATTTATTACAAGTCGTTTGGAACGAATTCATCTTATTCCTCTTCTATTCCAGTTGACACTCTCATTTTGGGAGTAGAGTTTTCACATTTCTCTTTCCACACAATTGATGTGATGGCGTACAGTGTGTAATTTTCATAGAACAGAACAAAACAGAAGAAAATGTGTGCAATACATAACCCATCAACTTCATTTTAGAGAGAGAGTGAGAGAGACAAAAAGCGAGAAAAAGTAAGTGAGACTTTCTTAGCTCAACTCTTCTGATGTGTGACCTGATAAGTGCACAACGTAACTGGAAGGAAACGAACCATTCTAAATAGCAATCATCATCGTCATGATTATCACGAAGAGGGGGAATGATTATTATGTTTTTCTTTTTATTACGGATATATACATTCCAAAGATTATAAATATACAGAGCAATAGATTATAAACTTAAATATTTATACAACTTATGTGTATTTTGAAACACGCAAAACTTTGGGTTTTGCCATTAAAACCTGCCAATTTCATATCACCACGCTTTTTCCTTTTCCAAACTCGCTCCTCGCTTATTGCACTTTGACTCTCAGTCAGTCGCAGACACTTTACGGTTAAGAAAAGCAAAAGTAATTAATGTAACACGCCATTATACTATATACTGTAGCTGTGAAATATCAAAATTTGTGATAAAATCTCATTGAGAAAGTTTATGAGAATTTTAATGTCGCCTGTTTCACCAGAAACCAAACCAGTGCTACCAACTACGAAGATTGTCAAAAAATATAATAATATTGCATTCCACTCCAGGTTTTCTTCATACAAGCGTTGCAATATACGAAACAAATTTTATTTCTAGGACATCTCTTCCTGCCTTGTAACAGCAGTCGCCGCCGCATAAAATAACAGAAAACCACCATTTTCTTCTTATCCCGTCATCCGATAAAAGTTGACGATGAGGACGTTGTCCTGTGGTCTCTGCAGTTACTCTCCAAGCAAAACCCCGCTGTTGTCATCTATATCATCATCTTTCGCCATCATCTTCGTGTGACAAAAATCTGTATCTGTCTGCCTTCCTATGAAAATCTTGCAGAAGCACTGTCGTCCACATGCATAATATGCATTTTACCACATAAATACACATGACACACTCGTGTGGCGGCAGAGCAAATTGTACGTACTGTTGGGAATGGAAGAAGGAGGACAAAGTTTTTGCTGGTTACTTGCTTAAGTGAGCTATATGCACAATGACTATTTGCCTATTTCTCGCTTTCTCTTTGACTTTGCTAATGAGAGTATAAAAAGTTGAGCAGTCACCACATAATTTTACTTCTATGTGTATTCTGTATTCCCATTCCCTTTTTATTTACTGCGACTAGTGCTGTTAGTGCCGTTTCCTCAAAAGTCATATTCCCATGTACACAGCAAAAGCAAAATCTGCTCCTAGTGCACTGTTTAGCTGAAGGATGACTTTTGTTAGTTTGGGCACATAAGATTTTAATTTAAAATGAATATTCACAGCATGAACTGCGGCACGCCGTGTGTGAGAGTTGCTGTAATTAGTAGCTAGTCACTTTGTTGTCAACTGTATAAGTGTTCATCATCATACGAAGTATGCGTATGGCTGCACTGGTGAAACCCTCGTTTTCCTGAATTGCCATCTTTCGTGGTTTCTTCTCTGACGAGAAAACTGGATTCAAAAGTGAGTGCAGGGAAATTTCCATTGTGTAAATATCCAGCGCACTCGAATGCCCTAAATGCGGTGCCCTAATGTCAGAAGTTTTTGAGGAAAAAAACTTTTTTTTCCGTTTCCTCTTGCTTTGGTTGGTTGTAGGCGCTGAAACAAGAACTAAAATTAATGGATGAACCGGTTCCAAATCCCTTTGGATAATCTCTGCCTTCTTGTCCTATTTACGTTACAAAACGTTGTAATGCAAAAACACTGAATTTGTGCTGATACAAACTACAATTTGA
Source organism: Sinella curviseta (assembly GCA_004115045.4). Taxonomy (NCBI): domain Eukaryota; kingdom Metazoa; phylum Arthropoda; class Collembola; order Entomobryomorpha; family Entomobryidae; genus Sinella; species Sinella curviseta. Next base: position 46,646,230 of record CM023201.3, on the reverse strand, counting down.
ACAGGCAATCAAAATACACAGTACTATCTATCTATTGTTGCCCTTATTACCTGAAACTCTAATTTTGCACAAGAGAATACCATCATCAAATGCTAATATTAGCTTAGCATTAATCAGAATAATAGCCCAAATTAAGAAGTTTTAAAAGGTACACAAAAAGTTTATCATGCCCGTATCTTTTACTTACTTTTTAATTTTGTGAACCAAAATGGAAGTGGCTACCTATAACCTCATTATCGTCTCATTGTCTTTGTCCTTTTTTGGATGTTTACTTTTGTGGTAAGTTATGATAGCATGGGCAGATACATTGTGTCGTAAACATCAACTCCTTTTGTTTAGCATGTCTAGACGAGAATATTGAACAGTAATCGTGTTTCTTGTTCCAAGAGGCTGAGAACATCTCGTAAAGACAAGTTACAATATTGTTCCTCAACGCTGGAGTTAAGGAGTATCACGCTTTAAATCAGTCACGAGGATTCTATATATTAAATAGTATACAACTTTTGCGGTAACATTTGTGTAGGACATTACTATTACAGCTTACTGCCACTAGCATCACTTCAACTACATACCAAGTTTATCCAAGGGTCGCCAGAGACCAAAAACTCTTCTTGGTGGTGTTGGTAGCTTGGGTTAAACGAGAACCATGTACTATAATATGCATGCTCGCACTGTTTGGAGAAAAGAGAAAGGAAACTGGTTGTGAACAAGAATGTCATAAGTTTCTGTCATCCGTTTTACAAATTAAATCTGCTTTGGTCGGATCCTCTCTTGCATAGTCAATAGGATAGGAAAAGGAAGAAGAAGAAGAAAGAAAGAAAAGTTGTGAAGTGGAGTATCGGATGATGGCATATGCATACAAGGAAGGCAAGGATTCCATGCAAGTGTGTAGTACGTATAGTATCAACCGGAACTTGGTATTCTTTTATAATATGCTGCTGCCGCCGCCGCTACTGCTGTAGAGCACATAAAATGCTGGATACGTTCTATTCGCGCATTCATGCAGTGTATACATAATAGCATCTCCTCTTCGTCGTCGTCGTCTCGATTTTCATCATAATCATATGCATCGCCACCATGCCAGCATCCAACTTTCTCCAGAACACGCAGAGAGCGGAGGAGAACATCAAGTGAAAAATTTCATATACTTTTAAAACAATGATGCTCTATTACTCTTTGTTCACCGCCCGTTACTACTGCATAATATGATGATGATGAAATTCACAGATGCTTTCTCTATCTTTCTCATAGACATGCCTTCCTTTCTCTCTTAGATCCATGTGGCAAGTTTCTTACTTTTACCACTACATTGCCTTCCAACGCATTTCACCGATTTCACCACATCAAATAGATTTCTCTCTTTCTCAATGAAATGGTATGCCAATGTGGTTATTTGGATGAGACCATGTTTCTGTAACAAGAGGAATCAAAAATGCAACGGAACTTAATAATAGCTTGTGTAACAGTGCAAAAATTCACTTTAAATCTAATCTTTTATGTGTATGTATGTACAGCACCCTACATATGTTATTTTTCAATTCTCATGATAATGTAGCCAAGTCCATATGGTGGGCATTGTCCATGATGCACTTTGTGCCACCCAGGACCATATACTACTACTTTTAGTTCTCATGCAAGTTCTTTAGTTCTTTGAAAGAAATACTCCAGCGTTCTATTAAATCTAGTCAACCTAGCTACTCATACATATAAATGAATATGAGAAAGGACTATTATAAAGCAAGCTAGAGGTTTATTGAACTAGTGTGGATTCTCTAAAGATATCGCGTGTAAAAGAACATGTTGCCACCACTAGACTAAATTTTTTGGCTGGGATGCTACAAACCATATACATGCTTTTTTAATACATGTAAAATATTTTTAGAGACAGAAATACCAGCAGCAGCAGCAGTAATGGTAATAATAACGTCATGCATAACAAGAGACTGTGACTATGGTTTAATGGATTTTCCGCCTCCTTTTTCTCCTCTCTTCCCTTTACAATGAGTTCTACACTGTATTATATACCCTTATTGTTTTCCCTCTTTTTTTACTTTGTTCCTGTTTTTTGGACCCAAGTTTAAGAGGGCTTGAGCATGTGTACCATTACTACACTGTTTTGTAAGATGGAATGTACCTAGTAGTAGTGTGGTATGGCAGGAGAAAGCAATATTAATAATAATGCCATGTTGAGCTAAGAAGGAAACGAGAAAACCGGGGGAAAGACCCTATTGGGATGGACGGGTGCATGCATCTCTGCCAAGGAAATAAGCCACCACTCTCCTTCCAATTATATTTGTACATTTGAATGAGGAAGACGGAGCAAGGGAGTTATCAGTGCGCTATCATACCATTTTGTTCATCTGTCTTCGTAACGAACGACTAAATGTAGTTCTTTAATGTATAGCACGCATTTCTACTCGGGGATATTTTCGTAGATGAGGAAAGCCTGAGACAAAGAGAGAACGATATGACTCAGATGATGACGGTGAGGATGATGACAACAATTCTTTTTTACAACTCTCTGTATTCCAGTACGATTTTTCATGTGTGAACACACGTGTCTCTGAAAAATAATGAGCTTTTTAAGCGTGCTCATACAAAGTAAAGTGAAAGAGATACCTAGCGCGGTACTCGATGGATTCAAGAACCGTTACCGTTGAATATCATCATCACAGATTACAGCTCTCCTACATTGTAGGACATTTCATCCCTTGTTCCGAGATTTTCACTTCGGAACAAAGAAGAAACGGTTAACAAAAAAGTAAGTTTGTGTATGAGGTGCTTTTGAGTTGGAGTGAAATAAATAGGTGGGTGGGTACAGTGTATTTTTCTCCTTATGCTGCATTTTACCTCAACACGATCTTCAACCTGAAGCATGTTAAAGCTTTATAACATGAGATTACTTCTGGTGGTAAGCTCCCATTTCCCGTCTATGTCATTAATGCTGCTACTGCTACAGCTACAATTATTGCAACATGGAGACTTTCACCCGCATCATTTCTCCAATGCCCCCTCTCTCTTTATAGCCAAATGCATATTATTATGATGAGCGGAGAACTAGCTAGGTAGTTGGTGCATTATTATTACTTCACAGCTGCAATACACTCGCATATGGTAGTTGGGTGGAACGAGTATATGATTCCGTCTTTGTTCATCATTTATTTTATGAACAAAACGTGTGAACCTCCGGTGCCACTTCTGTGCACTTTGTAGTGCACATTAATAAACTTTAACTTTCCCCAGCTACCCTTTAAAGGAACTGAGGGAATCTCCGTTTCCTGCCAATGGCACATTTCAACACATCCTCCATGTGGGAAGTTAAATTGATAGCGCGTAGCAGCGGTAGGAGTAATAACGGCAAGAAGCAACATTTTACTTGAAAAGTATTTCATCGGTTGTATTTCACTGGAGAAGTTTTGAAATGATACACCCTTGGAATGTACTTGTAAATAATCTTTCCATCGTATTTATGTTATATTCCTACCTACAAAACATAACAATCTTCGTATGGAATACATAAGTCGTGCATGCACATTATTAGATCTCATGTTACTCCATCATCATCGTCATCACCTCGATTATAGAAACACTACACTATTATAATGTAACACTACAGCTTACAACACATCATTCCAGTGAGTGTGTGTCGGTCTCAGTTCAGAGGAAAGAAATGAAGCACATCCAACTTCCAACAGCAGTAGTAGTAGCAGCAGGTTTACAGAAATCCACTTTGTGTAGGTATTACTGTTACTGGATCTGAGAACTGGAGTATTTAAATGACATAAAAGGGACTCTGAGGAGTGCTCCGGAGTAAGTAGAAAGCTATGTAGAAAGTCAAGAATCTGAATTTATGAAATTTTCTAATAAATCCTATATGTTGTTTCTCTTTTACCCGCTACCTCTTTCGAATCGTTTGTGCTAAGCAGCCTTTTCTCCAGTAGCATGATCACTTCCAGACAGAGGAAGAGAAAAATACTATGCGCTCTACATATCACATAATATTTAAAGTATTTTGGTATTAAAAAGTACTAGTCTAGCAGCTACCGCCGTCACTGCCACTTCTACAACTACTTTATATACCACACGGCCACCACCACGAACTTAGCAGGGAAGGGGTATATCGCATAGAAAATGAATGCATGCAACTCAGCACAAATTGGAGAAAACCTCCCTCGCGGGCATTTATTATGCATGCGAGTAGACACCGGAGACGGGAACTGCTAATTCCCTGTCGGGTGATTGTAATAGCGAAAGAGTAGAGTTGTGTGTGGAGGCGGCAGAGCAAGTGAAAGACACGTTACAGAGAAACGCGGACTTGCCATTTTTTGGAATAGCCTTTAGGACACAAAATTTAGAGCTCAGAGTCCAATTACTAACGACAATATATAAAAATGTACACGTTTGCTGGTTGCCTATTTTAGAAAACTGCCAAGTTATGGTCTTTCAATTCTTTAGCCATGAGACACATGGAGAGAATGGCATGGATGGCACAATGTATGTACCACTTTTGTTCGCTACATAACTAAATCCATCGTATAGAAATAGACGATACCTCTTGCTCTCTTTTACTCTGACAGATTCATCTAGGAATGAGGAGAGTGCGTGCGGAGATGCACTATACAATAATCTCCCATTCCTTCAGCGACTATACCGGTGTAGTGAAGCTCATATACAATCTTATGGTAGCTTGAGGCCATATATATGTACACAGCAAGCATTCTGTATGTACATATGTAGCGCCTGTCCTCTTGATCTGCTATTTTATGTACGAAGTCCTAGATGGGATTTTGTATCTCTTTCCCTGCCTGGTAGAAGAAAAAGTTTCATGAAGCCATGAAAACTTGATACTATCCATCCCACAACTCTTATTCACTTGCACACCACCAACAAACACAATCACTAGACACGCTCGGTTGTAGTATGTATAAATAATAGCATTAACAATGTTCAAAGGTTACTGGATGCCTTGCAGAAATCGTCAAATACATATTAGCCAAAGAAGCAATCGCAGCAGTACACGTAAACATGTGATGGAAATGGAAAGTTAAAAGCACATAAACTAAGTACGCATTCCTACATGTTGAGGAGTTTGTTTGACTGGAAGTTGATTCATAGTAATGTACATACTATTCACGAACCTGCTTACGTGTCTAAGTTAAGTACATATATATTTATGGTGTAGTATCTACCCGTATGCAGAGCAGAAATAAAAAAGGAGGACAAATGGACGATAACAGTATAGAGTTGAGCTAAAAGTTAATTTCTCTACGAATGGAATTCAACTTGGGACACTAATACAAAAATATCGGTGCACATTGTACCAAGTATTTTTTGCTACGGAACGGATTTTTCAAAGGTTTTTCCCTTCCTTTAACTACTCTGTAAAGTAAAGGATAGCTGTTCATGTGCCATGTGCCTTGGAAATGTAAAGCTTTGTGTTGCTTGTTACTACTCTGCACATCTAAAGTTGGCTATGTGGGATAGGGGTGTACGGAGGAAAGCAGGGCTTGTTAGTGAAAGGAAGCAAAGTAGGTATATTTAATGCAATAATATGAACGTGCAGTGTAGCAGTAACGGAAGGCAATACAAGCAGAAATTCTATTTGTAATGGGGATAATGGTATCCTTAAAATGAAACACAGAATAACGTCAGGATATATGTAGGGACATAGAAGGTATGTGGATATACTGCACGGATTAATGGGTATAAAACTACATGTGCAGCAACATTTTCCTCAACTGAAAGGGAACAGTGAACGGAAGTAAAAGCGGGCAAAGAAAGTGGATCTCAGGTCTCTTTCTTTCTTCTGCAAAAAAAAAGTCTGAGTCTGTGTTTCTTCTGTCTTTCTCATGCTCAGGTTTTGCAAAAGATACATTTCGGATATATAGAAAAAAGTAGAAGCACTGCTCCTGCTGCGACTAATAGCAAGAATAGCGAGAAAAAAGTGACTACTATCCCACTTCCGTCTTTCTTCTACACTGTTCATACTCGCTTTCCGTTCCAATACTTTATTTGCCTAGTGTAGCAGTAGTTCTGTGTTACAAGTTACAACTACTACTCCTGCTACACACGGAACAGAGATGATGATGATCACACAACTTTACCTTTCGGTTTAAGTTTTTATTCCTTGTTTCTGAACAGGGGATATAAAAAAGGAAGAGAGAGTTGTCGTCATCATCATCGTCATCATCGGGATCATCATGACTATGTAGGGAAATAACCTGGGCTTGAAGAGAGGAGAAAGAAATTGAAAAGTACGCGTTTGGGAACAGCAGTGTTGCTGTTATCCAAGCGATGTTGTTGCTGGCACTGACTAAACTTCGTTCTGACTTTAACTGCCCCATTTCTTCCGTTTTTGCCTCATTTAAGTCACAACAAGACTGTACGATTGGATCAAGTTTTACTGGATTAGACAAAAAGAGGTGGATATCTTGTCCTCTATAACATCAAATTTATACGCTCTTTTCTCCACTCTTATGTCCTCTTCCTTTTTGTGAGGGGAACGAGTTTTTGTCGTCTTATAGTCATGAAATTTTGGATGCATTATTATTATTATTATTATTGTCATACAAGTATCTTGGGGTGTCGTCTAATGGCACATTTTCAGAATGAAATGAAATTTGGGAAACCGTACACATTTTTCTTTTCCTGCTCCTGTTTACATTTATGTAAGAGTAGCGACAATATGAGCTGCCATATACTGGTTAAAGTAGTCGTTTGTAATGGCAGCGCAACTAACTTCACAACATTGTGTTCCCTATAAAATCTTATCAAAGCTGTTTACATTGGTAATCACTTTTAGACTACCGATTACACAAAAATCGTTCCCACTTGTTTTGTGAAGAAGTGCTATCCATAATGTTCACCGTGTACCCAACCAGCACACAAGTATTCCCATCATTTTCTGCTGCAACTCCGAGAAGAATTCAATACCGAAATAAGATTTCCGTTTTATCATTGGCCCATCTTTCTTCCCTGTATCGCGCTCAACGCAATAAGCCACTACCATTTTAAACTTGATTGCCCTGGCCAAGATGAGATTCCAGATAGAGGAGTGCATGAAAGAAAAGGAAAAAGAAATGCTGATGTGGGTGGGTGAGTAGAATGTATCAGAGGAAGAGCAGCTGAAAGAATCTACTGAAATTCAACAGAATAGATGTAATCGTAGCGAGAAGGGTTATTAACCCAATTTAGGAAAACGGATATACTGACACAGAAAAAGTGGGCGGGTATTGTAAGCATTTAGTATTAGTTGAAACTATGTGTCTCTAATATATGCATTTTCATCTTCTCTTGTAATTCTCTTTTTATCAGATTAGCTGCGCTGTTGTATGTGAGCGCAACGCTGATATCCTTTATCTTTATCTAAGTCAGTAAGTAGTGGCAAAAATTAAACATAAAAAGTGCTGTAAAATCTTTGAACATTATTTCTGTCAACGTAACTACATAGGAAAACAAATGAGCTGCGTAAATTAGGTCACATACAAAGGAAACACGACAGGGAAACTAGACTTTAGGAATGTGCTTTCGAAAGTACATACATATTGCATGCATAGCTTTCTCCGTTCTACTAGGAGGGTACACACACAGCTTATTTAGACAAACGAACATGAAAACCAAATGCACAGAATAGAAATGAGGGATGAAATCAGGCCTTGGAGTGTCGTAAGAGTGTGACGTGAGTAAGCAAAGAGACACACGGAGACAGAAGAAAGATGAGCTTAAAATAAAAAATGGCTGCACGAACAGGCCAGTAGTAATGGTGTAGGTACGAAGAAAGGAGGAACAGAGAATAAACCGGTTTCTTTCACAACAACATGAGAAATGATACTTACAAGTTACAGTCAATGTAACTTACAATACAACTTGTAGTATGTAGCAGTAGCAGCGCCAGACTGATCGCATGGCCGAGTACACTGTTCTCGACGAGCCCAGAGTCTACTAACCGTGTAGCCTTTTTATATATTACAACGGCCGGCTCCAATAAACGAGTATCTTCATAATGTGGCTTAACATTCATCATAAGAGTGGCAGCAATAGTAAATGTATGTGCCACATGTGGATGTTGTCAGAAGGGAACAATTTTATGAGAAAGGAAGGAAACGAGAGTGAATCTTTTTTCCTTGCTGCTGTCTTTTGTTAAGCTCATATGACATGTATTTCTCTTCTCCGTGTTTTTGTTGCTGTCCATCCGTCTGAATTTTTTTCTCTTTCTATATATATTCGCTGCTGCTGTTGGTGAAAGACCGTACCAACCAAAGAGAAAAGTGTTGTGGGTACGTTCGGGGCACGATGATGATGGCATAGAACTCATACGCAGTGCAGCTTTTCATTTTTACAAGTTTTCACTTTTCAAAATTGCGACTGTTGAAGAGAAAGCTTGTATAATATCTCGTGATAATAATAATAATAATAATGTATGGTATATACATATTGTTGTATGGGTTGTACCTAACGTAGCCCTTTCGGCTCTTTGAGTTCTGTAAACTGGCATCAGTACACAAAGGACAGAGTATCATCATCTGATGAATATAAAATAAAGCGAGGGTGAAGGCCATTAAATCCTATCGCAAACACGTACGTTGCATCGTAAAGCTATCATCAAACAAAAACTGATGTTGGCAGTTTTACTAAAACATTTTTTCTTACACCATTTCAATGTCATACGTGTGTGATATTATCGCTTCACTGTATGGAGAAAGCATTACCAGTCACAAAAAAACGTTTACATTTTTATAATTAATTTAAGCAAGTTGACGTGTGTGTATATGTATTACTAGGGATGCCAGCTAGCTTCGCTTAGCAAATTTTATGAATTATCCTTCGCAAAATGTAGAGATCGAAAATCAGTCTGACTTAAATTTATACATGTCTCAGCGATCCCTCTATCCCTTTCGATCCCCAGCGATCATGCATTTCTTTTCGCCGCTGCATATCCCACGCATCCTCTGCCCAACTTCACGCATTTTACGCCATCTCATATTATGACTCATTCCCAGCTTATCAACAATTCGCTGCACATCAAATATTCCACGTCAATTAACCCTTACCAGCATATCAACCTTCCCCAGCATATCGTGGTTGAAGCTGCAAAAAAAGAAACATGCTTGGGCTGTTCATTTCAACATACATTGGCTGTGCATTCCAGCATAAGAAACATGCATCGGCTGATCATTTCAACATACGAAACTTACGGCAAGCATGTTTCTTATATTGAAATGATCAGCCGATGCATGTTTCTTATGTTGGAATGCACAGCCAATTCATGTTTCTTCTGTTGCAGCTTCAACCACAATATCACCTTTTCCAGTAGCTCTTATACTTTTCATATCATACGTTCTATATTTGCGAACTTGAGACCGGGCACCTGCATTTAGAACGGGCACCTGCATTTAGAACGGGCACCTGCATTTAGAACGGGCACCTGCATTTAGAACGGGCATCTGCATTTAGAACGGGCACCTGCATTTAGAACGGGCATCTGCATTTAGAACGGGCACCTGCATTTAGAACGGGCATCTGCATTTAGAACGGGCACCTGCATTTAGAACGGGCACCTGCATTTAGAACGGGCACCTGCATTTAGAACGGGCACCTGCATTTAGAACGGGCACCTGCATTTAGAACGGGCACCTGCATTTAGAACGGGCACCTGCATTTAGAACGGGCACCTGCATTTAGAACGGGCACCTGCATTTAGAACGGGCACCTGCATTTAGAACGGGCACCTGCATTTAGAACGGGCACCTGCATTTAGAACGGGCACCTGCATTTAGAACGGGCACCTGCATTTAGAACGGGCACCTGCATTTAGAACGGGCACCTGCATTTAGAACGGGCACCTGCATTTAGAACGGGCACCTGCATTTAGAACGGGCACCTGCATTTAGAACGGGCACCTGCATTTAGAACGGGCACCTGCATTTAGAACGGGCACCTGCATTTAGAACGGGCACCTGCATTTAGAACGGGCACCTGCATTTAGAACGGGCACCTGCATTTAGAACGGGCACCTGCATTTAGAACGGGCACCTGCATTTAGAACGGGCACCTGCATTTAGAACGGGCACCTGCATTTAGAACGGGCACCTGCATTTAGAACGGGCACCTGCATTTAGAACGGGCACCTGCATTTAGAACGGGCACCTGCATTTAGAACGGGCACCTGCATTTAGAACGGGCACCTGCATTTAGAACGGGCACCTGCATTTAGAACGGGCACCTGCATTTAGAACGGGCACCTGCATTTAGAACGGGCACCTGCATTTAGAACGGGCACCTGCATTTAGAACGGGCACCTGCATTTAGAACGGGCACCTGCATTTAGAACGGGCACCTGCATTTAGAACGGGCACCTGCATTTAGAACGGGCACCTGCATTTAGAACGGGCACCTGCATTTAGAACGGGCACCTGCATTTAGAACGGGCACCTGCATTTAGAACGGGCACCTGCATTTAGAACGGGCACCTGCATTTAGAACGGGCACCTGCATTTAGAACGGGCACCTGCATTTAGAACGGGCACCTGCATTTAGAACGGGCACCTGCATTTAGAACGGGCACCTGCATTTAGAACGGGCACCTGCATTTAGAACGGGCACCTGCATTTAGAACGGGCACCTGCATTTAGAACGGGCACCTGCATTTAGAACGGGCACCTGCATTTAGAACGGGCACCTGCATTTAGAACGGGCACCTGCATTTAGAACGGGCACCTGCATTTAGAACGGGCACCTGCATTTAGAACGGGCACCTGCATTTAGAACGGGCACGTGCATTTAGAGGCGCATTGAAACTTTCAAGAGAACTAAAGCTCCCAAAATATAGCGACACCTACTGGGTGTTTTTGTAACTACTTCAAGCTATTCATTCTTGTAGTTCATATATTTGATACTGGGGGCGTCTCAAAGTGAGGGCGGCTTTCGGAAACGGTGCTTAATATATATGACTAGACGTAGAAGGCCCGTTGAAATCAACGGGCTCTAGAAACTTATATCCTGGTGGAAAACTTTCCGACTTTCCCCTCTGGGGCACGACTTTCCCCTCTGGGGCACGACTTTCCCCTCTGGGGCACGACTTTCCCCTCTGGGGCACGACTTTCCCCTCTGGGGCACGACTTTCCCCTCTGGGGCACGACTTTCCCCTCTGGGGCACGGCTTTCCCCTCTGGGGCACGACTTTCCCCTCTGGGGCACGGCTTTCCCCTCTGGGGCACGGCTTTCCCCTCTGGGGCACGACTTTCCCCTCTGGGGCACGACTTTCCCCTCTGGGGCACGACTTTCCCCTCTGGGGCACGACTTTCCCCTCTGGGGCACGACTTTCCCCTCTGGGGAACGACTTGCTCCCACTTGCACGGCTTTTCCACCAACTTGCACGGCTTTTCCTCCCACTTGCACGGCTTTTCCTCCCACTTGCACGGCTTTTCCTCCCACTTGCACGGCTTTTCCTCCCACTTGCACGGCTTTTCCTCCCACTTGCACGGCTTTTCCTCCCACTTGCACGGCTTTTCCACCAACTTGCACGGCTTTTCCTCCCACTTGCACGGCTTTTCCACCAACTTGTACGGCTTTTCCTCCCACTTGCACGGCTTTTCCACCAACTTGTACGGCTTTTCCTCCCACTTGCACGGCTTTTCCTCCCACTTGCACGGCTTTTCCTCCCACTTGCACGGCTTTTCCTCCCACTTGCACGGCTTTACCTCCCACTTGCACGGCTTTTCCACCAACTTGCACGACTTTTCCTCCAACTTGCACGGCTTTTCCTCAAACTTGTACGGGTTTTCCTCCCACTTGCACGGCTTCTCCTCCCACTTGCACGGCTTCTCCTCCAACTTGCACGGCTTTTCCTCTCACTGTATGCATTTCATTTCCGATACACAAAGAGCAAACTACTAATTCCCTATAATGAAACTGGTATTTGATTACGTAAATTATATTCAGCACGTACCAATGTAGGTTGCATGTAGATACAACGTGTAGAGTTATGTAAAAATGTCAGTTTTTCTATTTTGAATTACTGACGACACGGTTGGAGTTTTGAAAAAATTTCAACGTAGGTTCCGTTAGGGAAGCTGTGCCTTTAATTTGATACCAAATTTATTATTGTAAACTGCTTGGTGTTGGTGTGAGAGGGACCCAAAAGTGTCGAAGAATTCGCCTAATTTGCATATTCCAACTTTGTATATATAGATGGTATTAAGAAAACGAAAGAGAATGTGTCGTGATATTTGGTATAATTGGGGTACTAGATTTGTATGACAAGTTATGCTTTTTTAATGCAGTTGGGGAACAATATCAATACCGATGTAGGAGGAGCATTAGCGGCTGCGGTGGCAGAACAACAGCAAAAGTCTCAGATGATGATGAGACAGCTGAGCCAACTTTGCGGTCATGTCTCGTTGGAACCAACCACGTTAGAACAGCAACAACAAGAGACTTTGTTCAAATTACAGAAGCAGCAGCAGCAGCAGCAACAACACCACCACCAACAACAACAAGGAGACCAAGAACAACTTCCCCATCTCTCCGCCAATAGACTTATTCACTCGGAGAGTTCTTTGACACCTGAGTCACGATCCGCATCCAATCTCAAGATTTCAGAGAGAACCAGGAAAAGAAGGAGATTTTTATGCTGTCAAGGTATGATTTTGGAGCTTTTTAAGTGCTTATATTTCAGAGTGGCCTATGGCTATTTCATGAGGAGAATTCTTGTGTAAGTTTATATTGCTCGCTGTTAGTGCGCCAAATGTACCAGCAGTAGCACCACGTTCCACGAACGAACGAGGGCACTTAAATAACAATGAAAATATACGAAATCATCATCTCGCATTCTGTGTGCTTGATACCTTCTTTGCGCAAAGTATAAAATGTCCTTATTCTATCTTTGCCTAAGGAGATACTTAAATTATATGCATTAGAGTATGGTTTTGAAATCCTTATTTGGTGTAACATCAGACTAACTGAAGATATATAATCTGGAATATTATCCTAAATATCTGCAATCTAATTTGACCATTGATTTGGATCGACAATGATGCAAATAAAGTTAATATTACAAATTGTGTGTGGGGAGGGGGGAGAAAATGCGTGCGTGCGAAAACTGATTTCGTTTAAGCATCCTATTAAAAATAAATAAGTAAAAGAAGCAATTTTAACAGTATGCAGCATTCTCCTAAAAGATTATAAACTTTTACTACACTACGTCATTATTCGACTGTCTTTCGTAATGGAAAAACAAGACGAGTTAGCCGCGCTGAAGCCCCTTTCTCTTATTACCACTGCGTACTTTAAATACTTGTTTCTCAAGGGATTTCAAGAATTCCTGCTATAAATGTTTTTATGGGGAACGATGCCAAAGCGGCGGACTATAATGTCCAGAAAAGTCGTTACGAGAAAAAACATGTTTCACATTTTCCTCTCTTCTCAACTTTCTCTTTTCTATTCAAACATTCCAAGTCGAAAATTTGAATTATTACAGAGAGAATTTCGACGAACAGGATTACCCTAAGGAAATGTTATAAGATGATGATGGAAAAGCTTTTCTAATGCATACTTGTACAATACAGGGCGCGACTGGATTGTAATAGTGGCAGTAAAAGTGTAACAATATTAAAACGGCAATTTGAAATATCATCATCATCATGATACATTTTATCCTCTTCATATCAGTGAAATATATAGGACTTTTTTGAGAGACAAGTGGCAGTGAAAACTGGAAAAGAATGTACCTACCAAAAACATGCTGCTACAATATATTATGTGTATGCTTACAAGAATAAATGTATTTTTAAGCCAATGGGATATATGTTTCACTGTTATAGCGTCATGTCTACCACTAACAGCTTTTCACAACATTGCTGTTGTTGTAGTTGGATGGAAATTGATGGGAGTCGACAGGAAACGTTTCATCCCATACTATCCTCTTTCGCTGTCAAGACTTGTTACGAATATGACATGTCGTTCGTTTGTGAATCTCTGTGGTTTTCCTCCGTTTTCTTTCATTTGAAATTTCCAAAAAGGGGAACGTTGTTGAGAGGCACAACGCAAACGAGTTTTGATAGAAGTTACCAGCAGCAGTGTTATTTAATGATATGCTCGAGCAAACTATTTATTATATATTCTCATTGCATTACCGTCCATTTCCAGTTAAATTTGTATGGCGAATAGTGCCAGATAGTTTGGCGAATTCATCGAGTCTCAAGAGTAAGGAAAGTGTTTTATTCTCCTGAGATTTCGTGTAATTGCATATGAATACTAAATAATGATTTTGTATTCATATAATTAATTTATGCATTTTTATTGTTCACATTAATTTTTGAAAGTGAACAAAAAAATGATCGTAGTGCAGAAGAGCCCCACTTCAATCTGGAATGAAAATCGTTCAGATAGCATATTTTTGCATGAGAAAGGTTGAGTTTGGGGTACATAAAAGGATATTGCCAGCGTACACAGATACGAAATATATGTATCTACTTTATTTCTTTAAGAATACATCATTATCTTTCTAACGATGTTGATATATAGAGTCTTTTACACATCTTGTTATGGGGTAAATGTTCATATTATGAACTTATTACAGTTATGGATGCGAAGGCCGTATTCAGTATTGGACATCGAAAATATCTTGACGTATAATGACATAAAATTTTAGGATATGACAATATCATCAATAGCACAACCCCGCTCTTCAACTAGTAAGAAGTGACTCTAGTTTAGAAGTTATTGGTGAGGTCATGATACGGCCATAACGGACAGAATATCAGCTACTACTGTCAAAAGTAATGAAATTGTGGGAAAAGTATCTCGTTATATATAGTAGCTATACAATCCAAACTTCATATTATTTCATAAAGAAAAGCAGAGCTATAGTAGCAATGATGCGACCTTAAGCATTTCATAAGCAGTCAAGGAAGTAGTGAAGGAAGCCGAAGCTGACAGCTTAAATGATCCTTAAACCATGCAAATTATTGGTTTCACTTGGAGGTTCTGCCAAAGTCACATATAATTTGGTTTGGTTACGGCATTATTACTCCAAGTATAACTTACTACCTACATTGATTAAATGACGGCTACTTTACAAAAGTAAGGATTTACCTTCACATTTTCTTCGTATTTTTTCAAAGAAAAAACTCAAATGGTTTTATGGCCTTCTCACCACTTCCTCCTCAATAAACATGATGGCCCTTTAGATTTTTAGATTGTATAAAACAGAAAAATACGAGAATTGATCGTTGTTGGAAAGTACGTATGTTTTAGTATTGTGATAGTTCAGCCTGGAAGTGGAATTGTAGGTATACATTATGTTGTTTACGTAACTGCAAGTAGAGCAATGACTTAAATGCAATAACTAATCATAATACTTTCTCCTATTGTATGTCACACGTGCTGAAAGTTTCTTTTCGAAATATTTACCACTCACGATTCTTACAAACAAAATCGACCCGATAGTTCTTTTACTATGAATCACTATTTTGACTCGGGTAGAAATCTCTATATCCTACATGAATATATCAAAAGTCATTAGCATCGACATGCCGGCATCCTTTCCGAAACGCCTGACAGGACATTGAACTGAAATGACAAAGTCAAATTAAATGTACTGTTATTGGGAACTTCAGCGTGAGCAATAGTGAAAAATATTGGATTTCCTTTGAAGCGGTACAAATGTTTCCCAATCAAAAATGGGAACATAACGTTAACTGGTGAAGTACGATCCTACAAGCCATAACAGTTTGGTATCAACTTTTCTCAAAGAAATAAAAGAAATCATGAAAACTTTCAGATATTATATTACGTACCTGCACATACATAAAACACTTATCGTGTGTGGAACACATATCGAAGAATAACAGTCTGCGACCTACCTTTGAAGAGAAAAATATTATGTCTACAAATTGAGTTACTTGTTTAAATTGTACATGGCTGCATGCATGGCCTTGAGTTTTATCAATGTGAACCAAGCATGATGGAAAACATGATTATAACCTTTTAGACTTTAACATCATTCTATTGAAATCTCCAAAAAAATATTTGAAGGCAAAAAGTGATCGAACCAAAACTTCATTATTTGTGTAACTGGTACTCACCACTACAGTTTCACGGAGAGTTTTAGCATGATAAAAGTTACTTCAGACGCCTACACTGCATTTCAAATGTGTACCTTATTGCAATACGATCGTTATCTGATTTTCAGCAAGCTTGTCTTTCTATCAGCTTTTTTGTGTAGACATACTTGTGACTTGACTCAAGAATCAAGTAAGGCAAATCCAATCCTTAAAGAACAGGAACTTGTAGGGCAAATTTTTCTGTCGATTCCTCTTTTAATGCTTTCACTTTACTGCCAACTACCGGTAGGTTGTCTAGCTCCTTACGTCAGAATGAGGTAGACATGTCACCTGCAGTTATCCAATGTCCAAATCTGTCCAACTCCAAAGTGTCTTTAAGCTTTAAAAGTTTACTGAATCATGCTAAGATATTTGTGAACTACTGATATGGTAGCCAAGAAAAAGTTGTACTAGGGCAAACTCCCGCGACGGCATTCACGTAAAAGCGATGATGTCCAAAACTGTTTGTTTTGAGTGAAAAACAAACCGTGACATAACTTTTTGAAGCTCAAAATAGAATAGAAAAGCTCCAATGATACAAAGTGATACAAAACAGATCGAATTGCACGTCTGACATGATTCGGTCGGTATATGTATAAGTAGATATATGTATTTGTTTTCACATGAATAGCTATTCAATTACATAAAGCATATTTGGAAACGATAAAATGGTTTATTACTGTATTTATTATAATTATAATAGCTATAAAATTTAGTTATTATTAGTTTATTAAGCCACGTGTGACCTAAATTATGTTGTTGAAAAGTTTTTGACAACTTCTTTCAAATATTAAAGGTATTTGACTTTAGAATTAATTTGGATTATTGGATTATCTTTGCCTTAATAACAAAAGTAATGCTTTGCGACAAAAATTATCAGGTCCATTGTTAAAAGAAGTCATTGATTTGTAGGTCAAAGAACCCATATCACATTTCATTGTGCTCTTTTTTTATACAACTTCCTTCCTGTACGTTTATTTACACAAGGAAAATCTGTCGTTTGTATTAGCTTTACAGGAAAAGTAAATAAACGTGGGAAGGGAAGTCTGTGTACATTTCTCCCACTTAGATTTGCCGAATGATGTACGTACGTAGATATGTAATAAATACATATGATAGCAGTTTTCGTATTGTATAAATACGACTGACTTTCTGTTACACGCTATGCTTGACACATTAGGAACTTGGAATATTTGTTTTGCGAAGGTAATACCAAAACAGGAAATGTAATAGTATAATTTCGAGTTGCTATTTTTGTACTGGCATTTCTGTGAACGACTTGCCCTTGCATGAGCATCAGTTGCTGATACACTTAACTTTCACCAATTTCCAATTTTGTGCAGATAGCTAACTTGACTTTCAGACGAAAAATCTCTTTGAATTTTGGAGCATTTTTTTTTCGGCTGATGCATATGCGTGTACAGAAAGAACTTTTAAAACATTTTCTGTTAACTTTACTATTCCATTATAACCTAGTATAGCCGCTATTTATAGCTAAAAGTAAATACATTCATCCTTGCCCAAATAAGTATCTGTAGTCTGCACTCCTTGTTAAAGCCTTGTTTATTTGCCAATACATTTTCGGTGTATCTTTCGGTTCGGTCGCTACCAATATTTGTACATTCACCAAGTTTCTCATCATGCCTATGTGAACCTCCCGATTTTCTTAAAAGGTACTTTATACCCGGGTATCAAGCAAAACTAAAATCTTGGGAGAGATGTTGAAGCTAAAATAGTTTGCCTTTTCTCTTTCGATTTCTTTTTTCTGTTTCTCTCACTTTGTGAAACTACTTTCAGCTTTTCCCCTTGTTAGCAGTATGCCAAATGTGAAGGTTGTTGTCTCTTGTTTTTATTTTTAGCATTCACATATTATTGAGATTGCTGTCTGTCCATTCAGGTTTCCTTAATTGACCCTATTCAGTTTAGGCAGGACTAGACATTTTTTTGTTGAATCTTGCACTTTAAGTAGGTATTAATATTGATTACAGACAAAAAGACTTCTGAGCTAATACTCTTTGGTGGGACCATATTGAGCTACATATATGCCTACATTTTAAAACCTCATTGGGAAAAGCTGTGCATCCATTTATCTAGCAAATGGAGAAATTTTAGTAGACATTTTAGTCACGATTAGTAGTTGGTCACGTTGGTTCAGGCATACCCGATGCACAAATAAAGTCAGAAAAGAGTTGGCCAAGGTGGCAGTGTGTCGATTCTTAGTTGGCATTTAGACTTCCGTAGAACATATATCAGGCCGAGTTCAAATCGAATGAATTTAATTCGCCAAAGTAATATATGTCAAGAGGAATCTACAGGGACTGCGGCCCATGCTCCTGTTTGCGGAACTGATACCGACATTGGAACAGATTACTGGCCAACTTCAATCAGAATGCAGCCCGAATTCACTTATGTTACATTCCTTCATACCTTATCGCACAACATAAGTATATTAAATATTAGAGTGCCCTGCATTTTTATGTGCGCGTGTCTCAAAACGAATGAGAGCGAACGAGAACAGACCATGCAGTGTGCTTTCATGAACAAGCTGACAGGAAATGTGCCTGCAATGCATCAATACTACCTCTTTTCTTCTCATTCATTACCCAATTTATTATCTCAGGGCTGACCAGAACTGTAAAAGTCATTCTCTGTTTTGTCACAATTTTAAATGTACTTCATAACTTCGTTGAGTTATTAAAATGTCATTTTACTGCGTGGTTCATTTTCCAACGGAAAGTTCAATTGAAGTTGTATCATCAAAATGGCTGACCAACGACAACAAAAAATGTTACTGGCCTGAAAATATAAAAAGTGATCAATTTGTGTCATTGGTAAAAGCTCATTCTTTTCCCTCCAACATTCAATGGACTAGCTTCAACTGTAAGGTTCTCAAAACATCAGGTGAGTCATAACAGAGGTTAAAATACTAATCTTAGGTCATAATTATAAATAATTATACCATCGATAAACAAATAGGGTTATAAATTAATGAATCAAATACCTATGGGTTTTATGGATTCAAATTTCCAGATTCTTATGACCGAGCCAGAGCTGCAGCAGTAAAAGCCGCTAATGCTAACAATAACCTCGATACGACCGGTGACGAAGATCTTGGAAGGGGGAAACGTAGCAGACGGGTCACCGCGAGCCAACGACCAAGAAACAGAAAGCGGTCGATATCTGAGAGTGACAGCGGTAGTCATGGTTCTGGATCTGTCAGCAGTCTAGGATTAATTTCAATTACCGATAGCTACCCGAAGAGAAGTCTTCTGGGATCCGCTCCATTGATTTCGGCAAATGAACTAAGTGGTAAATGTTTTTTAACTCAGGGAAAATTACTTGACTGTTGACTTAAAAGACTGATTTTAATTTTCGCTCATTCTAAAAATTCTAGGTTTGGTGTCCTACCCAACCCTGACGCTTTCGACGGCTGATGGAACGAAAGAATCTCTACCAGTTACATACAAAAGACCATCTTCTATTAGTGCTTCCCCAGCTGACACCAATCCCCCTGCACAAACGGCAAGCGACATAAAGAAAAGCAGAATCAAATTGAGAGGTAACGACACTTGTAGGCCCTTGCCCATATTCATATTAATCAATATAAAGTAATTATTGCTAACGTGATGTGAACTGTTTTTTATTTATCAGGTCCCACTGAAATTAACACTACAGGACTATCCTGGGATCAATCGCAGCATCAGTCCATTCGATGCAATGTAACTTTAGAGTCACTTCACACTGATATTCAGCAAATAAAACACGAACAACGACGTAATAATATAAAATAAATTTTGTAGTAAAAATTTAAAAAACTAATAATGCGTTTCAGCAAAATGTTTCTAAACGTGTATTTGCTCTTTTGTCCTTAATTATAGAATTTCACGAATTGGTGACCAATCAGCTAGTAAAAATATTAGACAACCAGTCCGAATTATTACGCAGATCAGCCGAAACAGCAACGTCCCACTCAGCACAACTGGAGTTTCCAGTAAATATTCCGTTATTGAGCTTGCCAGATTTTGACGCTTTCAACCAGTGGTTGACAGAAGAACATATTTCATCATACGTAAGAACATGTAACCAATAATATTGGGGTTTGTGGTAATTATTGAGTTTTGAAATGAGTGTTAAAAATGTGTGTATTTTTTACTATCAGGCTTGTCATTTAAGTTTTGTCGGTGGAAAGAATATACGGAGCATTACTAAACGACTACTAGCAACTTTGATTTCGAACGATCTTGCAAAACTTTTGAGTTTGACAGGGAAAGGAAAGAAGTCAGCTGCTGGTTTTGTTGATTCTGATAAATCGCCGAAGGGATTATTAAAGCTTCTTTACAGTAAGGTCTTTTTTGTAAATGCGATTTGATGGCCAATTTACAGAACTCTTGGCGATTTTAAAACTAATGTCTTGTTTTGTTATAGAAACCGTTCGTCAGACAAAGTACGGAGAAAAGGCTACGAACGAGGAGATAAATCAAGCAATTCGGGATTGGTTAAAGGGAGCCCCGGACAGGGCCGGAGGACGAGAGCAGAGAAGAAATCTAAAATGCTTAGCCAAAGGGGACGCCATTACTCAAAACGAAGCCAACAGCGTCGAAGACAGGACCGAAGAAACGCCCTTCTTAGCAGCATTAGGGTTAACGAATCAATAGCCTCGTCAAGTATTGAAAACAACAATGGATGCAGTAGTATTTTAAATATAGATAGTAGTAGCGCTAACAAACAAATATTATGTAGTTCTAGCAATAGTAACAATGTAGATTTATATAGCAACTTACATTTAGAAATTGAGAAAGACGATACAAATGAAACAGTACACAATATACAATTAGACTTAAGACGGTGGGTTTCCAAGCATAACGTAACACATTTTGCTGTTAGAGATTTGTTAACAATTTTAAAAATTTATGTCCCGGAAATTAATTTACCAAAGGATCCTAGGACCTTAATGCAAACGCCATATAAAATTAACGCTATAAAAATTAGTTCAGGTTCGTACGTATATTTTGATATAAAAAAATTAATTCAAACGAGAGTACACATTGGTTTAGAGGAAGGTACAAAAATTATATCCTTATCTGTTGGTGTTGATGGTATCCCAATCAGTAGAAGTAATAACAATCAATTTTGGCCTGTTTTAGGTATCCTAGACCAATGTATTAATAAGTATCCATTTGTTATTGGGATCTGGTTTGGGAGATCAAAACCCTCAAACTGTGACTTTTTGCAAACTTTTATTAATGACTGTTCATTGCTAGAAAAAAATGGAATTGATTGGAACGGGGCAAATCTAACATTCAAGATATCTAGAGTATTGGCTGATGCTCCTGCTAGGAGCTTTTTAAAAAGTATAAAAAATCACAACAGTTATTTTGGATGCGAAAGATGTAATATCGAAGGTGATTATTTAGGAAGGGTAGTCTATTCTGGAGAAAATGGTGCTGCAAGGACAGACATAACTTTCCGGGAAAGGCAACATGAAGATCACCATGTAGGCATGAGCAAGTTTTTACAATTAAAAATTGACATGGTTTCACAATTCCCGTTGGACTATCTGCATTTAGTGTGCTTAGGAGTGACACGCAAACTTGTTCGACTTTGGGTCAAAGGGCACGTACCTCATAAATTGCGATCCAGAGACGTAGAAAATATTTCGAGTAATTTATCAGCATTCATTAGATATTTTCCGTCCGA
The DNA here is from genome assembly GCA_004115045.4 of Sinella curviseta. Classification (NCBI taxonomy): domain Eukaryota; kingdom Metazoa; phylum Arthropoda; class Collembola; order Entomobryomorpha; family Entomobryidae; genus Sinella; species Sinella curviseta. The sequence goes on along the minus strand of CM023201.3, from coordinate 46,624,431 downwards.
TTTTCAAAGAAAACCCAGACCTTTAAAGGAAATTGACCACTTCAAAGGTACTGAATTTAGGACCTTTCTATTATATACAGGATTTCCTGCAATGAATTCCATCTTAGGGAAAGAAAACTTAAAGATATTTTTACTGTTGCACGCTGGAGTTTTCATTTTGTTGTCCAAGTTTTGTAATGATACCTGGTGGAATAATTTAGCACGTGAACTCCTTGACAAATTTGTGGAAAAGTGTTGCCGGACGTATGGCCATGAATTTATAACATATAATGTTCATAGCTTAAAGCATTTAGCCGATGATGCTCTTGTCCATGGGGACTTGGAAACATGTAGTACATTTAAGTTTGAAAGCTTCATGCAAACAATAAAGCGTATGGTACATAGTCATTCTTTTTTTGTAGAACAGGTTGCGAAGAGGATTATCGAGAACGATTTAATTAACCTTTATAATTCTAAAAAGCAAAGTTCTGGCATTGTGTTAAGCTGTAAACAAGGTGATAATTGTTTTATGCTAAGAAATAATACTGTTGTTCTTCTTATTAGGCGCCTAGATGTGTTAGGGAATAATTACGAGTGTTTAGTATATACCAGAAAACGTAATGTTAAAGTTTACCCTTTCGATAGCTCACTTTTAGGAATCTATTTTGTGGATTCACCTGTCACAATTAGCATGTCAATCAACGAAGATAGCATTCTATGTAAGTACATAAGGTTGCCATTTGAAAATTCGTTTATTTGTATACCATTATTGCATAGTGTAATGTAGAGTATGTATTCATGTTATGAATATTAATAACAAGTGTACTGTTAATGATAACGGATGTATTATATTTATAAGTTGTAATAGGTATGTATTTGTGTATGTACCAGTATGTATTTAAAGCATCTATATACTGTTCTGACAGTGATTCGCTTTATAATATTGATGGGTTTAATTTAATTCGTAAGTTAATGTCTGAATGGTTAGTTTACATAAATTATTCTGTGTAATTAATGTGGTCAAGAAATAAAAGCTCTTGTTTGTTTGCTTTGTACACATTAATTGTGATTGTAAATTGCACTATTAATTATTTGGACCGTTATTTGAGATGCGGCAAGTGCTCGGCTTTGATTCTGTTTTGGGGTGGAAAGCCGAATTTTGGTATTCCGGCCGAATTCGGATTCCCGAATTCACCCCGATTTCTTTCAAAGCGTCAAGCCCATAATATATCCCGAATCGTGTAGCCAACTCAAGACGGAATCAGGCCCAACTTCTTTTTGTGCATCGGGATAATTAATTAATCAGTATTACTTTATTACCAAATCTGTTGACCCGATGAGAAATGAAAAAAAGTCGTAGGGAAATTTCTCATCTTCTGGCATCAGTAGCTATTTTTAAATTTCATACTCCACTTGCGATTTAATTTATTTTACATCAGGAAATGCATGGCATATAACTAAATGGTGGAACTATTTTGACGGGATGCACTGTCGGAATCTCTATGTGCATGGTGTACTTTTGAATACTATATACGTATTTATGTGTGTAGCTTGCTGAAATTCAGTAGACGAATGAAACTGATGTATGCAAGCTAAGAGCCATTTTTATTTTTTATCGCAAATGCAAGTAAAGCTAGTTTCACATCAAAAGAGTTCTGGCTGCGCTGGAAAACTCATATAGAAACTTTTTATGGCTGCTTGTAAGGTTCTGGCAGTGTGCATAATAAATCCACATTACTCATCACAGCAAGACAAAGAGAGAGTTTTCCTCTTTACCATTTGCCAGTAATGTGATGATATGTCTTCTGTGAATTAAATACATAGAATAAAAATGTACACAAGAGCTACGTTATTAAATATAGTTGCCTTATTGTTTGCTCGTAATAACGTGATGAAACTCTAATGTAAACAAACGAGAAAGCAGAAGGAGAAATCAGACGATATGGTCGACAGTATATAGTCTAGATTCTAGATAACATTTTGTATCTCAACAAAAATGCAATTGTATATACGCAACAGCAAGGGAAAATGTTTTACAAGTTCTGTTTGTATCTGACAATAACGCTGTTAGCTTCGTCATTGCCGTCGTCATCATCATCTTTATTGTTTGCCCTACATCTTTTCTCTATCTGCTGGTGGATAACAATAAGTAAATAGAAATCAACTTCCAGTGTATCAAATAAATGATAAAGCCTTAATGTTTCTTCATCCATCTTTCTTTTCCGCCTGTAATCAGAAATGGCAACATTTTAGTTTCTTTTATGTATTTTTATAATATACCAAAAAAAACTCCAACCCCACACGACCGCCACCACCACACACATTCAACTCACTCTTGGAGAAAAGTACATAAATAAGTCGGTGGAAGATAGAAAGTTAAATCAAATAAAAGAAAAATTGTCAAAGTTTTATGCTTGGGGTTTCTTATCCATATATTATCCGTGTGCCCCAAGTAAAATAAAATTATTTTCGGGTAGCTGCAGGAATGAATGTCTTTTTTTTGCTGTTACTACTACTGCGATGCTCCTTTTCTAATATGCTGATTTGATGGAGCTTTATCCAAGTCACATGAAAACATTGTATATACATACGTATATACATTATTTTTCCTGGTAAGTTACCCCTTTTTAAGCAGCACGACATTTACTTCTTTCGACTGTCTCTTGACAGTGTCTTTAGAAAAAAAAGCACAAAAATGTGGACAAGTTTTTGCATGTGGCAGTAACATGAATGGTGTGTTCTAAAACGAAGATATTCTGCATAAAGTCTCATCCTAAAGCGTACCTAAAAATAAGTACTTACGTGCTACTTAAATATGGTGCTCTTGGTGGTGTGTTGTGGTGGTGGTGGGAGAGGGAGAGAGAGAGAGAGAGAGAGAATAAGGGAGTAATATAAAAAATCGTACCACAGTGGAGTTAGAATTTACGGCAGGCTCATTTTCCAACGAGAAAGAGAAAGTGGGGAAAGTGAGCAGCTTCATAAATACACATTTTTGCATACATTTAACTTATGAAGCTTCTGCTTGTGAAAAAGACCAATAGAAAATAAAGTCAAGAAGAAGAAGGGAATGGAGAAGCTTCCTTTCTCGGGCTCTTGAATCATAATATAGTGCACATTTAGATGAGAGGGAGCGGGCTTTAAGTAGGCACAAAAATACTTTTTCTCCTTCTTTTTTCTTCTTTTTACAAAAGAGGTATGTGTGATATAGCGATACATACATGACAATGGCGAAAAACAGTATAGTATAGAGTAACGCACCCGAGTTTTTTTGTCCCTTTTTTTCTTTTCACATTTGCAAAAAGATTTCATTTAGATAAACTGGCTTTGCATCACTTTAGTACTCCTACTTACACAAAAAGAGAAGACGGAATCATTTTACCATATTATTATTGTTTTGTATTTTTCCCATCTCGCACAACAATAAAAAAAAGAATACTAGTCAGTTTCAGTTTCCTTCCGCACTTTTTAGCAGGCAGTAAAGAATAGAAAAAGGAGAAGCTCTGAAAGAGGAATTCAAAGTTGATGGCATTTGATTATAAGAGAAAAGGGAAAATGTAATAGTTGTCTGTTATTCGGCTGACAAAGGGTCTGAAATTGAAATCGGTGCAGCAGACAATGCATCAAATCAAGAATGATGACTAGTAGTCGTGTTTTTGTTCGTGGTGTTCAATGCGCTGTATTCCAAATCTATGTATTATGTAACGGTAATCTGGCTGGCAGGACGCTGACAGCCAGCTTCTATTCTCAACTGCATTTTCCAAGTGATGAAAGCTGTTTTTATTATCATTATTGCCACGGGTTTGAACAGGAAAAGTAGACTGGTACTTTTTTTGTAAAATATATTATTACACAAGTAATGCATTATATCTTTATTGATTTTTCATACTATTGGTTTTTATTATATGTGTTTTACAGCATTCCCACTGGACCTACGCCAGTTATGCCTAGTCTGGTAAGTCGGCGAACCGGTTTTTTACTTTACTTTTCAAGAAAAAACTATTCTCATCCCATTCACCAGCTTAACTTATAATATATTACACTACGATGTGCAGTACTGAGTACTGACTACCCTCATATACGTAATGGTCGTAGGAAACAGTACAGTAGTTTTAGCTTTAGATATTTTATTAGAATGTCATCTCCCTTCTTCCTTCCACTCTTTTTTTTCTAGCGCGACTCCTATAATTCCACCATGATTTTATGACAAATTGGTTACATTTTACTAGGGGTCATTTGATTCGGTTGACTCGATAAACGAAAGAGGATTTTACGACGACAACTCTTTTTTTCTCCCTTTTTATTGCAGTAGTGGAGTGGTCATTGTTGGAACGGCGCTTTGTGTTGCCATTGGGGTTCCCATTGTGCTCGAAAACAAAAGCCAACCTGGGGACGAACCAAAGCAAGAAATGGTCCGCAAATTACTCGCCGAAGTGCCGCTCGTCGATGGGTAAAAACACAAATTTTATGACTTCATCAAAAGAAAAGAATCTTTGTACTCATGCATGCATGTCATGTGTTTCTAGACAAATCCATTACATGTACATATAACAGAGTGGATCTAACATAAAACTTCTGATTCTGATTTAATTAATCAGGAGGAAAGAAGCTCTCTAGGTTTAACGATTTCATTTATCATCTAGCTTGTCAGTCTGTCTGTCTGTCGTGAATGTAGAGGATGTACGAACACATGTAATCATTCCCGTTTTCTCAAGGGCAATAAAAACGACATGGGGACATGTTGATCATTGTCAGATAAGATTAACAAGTGTCTCACATGAAAAATGTTCTGGGAACATAAGGTGCATATAAAAAGTACTTTATATTACAGAATGCAGACAACTACATACCATCAGATATAAGCCTTTCTTGGGAGCTTGCATCACGTCACCCCAAAGACGGTCCACTTTTATGGGTTTTTCCGCTCATTACTTCTCCACTTCCAGTTTAGCCATATCTTTTTTAATGTTTCTCATCGCTGACGTACTGAGTTGCTATTATACCGCACTGTGCGCGTAATAAAACCACACATACATTTGCATTAAGCAATAATATGTCATCGAAATAATTGCACAAAGCTTTCACCCAGTCTTGATTCCATCTGAAACTCATGGAATTTGAAATAAAGTAGAGCTCTCATTAAATTAGCCACAGGGGCCAACGCCATTAACAAATCTGCCAGCTGTCCCTCTACAATGCCATTCATTCCGACCGTTTCTTTATCCATTTCCCAAAATTATATTATTTTTAGAAACTCCTGGCAGTATACATAATACTATATATTTGGGCCGTAAAGTGAAATTTAAGAAAGCGACCAAAGTTACACATGGGCTAAAAAGGATGACATGGTTGGGCTCACACAGGCGTCTACGGTTCCAACCCAACAACGGAGCACGCAATCAGTAGGCAAAGCATCACTGAAAAGTTTTTGAAAGCAAGTTGAAAATAAACTTGTATGGACAGCAACAGTAGTCGTAGTAGTAGTAGTAGTAGTAAATTAGGTATTCATAAATTCTCAACGGGCATTCAACTGAGAAGCATGCACTTCTTTGCATATAAGAAATCGCTGATACACATGCACAGATTGTAGTAGAGTTAGTATTAAATAGATATGCGGGAAGGTAGATGTTATAAGGAAACAGTTAAAGCGAGTTCCGTATCTACTCCTTTTTCAGCCGTGTTGTTCGAGAGATGCGGTGAAATTTACAAAGTAAAAGTAGCTTTATTATTTCAAAACCTAGTCAACTATGTTTTATACAAAAGAGTAGTCGTAGAAAAAGTACACGAATGAAGTGGTAGCAAACACACATACACACATATATATAGAAACTTGTCAGCAAGTCAGATCACGATCACATGCAATTACGAGAACGGAAATCCTAGTGGCACGCACTGAGCCGGTAGTTTTGTGTATAGCAAAAGGAACACAGAAATGCATATATGTATGTGTCGAGACAAAAGTACGAAAATATATGGCTGAGCGTTTGTAAAAGCAAAGTAAAAGATTTACTTCTCGTTCACTCTTTATTTCTCTCGATACAAAATGGTATTTTAGAGTCACGAGTGAATGGACGAAAAGAGAGAGAGAGAAAATGTTTAAGTCACGCTGTGAGCTTCTAACCTGAACCTGAGAAACGAGCGAATGAATTCAACTCGTTTGTCTACTACACACAGTTACTTTAGCACATTATTATCATCATCATCCAACTAACAGGATATATATACAAGTGAAAGTAAGTTGTTATGTGTGATGCAAGGGCGGTTTGGAAGCAGCTGTAAATAGTGAATTAGACAGATTTGGAATTCGGGAATATATGTACATATTATCAAAAGTGGCTCAACGTGGCTTTTGGTCCATTTAGTCTCGCTCTGAACGCACAGTGTTTATGCAATGATTGAGCACTTTACTTCGATGGACTTTGAACTCTGTATTTCAAAAAAAATATATGCCTATTGTTATTACCACCACCTTCGCAGTAGTAGCAGCAGGAATAACTACAACCCCATCACCTCTCTCTGTTATAATAATAGGTAGGTAGACAAAATGTATTTGTAATCGAGTGGGCAGTATATATGCTAGTTAGTACTATATTGCTATGTGCTGTGTATGTGTATGTGAGAATGTGATGGAAAACCTCTTTAGCACCACTCGAAAACATTTTTTCTCCCTTTTTTCATTCCCTTTCCCTCTGATCCTCGAGACTCGTTAACAATGTAGTTTTTCTTGCTCACAGTCAGAGAGCTAGCTTTAAATTTCCCACTGGTGCAGTTAGTTTAGTTGGGTGTTTGATGCATATCTCTCACTCACCAGAATTATTATGTAGTTTCAAGTTAGTTGAGACGCCCAAACGAGTCTGTTCTAAGGACGAATGGGGAGCAGTCAAGCCAGCCAGGTGGCAATGGAGCGTGACACTATCGCGTCAACAGCGGAAACTTTCCAATCTCGTTTTTCTTTCCTCGGAGCTTAGCTAGAGTGGTGGGTACCTGCTGCTGCTACTACTCAAAACTACTGTTTGTTAGTTGCGTCCATGCTACCTACTTAGCCACCAGTGCCGAGGTTCATAATACAATTGCTCAATTCGATGATATGCGTAGATACATATATATTCATGCGTATAGTTGGTGAAAGAAGCAACAAACACAAAGCCTGCAGCGGAATCAATTTCACTTTATGAGTTACACTAGAAAGCTCTCACGAATTCTTTGCACTTATTTTCCTACCTCCAAGTCTGGAACGCCCGTTTCCTCCGCAAAATTTAACCAAAATAGCATAATACATGCCATTTGCTCAGACATGCCATCATGACGGTCTTCATTCTCATCATCAAAATCATACATATTGTATATAGAGACATACAAGTAACGAGTAACGACATATCTCATCACAACTGATCGTCGTGAATCATGAAAGCTGCATTCATTTATTTATACAGTTTGAAGTGAAAGCACATGTATGTGTGTAGACAAAAGGTATACGCTGAGGATGAGCTCAAGTCCATACATTGAGGTATATTAGTTTAGTAGAGCGATGCAACACGAAACAGAGAGCAAGGACCGCCGTCGTATAATCTAGACACCCTCTCTCTCTCTCGCACATGAGTCTAGTTTTAAGAGAATGATAGTGTTGTTGAACGATTCCTCATGTATGACGTGCTACATGTGAAGCACTTTCCTATATTGCCACCAAAGCAAGCACACAAGAGTGTTGATAACACGATGCAAAAGGAAAACCCCAACGGAAATTTACTGTAATACTCGGAAATGGGCAATTCATTTCAAGAAATCTCGATGACATTGGAGACGACGACGATGAAATGGAAGAAGAGGGTTCACAAGGAGCAGCAGTAGACAGATCACCACCACCAACGATGCTGTTGATGATCATGATCATGGTGATATGATATAGTCGTCGTGGTGGTGGCGGTCTTCTCCAACAGCAAGAGAAAGCGCAATATTGTTATATACAACAGCCATGGTGGTGGTGGTGGTGGTGATTGTGTGAAAGTAATAGGATGCCCAAATAGGTATATAAAAAGAATGAGAAAAAATAAGAGGGAAATGAGAGAGGGAAAGAGAGATGAGAGAAGAGTGGCGAAGCACTGGTACACTTTTCAAGGGAGAAAGAGAAAAAAGTGTGAGCGTAAAGTTGTTAGTAAAGTAGTATCAGAAAATGTCCTTGTTCTTTCTTCTCGTGTTCTCCGTTTTGCAGCACCAGCATTATCATCATCATCATCATCGTGTACATGTGGTGCATTTTACTCATAATATACACAGCAGATTTTTTTTGCAATTCTCAGCATATTAGAACGGAAGGAGAAAGAGAAAGAAATCTATGTGGTTGTGTCGTTGCCCGAGGAAAATGAGAATAAAGAAGTAGTCGAAATTGCCAGGCACGCTGTTCGTTTTCCTTTATTGCTCTTCGCGAACTAATGCATATAGGGATTTTATATATGTCGACCCCTGTTTTATATTTGAACTCACCATCATCACACATATGCCATGCCATGCATCTCTTTATTTCATTCATTCCTATTTGACTTTCATATTAACAGCGTGTGCAATGACCGTCCGTTTTTTATAATCATAAAAGAGAAATTTCCACTTGTATTATATTTTTTTAACAAACTAAACAACACGTGATGTTTGTATCTTAAGTTTTATCTGTATCCTGCTCGGCATTATGGTATTACTAGATAAAGCAGTATACATAACACGACATGCAAAAATCGTAACAGTTTCTTCCTACGACCAATAAAGAATATCACCTCACTGGTTTTTTTCCATTTTATTTTTTATCAAAGCCATAACGATTTTCCTTGGAATCTGAGAAAGTTCCTGCAGAATCAGCTTCGGGATCTCAAATTCGACACCGACCTGAGAAAGGTATGTGCAATACAAAAAAATGTAATTCAAACTGTTCTTGCTATTTTTGTGCGTAAGTGTGTCATGTTTTTTATTACCTTCCTTCCCCCAAAAAAGTAATATTGCATACGAAGCGTTTATACAACAGCTCTAGATACTCTTCTTTAACCTTGTTGCTGCCGTTGAAGAAGTAGAAATAGTTTAGATCTACATCAGGCAATAATAGGAGCCGAAGAAATGAGCGCTAACGAAAAATAAACATGTTGAATAAAGGGCAAAAAACTCTAGATATCGGAGTATTCTAGTACGTAACTCTAGCATACCTTCACAATACCCACTTTTACGTTACGTCTTCCTTCTTTTTGCCACTCCGGTTTCCTGTGTGCTACTCCTAATTCTCCATTCACTCACTCTCTCAGATTTTTTCCCTATTTTCAGCCTCCTCGGATGGAAGATAGATCCGCACTTTCTCTTTTCAAATTTTCTGCTCGCTTCAAAGGCAGCTTAATTTAAGGGAGTGATTTGGAATTCTTGACGTCACTTATACAAGACTTTTTAAAAAGGGGAAAGAGAAGGCGAACAACACAAAGATTACTAGATTTTAGACTGAGCCCATGTCTTTTTCTTCATCTGCCCTAGTAATAATATATAGCTGTACATCCAATATAAACTGCACGTGTTGAAACTGTTGAGTGTGTGAAGATCTTAGATGTAATTTGTAATGTATGTACTTTTTTTACACACTTCAACACTCACAGGCGGATCCTTTTGCTGGGAGCGTTTGGTCGCACACAGACCTTGTTCGCCTCAGGATCGGAGGTGTTGGAGCTCAGGTATCGTACTTTTAATGACATTCTTTTGTTGATATTATGTGTCCCGCTTTCCTTTACTAGATCATCTTTACTTTTATTTCCCAATTCCCAATCCTGTCTTTCTTGTCTGGATTTTTCGTTTCGTAAACCGAGTACTCTACCATCATCATCACCAGCAAACGCCGACTCTAAAAGCGTTGAAAGAAGCTGGTGGTATATAATGGTAGTGGTAGTATTACATGGTTTGGTATTTTTCACTGTAAGATTTTACTGGAGCAGCTAGCCCAATTTTGTTTTCTTTTCCAATTGCCGTGTTTCTTTGATTTCGCCTTTTTGTTCACTCAATGAGGAAGGAATGTTATAATTGGAATGCTAAATCTGAAATATATATATGTATATAAATATATTATATTCGTTTTATCAAGGACATGACGTTAATAAGGAATCTTTTTTTTTTGTATTTGTACAATTTGTTTTTGAAATCTTTCCAGCTGTGGTCAGCCTACGTGCCTTGTTCAGCACAACATTTGGATGCCGTGCAGATTGCTGTGGAGCAGATCGATGTTATTCGCAGACTAGTAGAGAAATATCCTGCTTACCTGACCATCGTAACGACGGCAAGAGGTTAGTAGTCCCACTTTCTATCCTGTATAGTAGTTAAATATGTACATAACTCCATACACTCTTTTTATGGTCTGTGCCTATTTTTAACATGGACGTTCAGTCAGTCAGAAGATGGTGAAGATGTCGGGAGTAAGAGAAAAGTGCTACAAATTTTATAAATTGAGAAGATAATCTGGTCACATACAGGCATGTACTCAAAAGGCATAACGAATATTTTTGGTTTTTATTTCCTTTAGCTTAGCCTTTCGTTAGTTTTGGAGCTGAGAATAAGACGATAAAATTTTTGACCCATTACTTGAGTAGACTCTCTGCTATACTGGCTAGTTTTTAAGGCGATGTGACTATATAGTATTTTAAGTATATATTAGTATTGCTTTTAAGCTTTCTGTTTTGTTGTGTTGCTACCACTCAACCAAAATGGGTAACGAACAATTTCGGTTAGGGTGAAAGTGAAGAGTCAGGAGAGTCAACATTCATGGAGGAGAGTCAGGAGTATAGAAGCGAATCTGTTCATTTCGTTACCACTTTTCATTACACCAACAGAATACGTCGACATAAAGTAAGAAAAACAGAAAAGATCACAGTGACCAACCTAATCACTTTAGTGGTTCCCATAAACTGGAAAAAAAACTTTTTTTACATTCAGCTCAACGAAAGCGATGGTACAAACTCACTACTACTGGCAATGCATTAACTAAAGCCATCTAAAATATATTCCTACTTACTTTTACATCCACGCAATTTATATACCTACCTACCTATGTATGTTTACCTACTTTGTACTCAATACTGTTGTTGTGGTTCGTGGTACAGTGCCACCGCCATCATTGTCGTCGTCATCCTTGAATTATGCCATGAAAAATATATCGTTTTCTGTACCGCTGTTGTAGCTGCTCTTCTTCGTTGAGGGTTAAGACCGTATTTTTCTCCGTTCCTTTGTGTTGCTTTTTTTTGCAAGGAAGAAAAATTGCTGTCTGTTTTTTATATTACATTACGTACACGCAGAAAGAGAGAGATAAGGAATACCTCTAAAGTGCATGGATTTGCCTTTCGTTCGCGTACGCATACTTTCAGGTTAGTAGGTAAGAGGCAATAAAAAATACCGGGATCGTTTTAGACTGAATAACTGAAGAAGAGATCTATCTCTGTGTATTATGTTATTATTATTATTATTATAGTGTGCGGCTCAGAGTGCTCAACCAGCGACAACTACGACGAAGTAAAGTGCACTTGAGGGAAAAGTTGTTATTCTTATGCTATTGTGTGAAGATATGCCTATCTACAGACAACTGAAATGTTTACTTGTATTGCCTACTACACGTACCTATGTATCTTTTTTGTTTTTTTCTCTATTCTATATATAATAAACTTATCTGAGTACACGGTATGAGTATAAGTGGTGTATGATGTAATAGACACACATTTGCAATTTCTTCAGCGTTTACGTAGGGTTCAAAAGCACAATGCGATGGAAGCGGCGGCAGAGTAATGTGTTGGAAAATAGGAAAATTTCTTTTTTGCTGCTCCTTTCATTCCCATTCTTACAAAAGACTTTTTTTGTACAAAAATTGGGAACATGGTGTAAGCAAAGCCATGTGAAGTGTAAGTGAATACTATGAATGTATGAATTTGTCCTATTTATCCATGCGACTTTTTTTCTGTGTGTGTATGGGAATGCTGTTACTCTTAAGGATGAATACTATCCGACATTGCGACGCATAGGCACCTACTATCATCCACCATCATCATAACCGTCGTGATCCATCGAGACAAATCTACCTTTTTTGCCCAAGTTATTGCAGTGTAATAGGGAAACTACAGACCTCATGGCTTGGGTTTTCTTTCTTGAAATAGCGATGGCGAGAGAGGAGAGAGACAGAGAATAGGGTATACATGATCATCACAACGAGACGATGCTTTTGAGGAGGAAAATCCTTTTCCTGAAAAGTCCTCTTATATTTTTTATATGCACATAATACAAAATGACTTCCTTAGTGTGTGCTTCTTTTTCGTTGCCAGCAGTGCACTAAGCGGCAGGCCGGGCGGTCATCATCATCATCATGAATTTGCGTGTATGCATATGACGATTTCAAAGTTGGTCGAGTTCCACCTTGGAACCCAATGGATTTTGTAGAGTTTTGGACGCTGATTCCAACGGTGCCATTCACATGCTGGAACTCGACCCCCATTGGGAGTTGTGACGATTTCAAAATCCTTCGCTCGTATTCCCTCCTGCATTAACTTTCAGATTTGAAACCGTCACAACTCCCAATGGGGGTCGAGTTCCAGCATGTGAATGGCACCGTTGGAATCAGCGTCCAAAACTCTACAAAATCCATTGGGTTCCAAGGTGGAACTCCACCAACTTTGAAATCGTCATATGCATACACGTGAACTCATGTGATCGCGGACGACATAGGCCCTCGCAATGTTACGGCCGCTTAGTGCAGTGGTGGTGCCCATCGTTTTGCTTATTTTTCTTCTTCTACATTTCCTCGAACGTGAACAAGAAACAGAAATGATGAGCTCATGCATTTTTGTAACTGGAGGCAAAAGTATGAAAAGGGACTACTGGTCTTGGTGGTGATGTTAAGTAAGTAAAAGGATAAAATGTATGTGCCTCCACCAAATGGGCTAACAGCTATGTAAAAAGGAGAGAGCGTGCCCATATAAATAATATATAAAAATATATGGACATCATGAGATGCCTCCACATTCACTTCTCGCTTCTTGTTGACTCTCGACTTGCATCACAAATTTCTTTTTCTTCTTATTCCTCTTCTCTCCCTTGTTCTGGAGAAAATATCACAAAACTTTTGTAACAGTTACGACATGACTACTGCCTCTAGTAAATATAATGTACATAGAATAAAACCCAAGTACATATACACCTTCATACCAACTTTGTCTTTCTCCGAATAATAGCATAAGAATAGCCTGCTCGTCCGTGGCATGTAAAAGAAAAGTTTATCCTCAACTCCTCAACTTTCAATATAAATACAATAAAGGTTACACATGATATGGATGATCACTACTCCAGCAAGATTATGGGATTTCAATAATGTATCTGATGATACCTACATATATGTGTAAATTCTTACTCGAGTTTTACATTCTAGAGATTTTTTTGTTCATAATAAAGGGTTACATACATTCATACATATATCGTTCCATACTTTCAAGTTTATTCTTTCAGCACCAAGGTGGCACCGTCTTTACAAGGAAAAAGCACAAAGTTGTTATGAATCACCTATTTTTAGTTGATTTCCTGTTCTTGGAATGTTTTGTGTGCGCATTATGACCCGATAGTTAACTGTATTAGCCGTATAATACATATTTGTCTACTTTTCTCTCAAGTATATTAATTGCACACTTGTACTAATAATCTTCTCTCTCTTCTGTTATAATAATGGTCCTTCTCCAGGCCTATTCTCTCCGAATTTTTAGTACTGATGTCGTCCTCCTTTCTGTAACTTATGGTAAAATAAAGATGATGGGCTGTTAACTAACGAAAAGGTGCATGTTGAGTGGTCTTTTACTTCTTACTTTTCCAAGTAAAACCAGGTTGGTTAGTAGGAGTAAGGAGGTGGAGGAGGAGAATACACTTGTACCATAATCTTGTGCTTTCCCTACGGTGATGTAGTGATGGTAGTGGTGGTGTATATAACACCAGAATATTCTATTTTTGTGTAAGTAAACAATGATTAGAAGGAGGGTTAGAGTTTCTCTTCAATTTTCTATACCCACATGTATGTATGTATATCTTTCATGTGAAAGTGGGATATGTGGAAGGGATGAATGGTTTTAAAAAACTCTTAAGACAACCATGCTTTTCTTTTCTCCTTGTTAGTAGCTCTTGTGCATTCTCTGTTACTTCTTATTATACGCTTTCTCTACGTGGCCGTAAGCAGGGCAGAGATGAGGATGATACTTGAACATAGCAGATGATGGGATGTGAAATGGCGTAGTATAAGAAGAAGGAGAAGGGCTCACCACCGTAACTTAAAGCACAAGTTTTCAGGTTGTTGTATGTATGTGCTAATAGTTGTGGGATACATATGCCCATGTATGGAGTGGAAATGCGAAGCTAGTCCTACTGATGACTGGGACGACTAAAAAGTTTTCGTTGAACAAGAAGCGTCTCAGCGAGTCTGATAGTAATATGTCCTTACATGTTTCCAGCCTCATCTTCAAAAAACTGTGTGTGTGTGCTAGTTAAAAAGTGTACATGAAGTATAAGAAAACAAAGCTAAAACTAAGAAAAGGAGGAAAGTCTATTGAATCTTCATCCTACTTTCTCCAAACGAGCTATGAAAATGGAAAAGTTTTTTTTCTTCGTCTTCTTCTTCTGGTTTTCTCCTTGTTCACTTTTACTTGTTCAGTTTTCTCTTCTCCTCTTTTCAATACTTGTTTAGAAGAAAAGGAAAGAATAGGAGAGGAGGAAGACGAAGAAGAAATAGGAAAAAAGGGAAAACCGTAGAGGAGCATTGACAGTACTAAAAGTCGAGAACGAAAAAAAAATGTTTATTTGATTTAGGCTCAAGGTGCACTTTGACTACTTCTCAATGAAAGCGTATAAAAGTAAGAGGAGACAATATATTAGACGCTGTATATAATACACATTTGCCGATGCACAGACAATGGGAAAAAACAAGAAGAAGAAGAAAAAAAAACGAGAAAAGAAAGGAGTTATACGACTGTCTCCAAGAATAAAGGAAAGGAGGTTAGGCGTGAAGACGCGATATACTGTTCTCCAAATCTTCACATTTTGACATTCACACTTAAGTAATATCCAAGTTTTTTTCTAGATCAAAGATACAAAACCCATTCTGTTTGAAGGTAATGGCGTAGTGGTGTGTTGTTGTACAATTGGGAAATGTAAAGAATTTTTTTTGTTGAATGAGAGGCGAAGGTTTAAAGGAACAGAGGAATCGTGTCGACTTTTTTGTGTCTATGTGAAAATCTAAAGTGTTTTATTTTGGGAGAGGTCGGGTTGAGTTTGAAAAAATAAATAAAACAGACAGATAGAGAAAATAGGTTTATGGTAGCTTTTAAGATACAACTAGGGATGCCAGCTGGCTACGCTCAGCAAATTTATTAATTATCATTCCCAAACATGGAAATCGAAAATCTGTTGAGTTAAACGTATAAATGTCTCAGTGTGCCCTCGATGTCGGTATTTGTTTCCGCAGCTGCATATCTCAGAATAGATACAATGCCCTGCTTCACGCATTTTACACCATCTCAAAATATGACCCATTCCCATATCATTCCTCCCCAGCATATCAAACCTTTTCAGTAAGTCTCCAACTTTTCCCAGCATACGTCCTATGTTTGCAAACTTGAGAATGGGCACCTGCATTTAGAACGGGCACCTGCATTTAGAACGGGCACCTGCATTTAGAACGGGCACCTGCATTTAGAACGGGCACCTGCATTTAGAACGGGCACCTGCATTTAGAACGGGCACCTGCATTTAGAACGGGCACCTGCATTTAAAACGGGCACCTGCATTTAGAACGGGCACCTGCATTTAGAACGGGCACCTGCATTTAAAACGGACAACTGCATTTAAAACGGGCACCTGCATTTAGAACGGGCACCTGTATTTAAAACGGACACCTGCATTTAGAACAGGCACCTGCATTTAGAACAGGCACCTGCATTTAGAACAGGCACCTGCATTTAGAACAGGCACCTGCATTTAGAACAGGCACCTGCATTTAGAACGGGCACCTGCATTTAGAACGGGCACCTGCATTTAGAACGGGCACCTGCATTTAAAACGGACAACTGCATTTAAAACGGGCACCTGCATTTAGAACGGGCACCTGTATTTAAAACGGACACCTGCATTTAGAACAGGCACCTGCATTTAGAACAGGCACCTGCATTTAGAACAGGCACCTGCATTTAGAACAGGCACCTGCATTTAGAACAGGCACCTGCATTTAGAACAGGCACCTGCATTTAGAACAGGCACCTGCATTTAGAACGGGCACCTGCATTTAGAACGGGCACCTGCATTTAGAACGGGCACCTGCATTTAGAACGGGCACCTGCATTTAGAACGGGCACCTGCATTTAGAACAGGCACCTGCATTTAGAACGGGCACCTGCATTTAAAACGGGCACCTGCATTTAGAACGGGCACCTGTATTTAAAACGGACACCTGCATTTAGAACAGGCACCTGCATTTAGAACAGGCACCTGCATTTAGAACAGGCACCTGCATTTAGAACAGGCACCTGCATTTAGAACAGGCACCTGCATTTAGAACAGGCACCTGCATTTAGAACAGGCACCTGCATTTAGAACGGGCACCTGCATTTAGAACGGGCACCTGCATTTAGAACGGGCACCTGCATTTAGAACGGGCACCTGCATTTAGAACGGGCACCTGCATTTAGAACGGGCACCTGCATTTAGAACGGGCACCTGTATTTAAAACGGACACCTGCATTTAAAACGGGCACCTGCATTTAGAACAGGCACCTGCATTTAGAACGGGCACCTGCATTTAAAACGGGCACCTGCATTTACAACGGGCACCTGCATTTACAACGGGCACCTGCATTTACAACGGGCACCTGCATTTACAACGGGCACCTGCATTTAGAACAGGCACCTGCATTTAGAACGGGCACCTGCATTTAGAACAGGCACCTGCATTTAGAACGGGCACCTGCATTTAAAACGGGCACCTGCATTTAGAACGGGCACCTGCATTAAGAACAGGCACCTGCATTAAGAACAGGCACCTGCATTGAAATACGCATTGAACTATAGCTATGCTATAGCTCCCAAAATACAGCGACACCTACTGGGTGATTTTGTAACTACTTCAAGCTATTCATTCTTGTAGTTCATATATTTGATACTGGGGGCGTCTCAAAGTGAGGGCGGCTTTCGGAAACGGTGCTTAATATATATGATATATACATATGTAAGTACATTTTGTATGTTGTTCTTCGATATAGTTCCTGAGGTTGGTTGTTTTCTCTTCTTTACCCACCACATATTTTGTGTATCTTGATGTTTCTGATCTGATACACATCCTTGAATCCTTTTATTTATTTTTTATTTATTTTTTTCGGGAACCCGTCCAAAGATTCCTAAGGTAGCCGGTTGACGTACCTTTTTGTGTACAAAATAAAGTCTAGTACAAAAAGTATTTGCATTTATTTTCATACACATACAGCATAATGCAAAATGCTAGCATAGTGAGCAAGAAAAGTTAAAAAATGCTTTCTGCTTCCTTCACTGAGAATTTGAAAAGGATGAGAATGAAGATAATAATATGACAGTGGTGTGTTTACAGAGATGAGTGAATAAACGAGCTCATTTGACTGAATGAAATTCTTCCTTCTTCTTTTTCACTCTCGTTGCGTTTCTTGTTTGCTCACTGCCTTTCTCATTTCTTACCAACCGACTAGCTCAATGTACAAGTCTAGTAGAAAATACATGTTTGCCAATGCCAGGAGGCTGTAATCTAGTTCTTTCCCTTATGTTTCCATTTACATCATTGCCCAAGTGTTTACTTCATTTTTATTAGGTATTTCTTCAGGAAAACATAATATACTACACCTAGTTGAGTAAAGTACCATTTTTCTCTTCCTGTTTAAAATACAGACATTGTACAGATTTTATATGCACTCCAGTGAAGAATACGCATGCATTCAGGAAAAGTTAGCTCACTTTACTCATCCACCTTTTATAATTCAACTCATTTCATGCCTTACAAACTTGATCATCGCACGAAATCATCCAGCATGGGAATGCAAAAGTCATTTTTGTACAAGAGTGCGTGGATTTCCTTTATACTTATGAATTGTGAATGAGATCATGTTTACCTATGTCTTTGCTCACTTGTTTAGTCCTTTGCTTTGCTACTCTCTCATGCTGTTTGCTGGTCCAGCTGTTAAATAAAAAGCGAGTTGCATAAATGCATGCATAATGATGTGATCATCTTCATGCATTCATAATAAGCTAGCAGAGCTTTACACCGGCAAAAGTGTGTGAAAAAACAAAGGATAAATGTATAAGCAGAATGTAAAGTGCACATACACACCCATAACTAGCACGATATATCATCTTTTTTTGGTGATCTGTACTTGTATCATCATCAAACAAAGTGTTTCTCTCTCATCCTTTTCCTACGTATCCTGTCCTTTTTCCCTCTTTCATATTTTATTTATACTTATGCTAAGCTAGTTTATCTTCCCTCAGTGTAGTGTCGCATATTTTTATCTTCCTTGCTCGGTGACTAAGGTTGTTCCTCTTTTCTTTCCGTCTGCTTCTCGTCTGAATTTGTAGTAGAGTGCAGATCCTACTCTGGTTACTTCACATGGCTTTTAAATTTTCTACAAGAGTTGGTAGGAATGAAGAATTACCCGGTACAAAGTCCCACTCTTCTTCTTCTCCCTTTTCTTCGGCAAAGTCAAAAGTCGGTATCATGCACGTCTAGACCTACGAAGAGACTTTTTAATGGTGTGTACAGGTTCAGAAGGTATATAGCTTTATGTCTCGTTGGACATTTTTTTTTATTTTTTGGTGCAGACTCCTATGCAAAAAGTAAACAAACACAGCTGTGTGCATAGGTTTCAGTACCAAAAATATAAAACAAAATGTCCAACGAGACATAAAGCTATATACCTTCTGAACCTGTATGTAATGTAATAATAATGTATTCAGCGCACATGTGATTCACAAGCGCTCATACACACACATATGGCGTTACTTATTAAAAACTTACGTGGTGGAAGAAACTGCTACAGATTTTAGGTAGCTAAACTAGCTCTCACGGCTAAATCGTTACTAAAATCGACCAATCTTCGTTTATTCCTTTCGGTCGTAGCAAAAAAAAGTGTACACTTTTAAAGGTAGAAGATTTTTTTTCTCCACGCTTTCTTTCCTTTGTTCTGGGAAGAGAATGGAAAGTTGGGCAGAGGCGAGATTGGATATGTGTATAGTATTCTAAAAGTTGTATGCTTTATATTTGTATGCTTTATATTTGTACGCTTATCCCCATATACTAATATACTTATTCTACCGTGTAAAAAAATCATATGTTTATTAAGTTCTCTCCACTCTTCGTTACTTTCCTTACAAGTTAAATAAGCTCCATCCATGGACAAATATGTATATTGGTATAATTCAGGTTATTTGTATGATGGAATATTATGGATTTTAGGTAAATATCTCCCCTCCTGTGTATTTTTATGGGAACAACTTTCTCTGACATGTCTTGATGATTCCTACATATTTGAGTCGGTGTTTATAGCTGTGGTAATATGCAAAAATGTGTACATTACTATGTATCCACACTACGTTCAGGTTTGTTAGCGAAAGCATGGGCATTCTATTAGATTTGCCACAAGTAAAACACGGTTTTTTATGTAACATTCCCTTCTTCCCCACTCAAACATATTTTCACTCTTAACTTTCTCCGTATTCGCCTTCCCCATTCAACTTTTATTCTTTTTTTCTCCTCATCCTTTTCTTCCAGCTACTACTTCTTTTTTGTGCTTTGGCTTTTATGAATTCCAGGCAGCATTTTCACCAACTTCCTTGTTTTCATTCGCGAAAGTGTAGCAGTAGTGTACAGTGGTTTCGGAGAGGTAGTGGTGATGGTTGCATTGAAGATGTTAAAGGAAGTATGTATGTATGGAAGAAAGGAAGATTGTGAAGTAAAAGAGGCACAAGGAAAAAGAAAGCAAGATAGATGCTTTCAGTAGGGAAATCCATATACATACATGATGCGTAGGTACATGTAGCTGCTCCAACTTCAGGTTGAATCTCTCCCTCCCGTCGGAGTTTGGCATTCTATCAAAAAGACAATGAGCCCAACTGTTCTCCTCTTTCGGCTTTTCAATCTCTTACTTTTGTTTACTCTGTTTACAAGAAAAAAGTAGGCTATGTACCTTCTTACAATAAAAAATGAATATAAGTCGTGTTGAAAATACCTTTACTATTGCCGGAGTAGTAGACAAACATGGTCGTAATACTACTTGTTCAACCCGTTGCCGACGACGGCTGTCATGTCAGTCAGCAAGTTTTTTTTGCGTTTTCTCTCTGCCTGGCTTAGTGATTCCATCAACATTAAACGTTGTTGTAGCAGTACCACACTCACGTTTTCCTTTACTCCTCCTGCTAGCACCATCAACACCGTTAGACTGAAAAGTTTTTTTTGTGATAATAACATCGATGATGGTAAGTAAGTTTGATCATCGTTGTTTTTCATCCTTGACGATGATGATTTCTTGCTCCTCCTCTCCTTTCTTCTCGACTTTCTTTACTTTTACTTTTTGAGATATGATGAAAAATGAAGGATGTACATTAGTCATGTCAGAACAACTCAAAAATATATCTAATAGATTGACGGACCGTCATGTAAAATCTCCACTGTAGCCGTAGGACCATGTACTTTGGTTCTGGTCATGATCTGCTGAGAACAAGATGATGCTCCAAGTCAAATACGGGTAATCTACGGCTAATAAAATTGATTCCCATAGCCTCGCACTGTTTGCTTTCTTTTTTTTCGCTAACGATGATGATACTGCGAGCCCTACATTTTAAGCATGTGTGTGTAGTTTCCTGCTAAAACTTACAGCTTCATTTCATTATGCATGCGAGACAAAATCCCCCAATGTACTTTGATGTCGTAGTAGAAAATTCTCTCCTCTGCTACACAGGCTGTAGTAATAATCGCTTAAACAATGTCCGTTCAACTTTACCACTACATATACACGAGCCAAGCCGCGCTTAATAGAAAGTTACAAAGGCAAAAGCCAGCAAGTTACAAACATACACTCACACACTTGCTACTATTTTGCTTTGTTTACATGACTTACACGTATTTAGTTTGCAATTTTTCCATGCAGAAAAAAAGCCCTTTGGTGTTTAGCGAATAGATTTGTTATGCTTAGAGAAGCCACAAATGGCTCGGCCACGGAGGACCACAAAGTTGAGATAATGTTCTTAGGGAAATTTTGCTTGAAAGTAATGAAAAGATGCTACTTTTCCGACACATGCATGCTTTTTCATTCATGGCTAAATTGAATTCAAAGTATTAAAATAATAATGAGAAGAAAAGAACATTCTGCGAGCGCAAACTGGCTCACAATTTCTAAAAGTAGAAATACAAAGAAAGAGGCTAACCCCATTTCCAAAGGAATGGAACCCTCTGTATTGGCATTAAATGGGTCATGTATAATAGCGTCAGTTTAATCGTTAATTTCATCGTGGACTCCACGGGCGGTCTTGTTAAAGGACCCATATTACAGCCATAAACTTATCAACTATCATTCAAATTAGCTAATTGAACTTGGCTGGTGCAATTAATGGAATTTTGACTGACTGTGATAGCGTCATGCATGCAATAGCAGTGGTGGTAAATTGCTATACCATTGAATCTAACCGTACTATTATTCTCTTTTCTCTGCAGAATTGGAAAAGGCCCATCAGAATGGACGCATTGGAAGTCTTATCGGGGTCGAGGGAGGTCATGCCATAGGAAACAGTTTGGCAGTACTGAGGATGTTCTACAACTTGGGAGCTCGTTACCTTACTTTGACCCACAACTGCAATACCCCGTGGTGAGAAAATTCTGCTTTCTCCATTCTCTCACCATGTCTCTGTAGTATTTGTCCATAAAACACACCGGAGCATTAACTCACAATCCCAATGGTGAAAGACTAACAGGCTATAAGATTCTTTAAGATGCTCACACATTACATGCTATTAAAAGTATAGAACTAATACCACGGACTTCATATCATCTACTATCTAACATGCAGTCCATTTCACTCTCTTCAAACATGTGTACCTACATGTCTTTAGTGTACCAAGTACACACTTAAGCAGTCATAAAAGGCGCATTTTCCTTTATGTATATTCTTAAGACGGAGAGAGTGGAATGAGGGGAATTGCACCTCCTTATCACACTCCACTTTGTCACCAGGTCCAGCTGTTTATTTGATTAAACATTACCACCTGCATTTTATCCATGTCATCATATAGAAAATGGAGTCACGCCGAAGGTGAGAGAAAGGAGGAAGCAACTGGATAATCGTATGTACATTAGTGGCGACTACCAACAAGACTGCCAGGATGTGAGCATGCATACTACTTCTCTCATAAGATTTGATTGTAGTATGTACAAACTCATACACATTCACACAACACGACTTGTTTTATGCATGCACTACTACACAACCTGAATATTTTACATAGTTACGTGCGAAGGGAAACAACTGGATTGCTTGCAAACTAGCCCATCTCTTGTAAAATCTAGTATAAGATGGAGGCACATAGGTAGGCATACTATTCCTGGCAGGCAGCCCAAAAAAGATTGGTGTTTACACTCCCGACTCACGTGTTGTTGTTGGTGTGGTTGCTGACGCTGAGGAATCTCTTTCTCAGTCACATTATCCCTTTATTCATTCATATATGTACGCACTACACACTCAATTTCCCAGTATTTCCCCCTCGGATTATATGTATTTTTAAGCTGTATTCCTAAGAACAGAATAATGTATAGTTTAGTCGAATGTGTAGCTTTCTATCTTGCCGCTGGCAAATTTTACATGATGCTGTTTCAGTGTTTTAGTAAGAAGAAAGGAGGCGACCGTCTTTGTCTCATTTCTCTCTCTCTCTCTCTTGCTTTCTCTCTGCTATTTCTCTATTCCACCCAGCTTTTCACAGTCAGTTACGCAGGGGAGTCATGTTTTCCATATTTATACCTGGATGGATGCAATATTCATCAGATGGGTCTCCAGAATTGTGTCTAACCTACTAAAAGGACAGCAGCATGAGAAAGACGCAGGTTGCCAAACGTGCATCTGTACATCCTAGCATACAATCCACACACAAAAAGTAATACACGTGATGATGATATTGGGGAAAAAACTTGCTCATCCTTTACACTGGTGGTATAAAACACTCCTTACATATTTTTCCCCATTGTTATACAATGTGTGTGCATTAATGTAAAAAATGTGCTTCACTAGAGTTTAGTCAAATTGAACGGATATTGTCGTATGTCAAAGGAATTCTTCAACGGAGAGAACTCTTGCGTTTGTTCAAGTTGAATTGTTCCTTTCTGCGATATTATCTTTCAACTTGACTTAACTAATGCTACATGTCGGAAACGGAAGATTGCGCGGGAAACATCACACGGTCGAAAGAGAAAAAAATCATTCCTCAAGATCAACTCTCAACTTTTTGGCTGAATGTTTTTTAGGATTTGTGTACATATGGGGAAGAAACTGTTCCCTCTCTTTACTATATGTCATTATATCCGGCATCTGCACTGGATGCAAGTGGACTGCTGGAGAAAAGTTTGAAAATAAAGCTACAAACGATTCAAATGCAGTGAATTTCATGCAGAATAACTAGTGTGTCACAATCGTCGAAACCTAAAAAAATGAAGCCTATTGATGTGGAATAGTAGAGTATACTCTCAGGCATATCATTATTATGGCTATCCCGTAGTCCGTCGTGGATGTTTTTATAAACGAAATAGCTTTGATATGAGCAAACTCAACAACTCCCTTTATCATTGGAAATGGCCCATTTTAATAGTGCTACTTGGAATCATACGTAGTAGGCATACATATACTTTCCATTTAAGCTTGGTTCAATTGACCAATGGGAAAAAGTCCCTTTCGTTTATTCTGTGAGTGACTGTTTCGAGAGTACAGAGTTGTTAGGTACTTTATCGAAGAATGGTGCACGGTACAATGACATCTCATGCAACCAACCACTACCCAAGAATTTATGTACCTACTACACTACTACCTATGCATAAATATCAAAAGAGGAAAAATAATAGTGCACAAGGTAAAAATGTAATGTTTTTAAAGCATAAAAAAAGTCCGGCTTGCACCGAAAAAAAGGCTAATGTTGTGGAAAAGAAGAGCACCAGCTGTTTTGGTCCACCGTCATTTTTACATGGAATGTAATGCTGGCACCAAAATAATCCGTTCCTTTCCTCACCGTTCTCGTTTCTTCTTCTTCCTGGAAAGTTTTGTACATGAGACTCTATACTGCAGACATGTCGGGATTACGTGGGGAGCACAATGCGAATTTTCTCTGGGTGTGTATTTTTTTATTCTCTCTCTGACTACCTGCATAAAACATAATATGCACGAATTATGGTTACGGTCAAACGTTCTATTTTCAAGTCCTTAAAAAATAGCAAAAAATGTTGGTGGGAGTGGGATGGCAGACTTTGTTGTTGTTGTATCCTCTTCAACTTAACCACCGTGAATTGCCGTTGCGTACCTGTTTATAATACACCTCCCAACCAGCATTTTATCAGTTCTCTCCGAGAAGATGATTATTGCCTATACCTCTTTGGTGCTGTTCTACTACTACCACTATACTTTCGCGGAAGTCCTCGGTAGTATGACGGCCGTACAAGTAAAAAAAGAGGAAGCAGGATCTGACTCTGATTCTCTGGGGAAATCATTGGAGACCTGAAGCAAGCAATGGAAGTGGTCGAAAATAGGTTTTAATGTAGATACATGGCTGTATATGCATGAATAGAATCCGTATTTCACATTATAAAAATGTAGTGGAATGGGCGTAAAGTGGGGAAGAGAGAAGGAAAAAAGGCAAATGCATTGCAAAATTGCAATGCAAGAATATAAAGTTATTTTTTCTTCTTACAGGAGGGAAGAAGAATCCTTTTTTTAGACTGTTATACACGCGAGCTTTCTTGTGTAACTCTCCATTTACTATAATTCTTTCGCCTCCTTTCTCTCCCTCCCACTCCCAACATCAAGACTATCCACTGACATATATTATGTACATCTATTGTGAAAGCGTGCGCCCGCGTGTATAAACTTTTCTCGTGGAAAACTTTTATCGTATTTCATGGTGTTCTTCTTGGTAAGTAATGTCCACACCGTAATCACCATCATCATCGTTTCCACTATTTTTGTGGTGTATTTTATGGTGTATTATTGAATGATCTACGATTTAAGACTTGGTCCGCTGCATTAAAAACGTCACCCACCACATGCTAACTACAAGCATGACTTTTTTCCAATATGAGGTTTCGAGGTATGTATATAAATTGTTTAAAAGCCGAAAAAGTGATATTGTTTAAGTGTTCGATCTGATAACGTGCCGTTTTTGGCTTGCAGTTGATGGCTCAATGTTCATTTCTTGATTGTCCTTATTGTACTGTCAGCTGCAACTTTAACATTTGAGTTGAAAGGATTTTTTATACTTGTATATAATGCGTACGTATAATTATATGATCCTGCTTTGTCTTTTGGTATTATATGGAATATAAAATAATACAGGAATGAAGGAATTTACGGTAGCGCACAATTCTTAACTGTCATATTGCCATATATAGTACTCACTTTCACTTGTGTTGGAATGACGCTCATCGTTTTGTTCTCCCATTATGTCATGCGAGATCTTCTTTTAATCACTCAACAGCACGAAAAGCAGCGATGATTTTGATGTTGACAACAACATAATATGCATCGGTGCTGCTGATGTGGCAGTGAAGAAGCATGAAGTATGCTCGACTTCCGATTGAAGCAGGAAGTTTGATAATGTGTTTTCTATGGAGAGAGGTACTTGTAGCAGCAGCTACAAAATCCATATACCTATATAATAACACACAATAACAAGATACTTGATGTGAAATATGACTGTTTACAGAACATCAGACTGGTGGAACGTGCGTACAGAATAAAACATGTATAATAATAATAACAGTAATAACGACAGGAATGTATATTCTTAGAAGGAAGGACACAGGGGAAGCTTAATAATATTCAACTATATATTACTTGTTGTTCTGGGAAAGGGCTTCATTGTTGGCTTGTGTCATCACTGAAAAAAATTTCTTTTGTCCTCTTTTCAAACCCTACAATATAGTGTATAGAAGAGCTGATCGAAAGGATGAGAATGAGCGACTCCAGTTCCTATACTTCTTGCAACAGCGGTTGTATAATGGTTGGTATTGTGTTGCGCAACTGCCTTTCTCTAAAGAGAAAGCACACAATGGATAAGTATAGAGAGCTGACAGTCTATGAAACGGCTTTTTTGTTTCGAATGCACGCAAGATGGAGAAAGGACCGGGGGATATATGTCCTAGTCTATGTAGTTGGCGGTACGTAACCGTACATGCTATAAACAATTTCATACATTTTACGTTTCAACCACCACTACAGTATTTAACACCACATCTTTGCCTATTGTTCCTCCTTCGCAAGAGATTTTATGTGGCTAAATAATACTTCTTGCTCCTTCAACCGTGCATATACATGCTTGTACGATGGTGAGAATGACAACAAGAATTGCATAACGTTTCCAAGTGTTGAAAACGCAAAAGGGCTTGCAAGGGAGGCGTGCAATAAGAGGCTTCCAAGTGGAGAAAATTATAGTACAAAAAGATACGGCAAGTGTTTTGAATGCTCATGCACTTTCCTTGCAGACCAGAATATGTTGTGACAATATGCGTACTGCATGAACTCCGCCGTGTTGGGAAAAAGAAACCCTTATTTTTCAAGAGTATACTAGAATTGCTTTTCAGTACAATGTTATCAATATTGGAAGAAACAAGTTTTGTTTGAAAAGAGAAAGTCATCCATCACGTCCAATAAAATTTTAAAAAGATTGTTGAAATCATCGCTCAAATGCAATTTAACCACATGGCAGATGAAGTACTCAATTGACATGTCATTTACTTCCCTGCTCGAGAAATTCGAAGGTGAAGGCGCATGAAATTGTATAAAAATAAAAATAAAGAATCAACTTTCTTGATAGTTTGGCATATAGTTTGCACTATATATACTTTAGTGTTAAAATTAAAAATATGACATGGTAATCATCTCTTTTGTCCGTCCTACTTCATAGGGTAGAAATGGAAATGAATACATGGAAAATGCAGATGCAACAACATAAGCATTGCTCATATTACAGTTTCCATTGTATATATTAATCCGCATTGTATGTATATTGTCCAAAGACACTTTCTCTCTTAGTACTCAGAAAAGACAAACGGATGATATGTTTGGGTTTTACACACTGTTCATAAAATAAAGGTGAGGACACCGACCGTGGTTGAACTTTTATGTCCCTTTCCTTTGTCGTTTCATCAAGTTAACGCCACAGAATCCCTTGTCATGCCACTACAAAGGTTGATATGTGACGAAGGAAGGATACGGTGAGATGGGAAAAGGATTATTGCTGCTGGCGTACCTAGTTAATACCAACATAAAATTAATAGAGTTACACAATTATGTACAGCTGATGTGTTTAAAATAAAGACATTGAAACTACGTTAAGTAACTCTGTCCTATTTTCTTGTGGTAATCCATATACAAATAATAACAATACAGTACATCACACGGAATAGGAGTCTATGTAGTAATAAAATAACAATGCATGCTCAAGTCAGCAGGGTTGTTTGAAGGATTGGCTCGTTAGTTGGGTAGAAATTTATGGGCAACCTCAAGAAGACCATTCATCAGCCCATCATCATCGCTATATATTGCTGAGCCACTGTTACTATTATTATTTTTCAGCCAGAGATTCTCCTAAATACTACGAAGCTACTTCATCACTCTGTTGTTGACACCAGTATAATGCTGGCTTTGCTTTGTGCGCCAGTTCTCATTGCTGTTCCTCAAACAAAACACGCACATGCTCATACAGCACACACACACAGCAGAGCAGAAACTAGCACGTTACAGTGCAATGCACTATACGAGATCCGCGAAGAAGAGGGAAGGAGAACGAAAGTAAGCTGCTTTTCATCAATTTTACTTCATTCCTTCTCCGCTCCATCCACATCCATTCCATCCAACCGTGTCTTTTGTTTGTTTCACATCTATTCTTCTTTTCTTGTCCTTTGGTGGTGGATGGATATACAGTAATTCAGCATTTTACTAATACCAACATTCCGTCTAGGTCTAACAAGCATCTATTCATTCCAAGTCAACGTCTACGCTGTGGCGGTGGTGGAGACTGTATACCTAAATCGTATAATAATTCGCGTTGCTTGCCTATTTTTGTTTGCGAATGCACTTCCTTATTCTCATCTGATATTTTGTATATTATAGCATACTGTTGGAGAGAAAGGGAAAGCGTGTCCCATTCATACTAGTGCCGAAAGAGCTCTTCTTCTTCTTCTTTTTGTACTTTCACCCCACACTATACGTACGTACTACTCCCATTATTCTTGAAGGAATGGAAGATGCGATGTTCAGAAATGAATGAATGAGAATAATGCAAGATTACGTATTACTACTATACGTACTAGTGGGGCTGTACCAGCCGAGTACTTTGACTAGACCACGCTTTTCAACGTTTTCTATTCACTTAATCTAAAAAGGAGAAAATAAGTTAGGGAAACAATAAAAAAGAAAAGACGAAAAAACGGGGAAAGCAAAAAAGGAGCAAGCAGCATTCCATCATTATAACTCTGCCGGGTAGATAATAGAAGGAAGAAGTAGAAAAGCGTGTTGTTATTCTAACTGCTTACTTCGGACAAGTATGAAGCTGGCTTTTGTGTGCCTGCAAGTAGTAAAAAAGTGCAGTTTGAACAAGTAACTAAAACATTGGTTGTAAATAGCAATAGTCGTAGTAGCATCATTGCAATTGCCGTACGTGATAGTAATGAATGGGTAGAGGAACAAAAGGATAAAAACACACATACAGTTGCAGTGCACTACTATTATACTAGCATATTATCATGATCATCATCATCGAAATCGTCGCAGCGCAAACAGTAGAAGAGTAGTTAGTATTGTAGTTGGGATATGTTAGTTTGGTACATGAACGTGGTGGTAGGTTTAGGAGTGGTACTACTAGTAGCAGTAATCAAATGGTTAAGAAAGGAATAAGCTTTTTTCTTTCTTTGACAAGCCATATCTAGCTGCCAAGAATTTTTCCATCTTCCTGGATTTTTTCGGGAACAGCGCCAGGACCATTTGAAGAGGAAAGTACAAGAAGCTGACTACGAATGTATGGATTTGTTATGAGTTGCACAGTGTACAAAGTACTACGTGTGTACTTATGTGTGCGAAGTAAAATATTTTCTCCACTGATGGATATTACTACTTGGCTGACTTTTACCGCTGCTGGAGACAGTCAACTCGAAAAACTGTATAAGCATTATTATAAGGAAACTTTTCTTCCTTAACATTATCCATTTGAGTTTTTGGAAACGTCAGTACACACGACTATAAGCACGCACCTTATTCCCATTCTCGTATCTTTATTTTATGTTCTACAACTCTCTCTTTTTCTCTCGCAAGGTATAAGGTTGTTGTACTGATGCACGATCAGGAAAAAAACTCTTCTTCGTTCGGTTCGTATTGTTTGGTATCTTTGTTGTATCGTTATTGTTATTGTTGTTGGGGGTGTTTGCCTATTAGATGCTTTCCATTGAAAATAGCAAGTTTGGGGACGGAATGGTCTCGTCAACTTGTATTCTGCTGGCAACAGACAGTCAGTCAGCAGGGTGATAGGTACACTGTTTTTGTTCGACTTATACCAATGATTGCACTTCAACTCATGTCATAGTTATAGTCATCGTAGATCGTAGTCAGGAAAAAAGGAACGAAATAAGGAAATACACTATCACTTGCTTTCTTCTCGGTACGGAGAGAGAGAAGGAGAGCGAGCCGAGGACGGACATGACTTTACCAACTTTACTTCCAGAGTTTGACTGCAATAAGAATTGTGTATGACTTGCAGTGACATTCCTGCTACTACCATTTCTGCACCAACATCACCCGCCAAGCAACCTCTCAAGCACAATCCTTTCTTTCAAGAAATATCTTTTTCGGTAATAATATTTTTGTCCCTACAAAGTACAAACGAACGAACCAAATGTATTCTCTTTCGCAGTGGGTATTCTCATATATGTACCTCTACATATACACATATGATTTGTGTCACTCATTTACACATAGGCAAGTATATATATATATGTAGTATTAACCTAATCTCACGTAGGTACATACGTACGTATACATCTTTGCTTTCCTTCTGCGAGCAGCGAATGCAATGACGGATCATGATATTATTACGATGATAGTAACAAGCACAAGCAAAGTCGTTGTATTACATTGCAAACTCAATAAGTGAACCAAGTACACAAACGTTGTACTATTAGCTATTTCACATGTCCTCCCCGCACACGCGGCGTTGTCGTTGTCATCCTGTCATATCGTCTTCAGCTCTCCTAGTCATCATCATCCTGAACATCACAGAGACGGACAAAAATGTGGAGACAGTCTGCCAGAAAATATGCTGTTGCTCTACACTATTTCTCTTTGCCATTTTCTTTCTCCATTTACCATTTTAAGGTAGGATGCTAAAGAGAAAGTATGTATCATATTTCAGAGCCTCTGAGCAGATAATAATAAGACATTGGCGTAATATATATCAGACAGTGTATAGTGTACTGTCACGTACATAAATTTTTTCCCACTATAAAGAGTTATGGCCAAAGTTAACGGTAACTGAAGAATTTGAAAGCCTTTTATGGCGATAGGATGACTCTATAGACAAGGCATGTGTGTTCCTCCGAACATAAAGGATTATGCATGTGTGTGTGTGTGATGTGGTCTGCTCGTCGGATGTTGGTGGTTCGTACGAAATTCACTGCCTGAAAGAAGAAACGATTTCCAGCACATTATGTATTTCAAGTACATAAAATGGAACATTTTCTTGGTGATATTATCGCAGATTTGATATCAAAATACTTATATAATATATGTGCTGCTGGGATAGAATACTATGGCACACTTGAATGTGTGGAAGAGTAAAGGACAGCCGGAGAAAAAGAATGTGTGAATAGGAAAGATGGGATATTATTATCATTTTGAGTTTTGCCAAAAACATGTTATTTTCTTTCACTTTTTCCCTTTTTAGGACAAGTGCCACTGCCACTTATCCGTTTTTATCTCGCCAACCTACATGTACCTATTCTATTACCTACATGTACGGACCTAAAGCCTGTAATATTCTACGCACACATGTGTACAAATGTACAACTTCCTACCTTACGCCTTCCTTTATATTCACATGAAATTTTACTGCTCATTTTAGCTGCTCAAGTGTTCTTCTAATCTTGGGTAATGAGTGATACGGTTATAGTACAATTATTATTATTATGGTTATTGGAGGATTTGTCACTGGCACTGTGTGCGTTGAGTGTACAGTGGTAATGTGATAGTGGTGGTTTAGTACAAAAGGCGAAACTTTCTTTTGTTTCTTATTGAATACCAGGAAAATTGCATGCCCTGCCATCGTCCGGAGAAACTACATCTTGTGTTTTATTCCACGCGATATGTGCATTTTGGTGCATTGCATTCTTCTTGGAATGAGGTGCTTTACATCCTGGTAAAATGGCAATGAACGACGAAATATATTTTTGTAATTATAACGGGTTCTGCTGGTGTGCTACCAGAACTCATAGAATTGTGTTGATTTGCAAGTGCTGAGTTCAGCTGAAACTTCATATATAGAAATCTCTCAAGAAACGTATTGTGTGTCTGTGAATGAGTATGTTTACCTCATAAGAAATGAGTAGACGAAATGAAAGCGCTTTACGTGCATGTCGGTCCAAACAGACATCCAGGCTCATGCATGTCTACTTGCAAGGAATTCTTAATAAAATTTTCTCCGAAAATGGCACCGTCATTTAACTCCATGAAATGGCGCTATGAGAGAAATAAAATGAAATTAATGAAATAGATATCAACCCTATAGCATGTTGCAGCTTGTAAATATGCCAAAACCAGTCATTTAGACGTCGGTGCTTATAGCCAGCCAAACAAAAGAAAATGGAGTTGATTGGTGCTTATAATTTACCATAAAACCCTCAATTTCGTGTGAGAATGTGAACAAGTTTTACAGGAATTCGTAAGAAATAAGGTGATAAATAAGTGATAAAAATGTCCAATTACCCTAGCTCGGTGAAGCATCAGTCATAATAGAATGAACCCAAAGATTTCGTAGAAGAAATAAGAAAATATTATTATGTACAAATGACTCATGTGCGAGTATCTACAAAGTAACTGGTAACAATCATGTGTCAGAATAACGTTTCATCATCAGTATGCAATCAGCACTTTCTGCAAACTTGGCACAAATGCCGACTATTGCAGGTTGGTTTATTTACAGATAGTTGTAGAGTACAGATCATCTAGTATCCATTCGTAGAAAGGATGACAAGGAGCAAAAGGACGAAAACAAAAACAAATAGTTTTCCTTCATTTCAACGGAAGAAAGCTCTGTATTCTCAAACTACTCATTTGTGTGTATTCATTTATTTCTACTGTGCTGTGACTATAAAAGTAATAATTCCCATTAAATTACTTCCCAAGGACTAATAATGTTTCAAATACAGTTTAGCTCTTTTATTGCTTTATAGTGAAATTGATGAACATAGCAATATGCATATGTATGACACTTTATTAGAGGAGAAGGCGAGAAAAGTGTCGATGCAGTGAAACAAAAAAGTGGAACGAGATGATAAATGAAAGGATAATAGGAAGGGGACCGATTATGTAGCACGAGGGGGAAAGGAACGCTATAACATGGAAAAGACAGTTTGGATTAAAAAGGCAATCTTTTCAAATTGTCGGGATAACGTAATTACGCTTAATGTACACTGGTGTTGATGGAACCGAGCCGGGAACAATTTCATCAGAGGAGAGTGAGTGAGATCAGTTCATGGAAGCGATTTATCGTCAGTCAGTGCAAAACTATATTATGGAATACATACCTTACTTTCCATGTTCATACAGTTATAGGTGTAATAGTTATAGGTACATATAGCTGTACTTGTTCATACCCAAAGTGAGGATCAACAAGGGTACGAACTATAGACAGAACACTTTACTCTCCACGGATCAAGCTGAAATAATATCGTTTTCGCATTTACCAATCATATCATAATAAATTGTCCGAAGGGTACAAAGAAGTCAACTGCTTTGAACTAGTCATAACAGAGCAGTACATGTATAAAAGCTACATGTAAGCACATATCAGCGTGTTATGAGTAAAGTGACTAGTGCTAGTAGCGTAACCGTGTACTTTTGGACAGCTCAGCAGATTTTTCAACCTGATTGTATCTTTAGCCACGTCGCCGTTCGATTCTAGGTATTCATGCATCACACATGCCTTTTCCGTGGCCTCTTTACATGATGTGATTTCCAAAGTGGAATATGGATTTCCTACACTTTCTGACACAACTCACCCTCCCATTCTTCCCACCATGTTTCCAATGTTGACTATTTTTTCACTCACTTCCGTAAATCTTCTATAAATTTTAGGACGATATACTGTAGATACATTCAGTAGTCTCCTATATTATGCATACTTGGAAGAGATGTACCTATGCACATACTTTTTCCTGACTATCTGACTTGGTCTATCTATATAATGTAAACACTTGAGTCGGCTTTTTTGTTGGATGCTAATGAATCCTTCATGGTACGACGATGCAACGTTTTCCTCCATTCTCAGTCAGTATAAAAAACCACAGGAGAAAAACTGTCATGTAACGATTTTGTGTATGTAGGTACATAAGCCTGTGTGTATGTGAGGTTCCGGCTCCGGTTAACACAAAGACTTAAAAAACGATGTCCCTACATTATGTTTACTATATGTACTACTAGTCGTAGAATCACATTCACAGACACACACACTACGAACAAGCCAAGAAGAGGACCAAACCATAGTCTCTGTCACAAGCCACACCACGCCACTTTTCCCTGCCCTTTTCATTAGAGCTGATAAAAAAAGAGGAAAAAGTTTTCCGCGCTACTTTATGCAACAGAGAATGCGGAGTGGCGGTAAAAAGTGAAAGCTCCTTTCTCTCCACTCTTATATGTGTCTCATCATCTCAATGGAAATGAATTAACTTGGTGTGAATGCTAGCAAGTCGTAATTGGAGTCAGTAAAAGTTATTTACGGGGGACGTGCTGCATCAATTCAGATGGAGAGAGAGAGTGGAACACGACGGTAAATGCACTAGCACATTTGTGTGTGCTCAAACCTACCATTCACGTTGTCCACATGCAACGTGGCGTGGCATCATCATCACCCCTTTGTTTGTTTCGGTGTATTCATATAAAATTATTATTGTGAAACTAATTCGTTATGTAAATCTGTACCGAAGAGTAAATGTGCAACGTCCTATGACTTTATCCTTTTTCTCCGCAAATTAATGGTAAAAGTAAATGCAGAGTTCTTCCGCTTACAAAATTAATGGACTTTGTTTATATGCAAGGAACACAGAGTCCATGTACACATTTACACAAGCCACTGACTCTCCCTGTCTACTGCCGGCAGACATAGAATTCCAGTGTGTATGACTGCATTAAAGTTTTAAATTGCAACCGCCAACATGACAGTTCATTTTATTATTATTTTTTTGTTCAGTGTCTCATTCAAATATAAATGCGCTCTTGTATTTTTTTGTAGTAACGTTTTTTGTCAATATAATTTTAGTCATTTTATAAATCGATTCATCCGCTCATTTCCTTTCCTGCATTAAGCTTGTGTATCTTCACAGAAAAAAAATTGCTGGCTGGCTGGTGTGTATTGTTTGACTGCATTATAGACGCGCTTGACGACGACGACGACTATCGCAGACAATTCCAAATCCAAAGCCAGCAGCTGGAATGCAAAAGCAAGCAAGTCATTTTATTTACACTGTGCATTACCACCACTACTCCGACGAACTACTGGGCAAACAAAGTACAAACGTAAGCTTTTTCATGGTATATAGTTGCATGGGAAAGTGTGCAGTAAAAGTCAGGCGAGTGACAGTAGTAACGAAATAATGGGAGCGAACTTGTAATCTGTGGCTATCATGATGCTCTATCTCAAGGCTTAATGGTCTTCTAAAATGGATCCACATGCATATATGTATGCATGCGTGTATGTATTTGCAATATTATGTAAAGTAAATATGTTTAAATTACTGTAAATATGTATGAATACATTTTTCCCATAGTGCTCCATTTCGTCTCCTTATTTGTGTGCATAGTTTACCAAAGGGAAGGGATAGAAGAAGAACCAAAAGAGAAGTAGATTTTTTTCTTGGTTATCTTCGTCTTCGATGCGTGGAAAACTATATTATTTTTCGCTGATGATGATGACGACGGAGACGACGGCAGGGTTCAAGTCGGAATCTGAATTGGATATTATTATTATGCCAGCTCTATCTATGCCTTTCTTTAGAAAAAAAACATTCATTCATATCTCCGTGTTGTACTTATGCATATTACGTAGATTTGGTGGCGGGCTATTGCTAAATTTTGGCCATAACTAATGTGCATGGCCGTTATACGTACATGATGTCTTTTTTGCTGCTGTGTTTACAAAATGTAGAATAAAAGTGGAAGCTGTTCTAAAAAAGCAAAGAAATATCGCTTTAGGGGTCACACAGAATAGCTTTTTCTTCGCGGTTCGTCGTTCACAAGTTTAACAATATTATCATCAAGCCACTGCTACTGCTACAGATGTGAAAGTTGAATATATCAGTTCAGTTGGACGAAGGGAACGAAAAGTCCGCGTGTATTCTTATAATATATACACATAACATAACACAATAACTGTTTGACGGCACATACTACGTACGGTTACTGTTACTTGCATCGTTTACCACCAGGAACTATGTGAGGGTACCACCAACCAGTATCATCGAAGACACGTTATTACGGTGCACATTTATGTATGTATTTGAGCAATGATAGGACTCTTTTGTTTTCCTTATTACGCTATTACACTGACAACTTACTTGGTGTTATTTCATGGAGTTATGAACTTTGCTACTTACTGACATCACTATTCTGTGTACATCATGTACATACATAGGTATACATACATTCTACCGAGAAAGCAACGGATCCGGCAAGAATAAAGATGCGTACAACAAGAGCGTGTATTTTATGTAGTGTCTTTCTTTATGCCGTTGTTGCGTTGTCCTGCAAAAATGGAGAGGAGAGAGAGCAAAAGAAAGGAAAAAGTGTTACGCTTTGCTGCATTATTTAATGGCTTACTACTTACGTATATTTACCAAAAGAGCGTCTGAAATGGGTTTGTTTGCTTGCTGTATAAAGTCTTTTCTTCACAGTAGACTTTATCATCATCATCATCGCATCACACAACAAACAACTAATACTGCTCCTACCTACTCCTTGCACGTCTCTGTCTGTCTCCCTGTATCTGTGTGTAGTCGGAGAGTGTGTACTTTTTTACATTACAATGCTTCCGCATTACCACCACCACGACTGCCGCTTTTCCAACATCTTTTCAACATTAGTTCCGTTAGTACGCAAAAGATTGCATCGCAAAAACGGAATAGTAATGTGAAAAGAGAGAAAGGGAGACCATGTACAAGCATACTTTCTCGTGTAGAGGTTTAGTCAAGGAAATGAGTTTTACTACGAGACAGCCACCATTTTACTTATGTACTTCAATTTTCTTCTTTTTTCTTAAAAAACTGAATATAATATGAACGTATGTGTATGTGTGTGCATATTATGTTTTATATTTACTTTTGTGAGTGTCTGATGTCTGATGCTGTAAGCATCTCATCTGAGGAAGGATCAAAATGAGTCAGATAAGGTGCTCTATTGAGTATCCATATTGTTGGAGCGTCGTATGACTTGTCAACCGTTGGAATGAAGGTAGATATTAGCTGTGTAGCGTAGGGCGCAATAAAATGTAATATGTAGCATAGCTTATGTATTTATAAAGAAAAGATGTTATTTGTAAGAAAAAATGTATAAGTTAATTAACCGTAATTATTGTATTTTATGCGATCGATATTTCATAATTTGTATAATGATAGTTAATGCATAGTTAAACATGTATACTAAATATTAGAAAGATTGGTACAGTCGCACATGCCAAAATTAGGGTCAAAGGTCAAGTAGGTATTATGCATAGCAACTACCATAGGATAAGTATTTGTTGTAACTTAGGGTAGTCGCCAAGGAAAATTAGTTGTTTATTTGTTATTCGGGCTGCGCGGTGGAGTCAGATCGGACCGGAAG
Organism: Sinella curviseta; assembly: GCA_004115045.4. Classification (NCBI taxonomy): domain Eukaryota; kingdom Metazoa; phylum Arthropoda; class Collembola; order Entomobryomorpha; family Entomobryidae; genus Sinella; species Sinella curviseta. The sequence goes on along the minus strand of CM023201.3, from coordinate 46,587,100 downwards.
GAAAATCACGGGAGTATATAAGGAGCTGCGTCAGTCGTAATTTTAGTTAGTAATTTTCTTGTTGTCACTGAATTGTGATCTCTCGGCGAAGCCAAGTTCGCCACCCTTTGTATGTAAAATTATTATAAATGCACTTCAATTTGTATTGTTCATGTGAGAATAAAAGCGTTTGTGAAAAAGTACGAACCTCTTGCAGAACCACCATTATTTTAATTGAAGTTAAAGTTAAAAAAAGTTAACCACCCTCTCGTATCATCGGTCATATCTTAACTGAGCATCCCAACAAGTGGTCCTTCGAGCTACAACAGAATCGGTCCTACGGATAACAGTTCAGTGAATTAGTGTTCAGGGTATGCCGGTTGTCACGAGAGGAACCTCAGCAGCAGCAGAATCTAGCGTCTTGGAGTGAACCTTACGTCAATCAGAATCCAGATAATTGCGTAACCTTTATTGGCCAATGGACCATCAAGGAGAAGAAATCGATCGAGTCAAGTGATGGACACGAATGCCGTGATGGATGAAGCAGGACAAACGCAGCAAGGAAATCGCCGACAGTCAACGGAAATCGTGCAAGCTTCTGATCAACACGAAGCTCGCACCGGGAGGGGAAGTATCAATGTCGCCGATGATAATGAGCGTCCAACATCACGTAACAACGGTAGTAACATGTCCCAAAAGTCAAGGTCCCTCGCGTTATCGAAATCGGCAAGGCATCGCAAGATGGAAACAGAAGAAAAATTGGCGGCGCTAAGAGAAGAAGAGAGACAAGTGCGACTGAGGCAAGAGAAGCAAATCGCAGAAGATCGTGCAGCAATGGAGCGGATAGAAGATCGGAGAAGGCTGATTGAACTTCAGGCCGCAGTAGAGGATGAAGATGAGAAAGAAGAAAAGGAGATTGGAAATATGCTGGCGGACACAACGCGCCTCAGACACACAGAAGAAAAGAAGATTGGAAATCTGCTGGCGGACACAACGCGCCTCAGATGCCCAGAAGAAATGAAGAACACGGAGGAACTTCCGGAACAGGCCGGACCCTCACAAAAGAAAACTGCTGAAGTGAAGGAGATGGAAGTCGCTGAAGGATCGGAAGACACTGTGAAGACGTGCGAAGAGCTCACTGTGCAGATCACGGACGTGACAACAAGCGTTGAGAAGAACAGGCCTGCTGCTGAGGACTCCGGAGAAATGCCAGGATCAATGGACAAGAAGTCTACCGGACACGTGGAGACGTCAGCAGAGGATACTGAAACGAAGACGGCTGAAAATAACTGGTTGGACATCGAACAAGGAAAAAGCGAAGATGTCATCCAAGAAGAGGAAACAAGTTTGAAATCCACGAATGGGACTCCACGAGAAGCGGAAGACCATCGCGTCATCGGAGGAAAGTCGGAGGACACAACAGAAGAAGTAGTGAAAAAAGGAGACATCCCGGTGAAGACTGAAGGCGCTTATGAAATCGTGACTTCGTTGAGAAGATTCAACAATGAGAAGACTGGACAGGCCTCGATGTCAACCGCTAAGGCTTGGGACCCAGCAAAAGAAACCGAAGCTGAACAGAGGTCCAAGATTGCTGATCACCTGGAAGTCGGGTGTCCAGGACCACCGAGGATGGATGAAGAAAAGAATTGTTGGACTTTGAAAACGGTGTTCGTTCCTGGGATCAAGACGTCTCATGTCACTAGGAGGGGCAACCACAACGTTTTGGACTGGAGATCTGAGGATACCAGCACTAAACAGGATAAACGCGCATGGACAACGGTGGAACTAGGGATGGATGGGACGACGCCACTGAGCAGTGATTCAAGCAAGTTTAATCACGAGGAGGGGTATGTTGGAGCGTCGTATGACTTGTCAACCGTTGGAATGAAGGTAGATATTAGCTGTGTAGCGTAGGGCGCAATAAAATGTAATATGTAGCATAGCTTATGTATTTATAAAGAAAAGATGTTATTTGTAAGAAAAAATGTATAAGTTAATTAACCGTAATTATTGTATTTTATGCGATCGATATTTCATAATTTGTATAATGATAGTTAATGCATAGTTAAACATGTATACTAAATATTAGAAAGATTGGTACAGTCGCACATGCCAAAATTAGGGTCAAAGGTCAAGTAGGTATTATGCATAGCAACTACCATAGGATAAGTATTTGTTGTAACTTAGGGTAGTCGCCAAGGAAAATTAGTTGTTTATTTGTTATTCGGGCTGCGCGGTGGAGTCAGATCGGACCGGAAGGAAAATCACGGGAGTATATAAGGAGCTGCGTCAGTCGTAATTTTAGTTAGTAATTTTCTTGTTGTCACTGAATTGTGATCTCTCGGCGAAGCCAAGTTCGCCACCCTTTGTATGTAAAATTATTATAAATGCACTTCAATTTGTATTGTTCATGTGAGAATAAAAGCGTTTGTGAAAAAGTACGAACCTCTTGCAGAACCACCATTATTTTAATTGAAGTTAAAGTTAAAAAAGTTAATCACCCTCTCGTATCATCGGTCATATCTTAACTGAGCATCCCAACACATATCATCATCATGCAATTATACAATATCTCCAAAGAACCGTGTTATGAATCTACACAAACCTTCCTTCCTTCCTGTTGTGTACACACGCAGCACAAAGAGATTTTCAAAGAAAAGATCCTCCGAAAAACATCCGTCTTGAAAAATGCTCGTCATTTTTTATATGCTCCTTTCTTTAAAACGGCGTGTGTTCATTTTTTTGGTTCATGTTCTTCATGTATGCCTGTCATTTATCGTGAATACAATTTTCATATAAGAATTTTCTATAAATAATTTTTACTCTTTTTTTCTGCTTTGCAGGGCGGATTCAGCTGCCTCTGAAAACTACCTTCCGGAACGTGGTGGCCTTACGGAATTCGGAAAGGTATTCAAAATCTCAATAAAATAGATAATAATGCAGTCTCAGCGATACTCAAAGCAAACTTTACGACTTTTTCCTCTCTCCTACATACTTTTGCCTCGCGATTTTATAGTGGAAAGGAATAAAAAAAACCGTTTTGTCACTACCCTCCTCCTTGCACCAATGTTACGTGTCTTTGCACATCTGATCAGTGATGTATATATAATATTTCAGGAAAACAAACGATGGTGTGTCTGATACAGTGTTTTGCTGTAACGTTTGATCCTGATCTCCACACTATGCATTTAGTTAACCACTTTTTGGAACAAGTCAAAAAACTGAAACGCTTTTTATTCCCTGGAGAGAGAACAAGAAAATAAGTAAATGTGGCACATCCTACAACAGGATGTATCTCTTACTACATTGAGCAGCAGTATCAGGATAAGCTAGGAACGAAATTTCCTCGTGCAGTCAGCATTCACACTCTCTTGCTTTCTCTTATAGTTGGATGTATCCTTTTCTATTGAGTAGTATCTCATACGAATTGTATTGAATTGGTTTTTCATGAATCAAATTTCGAAGGATACATTGTGTGTGTGACTTACTTTTATATTATTACATTATGTTTTTCATAGTGCTTCTCTATCTCATCTATTTGGTTAAGTTTTTGCTTACGTTTTTTGGATTCACGTTTGGAAACTAACGATTTTTGTAATGTTTTGTTTTATAGAGAAAAACGTCATTCCGCAGTAAGTAAATAAATCACTACATACTACATATTGATTATATCAATATCTTCGAAAGTAGGGTAGTATAGGACGATAGTATAAATGTTGTTGTCTATTTTAATGTTGGTTGTGTGGGAGGGAATCTCATTTTTCGTGGAATAGTGTTTCATTTTCTCTCTCGAAATATGTTATGAAACGTCTTGATTTATCTTTACTAAACCCATGCTTCTTAAGCTTACGTAAACAAATAATTGCAATCTTCAGACCGTTTTTGCGAAACGATGTGCACATATATTAGCACTTTGAAGTTGTTTTGCATAAAATACTGAGAATAGCTAGAAAGATTCATTGAACCTCCTGGCGTGCTCGTTACAAATCGACACAGAGAAAAAGATACAATGAAGTGTTTACAACCTCAAAACTCCAATACCTATTCATTCGCTGAAATGAGGACATATTCGCGAAAAGTAGTATTTATTCGAGTATCTTTCAGTTCAATATTTAGTTTGCGAGAATGTTCGTTAATCAGCATGATAGTTTAGAAATCAGGATTGCTTGCTCGTGCACAAAGATTTGTGTACCTAATTAGCTAAATATTATGACGAATGCAGTGAAGCGTACAAAGAGCGACATCATTTTTATTACCTAATTTCTGTTCCTGCTGCTCAAGGTTGTATAATAATTATTTCATTTGTTATTTTAAAGGAATACAAGTGCGTTTCAGCTTTCTTCTTTCAATGCTTAGTTGTTGAAAGAAGTACGTTTCTTCTAAGAAATAGAAGTTGTCTCATCGTCTCCTTCAAGCTGTTCTCTGCTTTGAATAAAAACTTGAAGCAGATATAATGATCTAAAATGTGATGGCAAATATAGTGAAAGTAGAAATGTATACCGAGTAGAAATGATAATATGAAAGGAAAAAAATCTGTTTTTGGTTCAATATTTTTATTGTTCTATAATATTATGAAGTTTTTTAGTCTCATTCACATTTTTTACTATTATTTCCTTTTCTCTTTCATTCATTGCTGAGCACAGCTGGTGGTGCTGGAAATGAATCGACTTGGGATGATAGTCGACTTAGCCCATGTAAGTGTGTCGACGATGAAAGATGCTTTGGCTGTGTCCCGTGCCCCTGTGATATTCAGTCATTCAGCAGCTTCGGCCCTCTGTAATCATTCCCGAAATGTGCCTGACGAGATTCTCAAACTTGTCGTAAGTTCTTTTATTATGCATTCTTCAACTTATTACACTACATTGCTTACGTTAACGTTCACATAATCATAAAATGTTTAACATCATCAGCAATATAAAAAGGTTATACTCTACACAAACTTATTATTATTATTATCATTATTATATTACAGTGTCCGTATTACACAGCCTCACCATCATCATCATCGCTTACTAATTTAAGCAAGATAGCATGTGATATCATTATACGCCACCATCATTATCATCATGATCATTCCTCAGCCGTATCATTTGATTTGCTCAAAATCCTTGGACAGAATTGTTTTAACTCTGTTAATACTCCATGTACACTATCATGTTGCAAAATGCTTGTCTTTTGATGTTTGGCGTTGCTTTCATCTTGTCCCAGATTCAGGAATATCATTATCATTTTAAACTAGATACTCTGTCTGTTTCACTCTAGAATCCTCCCTGAAATTTCACGTTGTATTATCCGACATATCATAATCATCGTGATGATCGCGATAAAAAGTTTTTGCTACTGACATTTCTGAGCAGTTTTCATCATCATCATCACCATCACCATGTCTCAGACCCTCTTTCCAGTAGTATACTTTTCACTTTTGTAATCAACTTACAGAAAGGACTGTAGGACACGGACATAGTTGACAGTGCTCATGTAATAATGTAGTACTTTGTGTACAAGTTTAGATTATTCTCTGCGTATATATGTGTTTGTATGCCTTTTCCTTTGTTGTCTCGCGAGAGGAGGTGCAAACAAAAAAACTTTATCCGGGTTCTTCGCGGTGAAGAGCAATGAAGCGACACAGGACTGAAACATAAATTTTCATAGAGAATCTCAGTGCTGGTAGTAGTTGTGTGTGTTGTTGTAGAACTATGTGTTCAGTTGAATATATATCCATCCAAAGAACAGGGTGTCAAATAGACAAAGGAACAAGCAGAGTTTCTCCGCACAAGTACAAATAGAGCAAGAAGCAAAGGGCATGCATAGAGGAGTAACTTTCCAGTTTGTAGTGTAGTGAACCGCTTTGGCTCGAGTCAAATCTTGCCTACATACACATTATGAAATAGGTACATACACTGCTTTTAGCTTTCCTTTTGTTTTCTCCGGTATCAGACTCGTTCCCAGTTGATGAGCTAACTTATTACCCTCTTTTCTCTACTTTGGTGGAAAATATCATCCACGCCACCACCACAACAAGAAGCGAGACAGGGAGGGACGGAGATGCACTTGTTGTAACTAGAAACTATTGTTGTTCTTGTTAGCATTACATTAGCCATACATAAATTACTATTTATTGAGACAAAAAGAAAGTTGTATATAAATAATATACTTTGTGCTCTGCTTTGCCCATAGTTAGGCTCATATATTAATTCATTTTGTTTCATTTCCAACTTTTCTTCCTTCCGATTTCAATGAATCTGTTGGCACTTCCAACCTTGTTTGCAGTTACACGCATTTGCTCTCTACTCTCTCCCGACGTTGCGTCGTTGCGATTCAGAGTTTTATGGCGGTTAATGTAGTAATAATATGCATACAATATTCAGGAGAACGCTCATTAAACAAATGATGTAAAGCTTTAGGTGGTGTGCTGAATTCAAATGGTGTTATTTCTGAGAGAGAGAGTCTAACTGCCTGTGTACTTTATTTGCCTTTTCTTTCTTCATCTCTCGAAACACGGACATGCATTCATTACGTACAAATTAGACAAACCGGCATTTATCATACTGACAAAATATCTTGGTATAGGTATATATACTACGTTTCGTTTGTGACAACACTGCGTAATGCGTTTTGCAACTATGTATACTGAACTCACAATTTAAGTAAAAGGGGACAATAATTGATGGAGCTATGTGTGAGTTATTGGAGTAAAGCTGTGTATTTGTTTTGTGAAATATTCCAGGCTTCCAAGGGAGGACTTGTGATGGTCTCTTTCTACAACGTCTTCGTAGCTTGTAATGAGACAGCCACAATTCATGACGTTATTGGTAAGTAAATGACATCCCAATTATGGATAACGATTCCTCTAATAAGATCTCAAAAGCCATCTTTATTCAAAATGTTAAAAATGGGCTTCTCTCTCTTTCTCACTGTCTAACTCACTCCGTACACAGGCAATATTTTGTGCATATGGAATTTTAGGAAAATTGGGTTGGGATGCTAAATTCCTGTTCTGCTCCACCGTAGTTGAAATCCGCGTTCCAGAATGAATACAGAGCTGTACTCGCGTGTGACGTTGTTTCCTTTCTCCCGAAACCGTTAAAAACCTTTCCAAGTATTACCTACCAATACAATGTGTACCGAAGCAGAAATGAAAGGCAATTTATAATGTGCTGCTGCTGTCATGTCAGATAGCGACCATAATGTGAGAGTTACACGGGCTAAATCCACTACTACTACAGCTAGTACGTAACAAACGGAATCCGCTTGACAATAATTTAAACTATTCTCTTCTCCCGTGTCTATTCTATTGTCCTCCTCCAACTACCCAGTGTTCTCTGAAAATTTAATTTATATTAAAGCAACTCATCATTCCCAGTGTCTAGTCCAAAAACCGTCATATTATTGTTGTTGCTGTTACGGTGTACCTGAATCACATATAAATCAAATGTCAATCACCTGCTTGTGTCAAATTATATTGTTGAGATGAAGTGTCTAAAAACGGGCGTACATAGAGAACGCAGAATCATCATGTTACTTGTGTTGTTTAACACAAAACGACACATGTTCACTTTCCTACCCGATCTCACTACCTACGAGCACACAGGCGTGTACATACTATATTGGGAATAGTGATATAAAAATGACATAGTTGTAGTTGTACAGGTTAGCATTTTTTGCAATGACTTGTCTCGCTGAATGGTGAGCCGTATTATGGTATTCTATCTAGCTAAAAGTCCAGAGAGGACTAGGACTCGCTAAGCGCACCAACCATAACATTTTCGTTCTGAAGTTAAGGTTAGCCTTCTTTCTTGTTCGTGAGCCAGTACAAAAAAAATTCCGTACAACTGATGTGGGAGAATACTAACAGGATTTTAGCGAATAGCGAAGCTCAGCAAGGTGTGACACGGTATCATTAATCATTAGAGATGAGAGCACAAGCTTCACGATTCATTTATATAAATAGGTAGACAATTTTATGTAGTCAAGCAAGAGGTAGTACAAAGTTGTTTATATTTTTATTATACGCCTCAGATTAACGAACACAATACGAAAACACTGTTCTCTTGCTTAGTAATGTTCGGGACATGACTTGCATCGTGGTGCCGTACGCGTACCTACGTTTCGAGGGTGAAACAAGATATCTCTTTTCTTCTGAGACAGAGCAGAAAAGGGCATAAGCTGTAATGATTTTAGTCGAGTAGCCGTGTAAACCGAGAGTTTGACGACTAAAACGGGAGAGATAAAGAGAAGGAAAACATTGAGCAGAACGCATTTGAATAATAACTGCTACAGTTGGATAAAAATAAGCATGAAAATCTGTGAAGACAAATTAAATTACGAATCAATAAAAGTTCAAAACCATTCTGTAAAGTTTGCATAAACTCAAATGTTAAAAAATAGAGACATTAGTTAATACTTTGTCACAGAAAATATCGAACGATTTATAACGATGAAATTTCATCTGAAAATGGACGAATTGTAGATTTGGAAGCGATAGATAAAAGTATAACTGGAAAATTATAAGCGACCCATGTGACAGAGGGACTGAAGAAGCATGTTATATACTCGTTAACACTCGGCTGTTTGGTAGAAATTCATTGTCCTTCCAGGCAAATGAGTCTAGACTCTAGACTTGAGTGTATAATATGCGAGAGCGATAGAGAACGGTTCATAAACCATGCCCGTGTCAGCGTCCTTAAATGCTATATTCCTACGAGGTGGAAAAGTGTTTACATAATATGTTATGTTTATGTAATATCAGTCTAACGAGAAAATTCTTACTGACATGATAGCATTAAAACAAAAATGAAGCCATCTCACCTCAATCTCCATCACAAAGAATACTTTGCCAACTGAATTTAATAAGCTGGGGTTATTTACAAGCAGCCTACGTAACTGTTACAAACAGGCATGGCACTGAAAGATTGTGAGTGGGTGTATTTACACATGTATTATATTACATAAAGCACATAAATAAACTGCTAAAATATATTCGTGCCTAATGAGTAATACCATGTCCCTAAAAGGTCTGAATTTTTAATGCAACTACTTTTATGTTTAATACATCATACATCAATCAAGAATACTCACTACATTCATCTCAAGTAATTAAAAAGGAATCTAGTGCCAGCTGCTTCTCCAATTATAAAAATTCAGTATGAAGCGTACATCAATTTGGGACGGCTTGTCAAGTTTCTGTATTTATCATGCTGGTAAATGTCACAGATGACATGCTTGAGGTAATAATATTAAATATGCAAAGAGTAATGTGACACGTGCCTAATAATTTTCATGTTTGTGGCGTTAGCAAACATACAGATGCAATTACATTTTTTGCTGGTATGGAGTACGAATGCTCATAACTTGTAGTTATCTCTAAATTTCTTTCTCTGTGCGCAAATGAACGCCCACACATCACATCACTTTCCGTTTACGAACTGTGCTTTCACTCATTTCTCCAATGAATGCATACGTTACATAACATGGATTTATTTACGATGGTCACCCTAGAAGACCACAATTTCCCTTTAGCGGAAAGTTTTACCAAAATTAAACAATATTAGTAAAAAAATAGCACCAAAACAATAGGAAATGGAAAGGGCAAAATAACTACGGTTATTGTGAAATTTGCAGTAGCAGTCATTTTTGTTACATTCAAATCGCCAGTTTTGAAAATTGAGTAAGTATCTCCAATAAGAAGAGTGAGTGAGACGAGAGAGAAAGTTTTGTGAAAAAGGCACCTCTATGCCTCTTGCTTTTCTCCCTCCGTGTCTGACAACTGTATAGCTAATAGATATATGTATCTCCTTTCTAGCTCACATCGAACACATTCGTGGAGTGGCAGGTGTGGATCACGTCGGGATTGGAGCTGGATTTGACGGAATCAACTTGTAAGTGAAAGCATTTCCGATGTGATATCTAGTATTATATACCTATATGAATACATATACAACTTTTGTCCATTTTTTCGTTTTGCTTGCTTGCCTTGTTCAGTATTCCATGTAAGCTCAGTTTTTCTTTCTCTGTGCCCTCTGCATGCAAAAGTAAGCAGGAAGGAAAAGTATAGCATGAAAAACAGAACTGTCCGTTTATAGCTAAGGTACGCATCTATATAAGCGTTCTATATAGTAAAGCCGTTTGATTTAGCTTATGAAGAGCATAATAATAATGGGATGGAACGGTGCAGAAAAGTATACCCATGGCTGCTGTACCTCCATGTACACATAATGAACAGTTGTACAAGGTTTCTTCAACTCTTCTCTGCTGACACAGTTGTGAAACAAGACGCCTCCAGTGATAAAAATATTGGTGGTAAACAAAGTCGTGGATCGTATCAGAGATCATGATGATCCCAATCGCCATAATCACGCACAAGTCTAAGCAAGTGGGCTAAACGAGAGGAAATGGTGTTGATACAGAAATTGTGAAAGGATCAGAATGATTAAATCCAATGAAAGCACTCAGGTCTCTGTGTAATCTAATGTCGCTCGATGCTATCACTTTGTACTTATGAAACATTTCCGGAGAAACTTTTACTGCTGCTAATAATTCAGTACATGAGAGATCTCTATACTTTTCCCATGTTTACTCTGTGTGTTTTTGGTTTAGTTTGTTCAATTGACTTCACGTGGCGATATATTTAAGCTATGTATACGACAATTTCTATACTGCACTTGTGCACTCTCATATTATTATTGGATCGGATACGTTTCTTTTACAATGCGACGTACCTTTCTAAAAACAAATTATTAACCCTCCTCTGGTAGGAGGAAATTGAGAAAATCGAAAATAGATTAAACATGCACGACGATGTAATAAAATATGAAAATAAAATATGGATGCACACGTTGGTGAATGTTCAAATGTATGTATCCAGCTATAGAGTGTATCATATCAAACCATATCCACTACCGAATATACATAGCTCACGTCAAATCTCTGCAGATTACTGCTAAACCTGCTGCTGTTTCTGTACTGCACTCTACCATACTACCCATGGAAAAGATTAAAACTACAAAGTGAACCTGAACCCACACCGGTAAGAGTGAACCAACAACTATGGTAGTGGTAGTGGTGGTGGAAGGTGCTTCGTTTGGGATTCTCTCCGTCGGCTATAACATTAGCAACAGGATCAGATTGCAAATGTATGGTTTTTGTGTTGGACTGGTGGTGTTGAAATAATCTAAGGGAGATGGTTACTCAGCATCATCACATTGACTACTGGCAATATTTTTGCGACTCGACCATATGAAATGCCACGTAGTAAAGGTGAAAGCACTCCTCGGCTCACTATCTGAGAGATTGTTTCCAATCTCTTTGTGACGGGTAGGAAATACATAATACATACATATTACCTACCTATATAGGTATGTATGTCGTCCATGTAAGGTGGTGGACGAGTGGACCGTGGAGAATTTTTACTGTCTTTAGCATTCCAACCAGGATACTCATAGATTGGTAATGCTACACACTCCTATATGACATTTGTGTAGGATATTGGAGCATAACGGCGCTAAGTAATATGATCTAGCAGTTCAAGCAGATATCCCAACTCACAGATTCGGTGGGGAGATGTACAAATGGACGCTTGAAGTAGATAAGTATAAAAGAGAGAGTGTGTGTATAATAATAGGGAATGTAGTTAGACACGTTAGTGACTATATGTATATACTTCCGCCTAGGGTATTAAAGGTGTACAGGCCAAGAAAAGAAACAGCAAAATAGTTACTGAGTGATCACTATAGCTTGAAATATAACCGTGTTGATGTTGAAGCCAAACTGGTGAAAGCACACAAAATGGGAAACGTGGAAAATACTAGCCAAGTCACATATGAAACTTTTTTTTCTCCCCAGTATAACTCACTTTGTGTAAACTAAGAAGTGTTCTGTGTATCTTTTATACTTTGATTTAGGCAGTTTTTTATATACCTTTATTACAAGCTATGTAGGTTAGTGCCAAACATATAGGCACTGAATTTGTGTCGAAGTAAGCAACATTACTATGTATCTACTATAATTTACTCTCGACCGTTTATTTTTGTAACTTGTAAAAAATCTATCTTCCTTCCGTAGATGAACTATCTATTTGTCTGCATGCTCCCTGTGTTTTTCCTACTCGTGTACTTGTACTTGTACGTGCGCTCTGTTCTGTCCTGCTATTTGAGAATGTGAGCACTTCAAACAAAAATAAAAAAAAATATGTAATTTGGTTCTGTACAGATATGGTGTTTGATTGTAGCCGACGAAGTGCGTTTGATTTTCTACTTGTTGTGCCGTTGTGAAAAGAATGAGAATTTCCTCTTTGCACAAGCGAAAAAGGAGGAAGGAATTGATAAAAGGATTTGTAATTTTTTCCACGCCAGCACACACTCAAATGAGGAAATATACATTCCTTCTTGTGTACCAAACTTGAACTTTGTGTAAAGCTGTTACTTGCTAATACGTAGTCGACTATAGGGATTTGTCTAAAACTTTACTGTAAAAAACTACCACAGTTTCGAAAGTAAGGTAGTAAATATAGTAGTCGGAGAGAGTAATAGAATTGTGTGTGTAGCTCTTAATGCTATTTCAATCAATGATGAATTCTTGTATGCTTTCCTTGTACTGCTTTGCTGATGCGTCTTGAACGCGTCTTGAATTCTTTGACTTGTTGTTGCTTCTGAGGATGTCCTTGTTTTGTCGGTATCTCTTTGTTTCTTTTTTTTCGGCAAAGTAAAGCACTTTTACTACTACTTTCCTTTGACGCAGTAAGCTGGTAAAATATTAGGATTGTGGAAGGGCTTGAGACAGATGGAAGTATGCAAGTATGTAGGAGAGCGAGTTATTTTTGTGCGATAAAATTATATCATATTACTTTGCATCACATTTTACAAAGGAAATAATAATGAAACATATATATAGGTATATGATATGATGAAAATTTGTATTTTCAGTGTTCCATCAGGCCTGGAGGACGTGTCAAAGTATCCTAAACTGATTGAAGAGCTTCTTAAGAACAAGGCTTGGACGGAGCAGGATATTCGGAAGCTCATTGGGATAAACTTTATACGTGTGTTTTCCCAGGTTGAATCGGTAAAGTACATTTTCCCATTTCCCAGTTTTTGTTGTTCTTATAAAATATTAAATATTTTGCTCTGTGAGACGAACAGGTACATGTGCATAAGTACATCCCAAGGTTTTTTTTTAAAACGTCAGCCATCTTGTTAAGATTGTATCAAACATTCTGCTATAAAAATCAGGTCAAGGAAAACGAAGGGTGTAAAAGAAAGTAGTAGATCGCGCACACCTAGAGGGTGGCAAACACCAAAGGGAGTTTCTTACCTTTTTCATGACACTTTTTATCTCCATGTTCATATGTACATCACTTGCATGTGAAAGGAGGATGATAATGTACATGTTCAGAAAGGAATGCTTAGATAATTGAAATGTGTGAAAATGATGATGGATGAGAATAAATGAAAAATGCCACTTTACCATACATTTCGTTCATTTTTTCTCAAGTTGTTAGTTAAATCCCTGTAGATAGATCAATATCAAAAAAGAATTTGTTCGTAACCTGTTTTCAGACTTTTTATCGCTTACTTATTGCTACAACCAATCTTTACTAAAAGTTTCAATTTGCTAACGCGTTTTGGTATTTTAGGTTCGTGACGAACTGAAAAGAGTTCCACCCATTGAAGAATGGATGCCCAAATCAGATCTAGAAGGTTAATACATAAAAATAGTAGAAAATAAAATAAATCATTCGTCCTAATTTTTAGATGACGGATGACCTCTATTGTTTGTATGTATCTACAAAATCCTTTACAGCTCATTTCCTCTGTAATTTTCAGGTCATCCAACAACCTGTGCGTACTACGGGGGATCTTGAAACAAAGCCAATTTTTCTCTTACAGCGAACAAGCCGAATTTTTCACGACGAGGCAACAGGACTTTCATGACTAAATTGCCAGAGCAAATTATATGGAGAAAGCAAAATTATGATTACGAAGGAACTATAGGGTGGATTGCTTACCAGTTTGTATTAATATTTTTCCTTTTCCACAAATACACATTATTATTATACATTTTAAATAAATACAGATACATTCGCGTTATCAATACTACAACATGTTATGGCCACTGCGCACAAGTAAACTTGCGTAGTAGTGGTTCGGTCTCGGTGAGGTTTTCGTGCTATTATATACCTAATTCGTATAACTTCTATATACCTAGGTATAAGCTAATCAGCGAACTGTATGATGTACGTACTACACGTACATTTGATGAACGACCGTATTACTTCTAGAAGGAAAAATGCTCATTCCCTCAAGACATACATAATCATCATTGTCATAAATAAGAAAGAAAAGATGTTTGTAAAATAATGATAATTATTATTATTATTATACAATACAGACTTGCTACGAAACAGCTTTATTACTTCCACTGTTGTTTGTTACGTTTCAACAACCTTTATATCCTACAGAAAATCATCTATATATTGTATTATTATTTGTACCACTATGAGGATTAAATACCATATAGTAGAAAGTAAGGGTAAAAAGGTGTGTGTACAACTGTGATACTAAAAGTATGCAATATTATTATTATATATTATTACTAGATTACCATACTACATGATTATTATTATATCTCTCTATATTAAAATATGGATGAAATAAAAGAAGATCTCAGTGATTTTGTGGAATATATTCGAACCTTGCCACGCGAGTAGTTTTTATTACTTTCATTCTACTTGATAATAACTTAAATTATTCGAGTCAAATGCATCTCATCATTACTTGGTATATTAGAGCAAAAAATTATTATTACCATTATAGCATTCTTGTTTGATATCCCGTTATGATGATGACGATGATGTAACGGCTGAGTTAAGGCGTTTTTTTGGGGGGGGATTCTCGTTACAATATTTATTCCCGTTCATATCACTTTAAATGATTTAGCCGAAAGAGAAAATTCTCGGGGGAAATTATGAAAGTGAAAGTCGAGAGGAAAGTTATAAACGATAGACAGGGTGAATACCAATGAAATCATGCAAGACTGTACCATATTTTCTTTATCATTTTTTCATATTGCATTACATGAGATCAAAACTTTTTCCTATCCATCGGCATTTTCGTTTTTCTCCTCCGTGGAAAACGATACTACTATTACTAATACGCCGACGTATTTTCCATCATGTACACCTTTCTGTATAGACACACATTCAAAATGCATAATGCTTTCCAATTCATGAGCACAATCTCTTATTATTGTGTTTGTCACAGGACAAAAGCAATTTTTTCCCTTCAAGGTTGAACAAACGCGAAAACTTTCGTACTATATTAATATCACAGATTGCATTATCACGAATCGGAAAAACTGCTGAGTACTCGCTCGGTGAATAAATGAAAGGGATTACAAAGTACTTACGGACACGTATACATACTGTGGAATTATAAAAAACACACATGCACCTCTTTGATTGCAGCTTCACATCATCATAGCGTGTGTTCGCTCAGGCGTTTATTGGGCGTCAGCAAAAGCAGAAATCATCATGCACTGGGCATCGCCATATATTTATTCCAGATTCCGGAATGTGGAAAACTTTTTGCGACGACGATGCCTACTACCAAGAAGAAGGGATTGAAATTTCATGAAAGACGGGGCGCAATTCGTTACATCCGGTGTGGCTGGTGAACCTACCTACATATTGCACATAATGTGCTACTTAACTTGGTAAACGTAAGCCTTATTTACTCGGGGAAAATAGGCAAGGAAAAAGCCATTTTGATACAATCCTTCAAATAGCTATGATACATATATAAGTGTTTTCACGAAAACAAATACAAGTTCATCATGTCCTGCATTTTGTAGGTAGGTTTAGAGAGTAGCTCTCAACAACTCTGTGAAGAATTGCGAGCCTGCTTAGGTAGATATTTCGTTCAAGTGCTTATGCAATATCGGAATATGTAAGTAGTAAAGGGAATTGCAATCTGGTAACAAGCGATAATCATCAATGCATAAACAGTGTAATGGGATAATGTATGTTCGCACAGTAGTTCCATGATGCAGCGATGATTTATAATGGGAAACAATTTGCAGGCATTATTTCTGTGTTCAGTGCGGTGAGTGAATGTATTTGGTGCATTATCAAACAAGGAAAATGGCTGCCAAGAGTATATAGCAGTCGTGGTGGTGGTGGTGGTGAGGAAGACTTACAACTGTCCGGAAAAGTTCTTCCTACTGTACCATGTTTGAAACGCCAAATAAATTGACTTCCGTACGCAATATTACGCTAGCGATATTATTATTATTATGCTACTACAGAAAAACAAATAATATGACTACATTCAACCATTTAACCTATTCATAGTATAACACATAGTAGTAGCGAAAAGTGCAAAAGATTGGGGCGGTGAACACTAATTTTTTCTATTCCTCAGAGAAATGTATCTTGTTCAAAATTTACACAAGACGAAAGTGGTTTTCATAATTTATTTGGAACACTTAAAAACAGAACAGGGAATTTACAAGAAATTATGATGATAATAATTTTCAAAATTTTACAGTCTACCTGTTAATTAAATTGCAGTATATTCACGGTTTCTCTCTCCTTTGAATTTAATGGAAAACTCACAACAGGTATAGACCAACAACTCTCACATAGGTACATACTTTCAGTTCGCATTTGATTTTGCAGGTCTACAGCAATGTCTGCTGGAGAGAGTTGCAGTAGACTGTTTAATCCAAACTATTATGCCATATGCGCAACAATATGTTATAATGTGTTTGGGGAACAATGCATGAAGTATAAAGTTTGTGTGCCCATCAACTATATCAAATGGATTGGGGCACTGGGGCATATTTAAGCCGGTTTGAGTCTAGAGCTGAAATTGTTCCATTTCTCTCCCAATTGCAAGCAGAAAATTAGTTTGAAATTATTTACTTATTTACTTGCTCACCACATTTCCAGCAACTATGAATTTCTCAGCAAAACTTAATTTATCCCTGACTAAACTGAAAAGCATAACCTTTGCTACTCTTCACTTTCTATCAAATTTGAAACTATTGGAACGCTGACTGCTCACTTCTCACTCAAACTTGGAGCTACTACACGAAAGCAGCAGCATATTTTGCATATTACATTTTTGTGTTCGTTGGAAATAAATTGTTCTATCGTAACAGTAGTAGTAGTGGAGAGGGGAACCACGCACCCGTGAATTTGTGCATGGCTAATATACAAGCAATGCAATAAATATCTCTAGCACCGCTCTTAACACTCCTCCGAGCTGGCTCGCTTAATCACTACACCATGTTTTCCCCTTTTGTTTTAAAAGGCGGAAATAGATGAAACAGATGGGGGCGCACCAGATCAAAAACGCATTGACCTGGATGATTTTTTCCCTTACGTTGGCGAATAATATGGAAAATATCAGAAGCTATTAACCTGGTTAATCGTGCTTCCTTCATGTATCCCATGCGGCCTTCAAGGATTTAATCAACTTTTCATGGCTGACGATGTGGCCCATTGGTGTCGACTTCCTGAGTTTCTTCTCACTTTTCTACCAACTTTACCGAAGAGCAATTAAAGTCTCTAGCAATACCAACGGATTTTGAGGTAGGTACTCTCTGTGTGTGGTGAGAATGGCATCACGGCAAAAATGTATTACCAACTCATTCTAAAAAGTACTTCTTTTACGCTTACATAAGAGCGTAGAGCAGTAATTTTGTGAATACATTTCCCAAACGGAAAAAGGGAAAGTTAAGAAAGAGAGAGAGAGATGGAGAAGAGTTAAGAAAGTATATAAATACACATATATTTTACTGTACTTTTGGATGATGAGTGTATGAGGATATGTGTGTAGATTGTGGGTATGAGGTTTTACCAAAAATACCAAGTGGTCTTCCAAGTTTGCCTCATGTTATCCTTTCTTCAACAAACACACACGCTCTAAGGTTCTTTCTAACAACTTTACGATCTCTAATCCACTTTTAAGTATGGAGATTTCTCCGTCGTAAAAAAGTCGCCTGTTTCTAAAAGTGTCTTTTTCTGACACCATTTAACCAAGTAAAACGGCTGATGATGACAGGAGACTGGGTGAATGTACGTAAACTTCGAGTGTGGTATCACACTTTCTCATCTCCAACGACCACTTTTTACTGTATTACTTCTATATATTATGTACAAAGTTGAAGACAGAAAATGAGCCTTTACCCTTTTCTTCTGGTCATCATCAACATCATCAAGTGTCACAGGGCTGAAAAAACAATAAATAAAATTTTGTTCTTCTCTCTACTATATACATACTCATGTAGGCTTATTCTGCTTGCTCAAAGCGCAACGTACTTCTCTCCTTCAGCAGGGGAGTAGTTCCAAAACTTTGGCATATAATTTCTCCTTTATAGACCTCTGCAGAGCATCCGCTATAAAATTTTAGGTGGCTTATGTAGCAAAACATTTAATAGAATTTCTTAATAAATATGTATTTATTTCAGACGAATGAGACGAGCAGCTGCTTGATAAGAAATGTTTTGTGGTCAGAACTCAATTTCTTTCAGAGGGCGGAAAGAGTTTATAGTCGGCGAGAGGCCAAAATCTGAAGAGGAGTTTTGAGTACTTTTTGGGAGGAGCTGGAGAGCATAAAGGAAAACACTGGTCTTATCAGTTGTCCATAAGATGGGCTGTGGGAAAGAGGGAATATATGCGATGCCATGTGAAACCCAGCATTCGGCGGCACAAGATGTGTGAAAATTTTCAATGCTCGTGTATGTTTGTCACTCTCTCTGAATGTCACTACTTTAGTTGCTACTGCTGCACAATGTACATTTTAGCAGTTTAATATGTGCAACTAAAAACATTAATGGCATTTCTAGTTTGATTTGGTTTGTCAATCTGAAAATACAGCACTGTTCCGTCTCTAGTTGAGTATTGGTTTGTGTCTTTCTCAGTGGATTAAGGAACTTCCCCTTTTAAACAAACTGTTTAGTCCAAGCATCAATGAAATATCCTCTTACTCCAGATTTGAACGAACCCTGAAAGCATTACTCCGTCTGTGCGTGTCTGTCGAAATAGTCATTGGAATTGATTGTGTCTTTGCTGAAAATTCTTCGATTACTGGACGCTGTTCCATGCCTTACAATTCCGCTCACCGTATAGTATACGGCGTATACTCATTGTATTCGATGCCTTTTGTAATGTGTATGTCAATTTTTCAAGCAACCTCTGTTGCTTTTCATCACATTATGAATGTTTACGCTGTTTATACAAGAAAACAAAATAGTTTCCAAAAGTCTCATCTCCTGTTGTCTTCATGTGTCATCATGTCGAAATTAATCTTTGCACAGGTCTTGAGCTTGTAGGGCAAACCTATCGAAGTTTCCTGACAGTGATGACATGCTTGTTTAACGTTGGAGCACGATACCACCGTCCATTGATTTGTTGGCTAGAGTAGGACTGGAGATTGCTTTCTATTTATACCTTCTTCACGGTTCCGTTTCTGCTCTACTACATTTACATCAAGTAAAAGGAACTGTATTTTGTACAGCTTTCTCTGTTCAACTCCTGTCTCAGCGCCAGATAAAATACAAGAAAAATGAGATACTGGTCAACAAAATGCTTTGTAATATGAATTGGACCGAGTAACAATGTACACTGCTAGCCAAGCATTTTAGCCTCTGCTTCCTTTACATTAGATATCCATACCGGAAAGTCCTCCCTCTCTCTCTCTTTGGCTTTTGACTCAAACGAGAAATAAGAAGGAGGTTGATATTTTAGAAAATCTTGCTAAGGTCAATGGCACAGAGCTTCCGGAAAACTGAAGGAACGATTGACTTTGCAGGTCATACAATAAATATATTTCTTTTTATCGTAAAGATCGTGACGCTGCTCTCGACTGCTATCGCAATAGCATTAACCGTTTTACCAACAAACAACCTCTATGGATATTCGCGAAGAAAGCAAAATCAGTTGCAAATGACACCGCTGGAAATGCGAGCAGGAATTATGACAAGGCGTCTATCGGCATAAAGGGCTTGTTTCGTGTACCCCAAATCTGCGTCTGAAAACTTGCTTACGTACATTTTCTTGGTAAAAAAATATACCTTTACATATTTTATACTCGCATTGTTGTGTGTAGCCCGACAGTCATATGTACAAATGAAATGTGCACAGTGGAGTATAGTAATATCTGGATTTGGGAAGCGTTCCAGTTTTTTGTAAAATTCGTTGCACATGTTCATAATAATGCAGTGTACCGTGTGGTAGTGACGGCACAACATGCATGTTGCTTTTGAAAATTGTTGAATTGAACAAAAATGTAATATTTCAATATTAGAAATATATCCGTATATTGTTATATGTTAATAATATATTATCATGAAAGCTGTACCATATTTATCTAAAATATTTTTTGTGTCACACACTGCTTTGCATGAAGGTAATATAGATATATTACAACGCTTCCTTTGTAGAAGGTTTTGCAAACGTGACGGTCTACGTGGGTCTCAGTTTTTACGAACCCAGTTTAGGAGAAAACGCCTACCTCAGCCTTTTCCTTCCTCGGAAGCGCTGTGTGGAACTCCCGGGATATCTTCTCCGCTGGATGGTAATGGATCGTTGGGGTCGAAGATGGCCGTTGTGTCTAGCAATGATTATTGGAGGAATTTTTGACATTGCAACTACTCCTCTCCTTCCTCAACGTTTGTTATTCATTGTAGTGTAGAAATACAAAGCGAAACCTAAAAGTTTTAGTATTTTTCACTTTCTCCTGAAACTCATTGCTGGTGGCATTGTACACATGAATACACAGGACACATTCTTGGTTTTACTATTTCATTTAAACTGGTATTCCTGGAAATTTCTTGAAAATTACATTTTTACTTGGAAGAGAAACGTGTATGTACGCGGCGAACAAAATTCCTACCTAATGTATCTCCTCTCCTTTCTCCCTGCTTAGCCTTATTTCATTCCTCACGTTTCCAAAAAAAAAAGTTCAAGGACTGTGAAAAATATCAACGAAAAATTGCTGTAAGCAGAGCGTATACATATGTACATACATATTTATTCATGTGTGGCAACAAGGGTGGAGGAGATCCTCTTTTTTCATATACTCAACCAGTCTCTGAAGATTGGAATTCACAGGGAATCCGAAATATTGCCGTGTTACTCAACATCACTCCGTGTGCGATACTCTCCCTTCCCTTGTCTGATTCTTTGCCTTTCTTCATCAATATTTCACGCAATCACAGTTCCCTTGCTGCGGATTGCGCCATCCTCCTCTTCTTACTTCAACTTGCTTTCACCGCAAATGAGAGGAAATCAAACGTTATACTGATATCTTTTCCCTCTCTAATGCTCTTCATTTTGAATCAATAATGCAACGATATAATAATACTTAGCAAATAGCATATCTGATGATGACTTTTTCTTCTACTTCTTCTTGTTCTTCTCTTCCTGTGTAATAATCATGAACCGTGCAATAAACTGTAATGGTGATGCTTTGTACACACATGCTACTAGAAAATGAATCAGAAAAACTGCATGTAGCAATCAAAAGAGAAGGAAAACGTAAATAGAACGACCATCTCGCAATAGTCAAGTACTCCAAGCATTTCTACATACATTCCACACGTACAAGAAGAAGAAGAAGTCACATCTTTTTTTCACAATGATACTGATGCAGATGGACAGAGACTTTTACATCTGCCTGGCTTATTTCTATCTTGAGGTGCACGCTTCACTGAATGAGAGACAACATGGAAAGGTAGTACAACCAACAAAGCACATATGTGCATGTCCGTGTTTCTTTTCAGTAGTAGTATTAACGTAAAAATTCAGTGAATGGATGGTAGTAGCGGAGAGAGAGAGAGAAATTTTTTGGGAGCAGAGAGAATGTGTACATTTTTAGTTTCTCTGTTACTGTTGCTGCTATTATAAGGAATAAGAAGTATCATGCCGTCTGTTCTAAGATACCGAGACTATAGAAGAAAGTCAAAAAAATATCTCGAAAGACAGCAGTAGCATATAATTCATTGCGTCAAATATTTTTTATTGCTTTGTCAAATTTACTTTCGCGCTGAAGCATCTGAAACGCATATAAAAACTTATTATTATGATGATACAAAGGGAAAATCTGTTGGCTAGTATTTATGTTCAATGTTCCACTCGAATTATAATAGAATTCGTTGATCATGAGACTAGAATAGTTGAGTGCACTAGAGTCAGTCTGCTCTTGCGAAAAAAAAACCAATAATAATACTTCACCATTTTTGCGTTAGAATAAAAAACAAGAAGGAAAGACATCATTACACTTTGTAACAGGAAGTTTCAATGTTTCAAGATCATAATATTATTCTTTCGTGAAGTCCGTCAGTTGAGTACCTAAAAGAAGCCCAGAAAAATGGTTCATGTTGATTGTTGCAGATAGGTACTCATTTTGCATTCCCGGTGTTCCTTCTTCTTACTACTTTACCGACGAAAACTGTTGGTCCCTAGTACCGATCTTCCTTGGTTTGTTGTTTTTTCTGTCATTGGCGCAAAAAAATAAAGCTATTTTTTTAGAAATAAAAAAGGTAACAGCAGACGGTAGAAATAGGCCAGGCATCCCATTGGTACGGAATGCTTTATACGGTTTTTGCTTTACCAAAAAATATGGAACCATTGAAGATCAAGAAAATATGTGGTTTATGCTTTATTGCTGTAGTATTTCTTCTAAAAACATCAAGAATGGATGAAAAATTAAGAAAAAAGTTGAAGATATATTAAGGAAAAGAAGAACGAGGCAGCACAGTAATTTTTGCAGTAGGCAAGCAAATCTGGTATTATTGGATTCGCCCAAAAAATGACCAGATCTATCATCACTTGTGTTTGTTTTGTTGTCGTGAGTGTGTAGCAGTCGTTTTGTATTTTAATATTTAGTCAATATATGTAAAGAATATGAGAAACCAATTGTTGAAAAAATAAAAGGACAGCATGAAGTACTGGAGAGAAAGCAAAAAAAAATCTCCAGACTTGGTTCAATAATAATAACAAGACAGAATCAGCAAGTAACTTCATATATCCAGTGTGTATCCTACGACTAAAGAAGAAGAGAGCACTGCGGGGAGACAAGGCAATAAATAATGTTCGTATTGTTGCCACTTCTGTTGAGAGTAATAATTTATAGCTTGTTGTTGTATATTATGTGGAGAGTGAGGGTAGAACTGTAAACGATGCTCTTTTTATATGTTTATAGCTTGCTACATTGTATACATGCTCATCTTTGGACATGGTTTGTGATACAACTAAGTACATACGTAGTAGATATAGCTACTTGCTTCGCTTTTATTTAAAGCAAAATATTTTTTTACACTTTTTTGGATTTCGTCTTGCAGCTGGGGAGACGAGGCCTCAGAAAGGAACATGAATGTTATAAAATAAGTCCATATCAATTTATGCATGGGCTCTCCGTGTGTGGTGGGGTAACATGCATTACTTTTTACTACTACTACTACTACTACTCACATCACAACCAGAAGAAAAACATGACGAGATTTTTGTACATTTTAGAATGCATGTATGAATGAAAGTATATTTTTTGATGATGATGATGGAACGGGAGCGAGAGTGGTGGTCTACCAGGCAGTTACAGAGAGAAAGATGCATACATCTATGATGCATTAACAAAAAAGCTTTTCGGGCTGTCGAGAATGGTCAGGAATTGCATAGTTCACTCGAAACCTATTACGACTCATACATTTTTCAAGAGGACGATGACCGACCATAGCTAATGCTGTTCTTGTCTGCATTATTTTCACTTTACTGACACATGACACTGAAATTCTTACATTCACGTTGATGTTGATGATGATGTACACTGTACATGGTTGGCTGCTTAAAGTAAGTTATAATTTTATGGCTGGGCATATGCGTCTCTTTGCTTTTGTCTTTTTTTTTTGTGATCTGTTATTTTTTTACTCTTACAGATTCCAACATGCTTCTCGTGACTTTCTATCTGATTGCAAAGTTTGGAATCTCGGTCTCTTATCTGATTGTATATCCATTTGCCGGAGGTATGCATGCATGCGTGCGGCAACAAAAGAAAACTATGATATTATAATGCTCCTCCACAATTTTTTTTTGTTCAAAGCCCCCTAAAGGAAATCTATTTCCATATATTTCTGTCATAGATAGGATCTTAAGTGAAAGTTGGATCTTATTAGATTGGAATGGGACGGGAATAGGTACCAGTTGTAGTAGCTGTGTTTGTATAAGAGCCGAGTAAAAGCCATTATGTCGTTTTCCCATTACTTGCTCAACCACAGTAGAACAATTAGATAGATTTTAATATTATGAAAATAAAGCATGTGACCAAAAGGCTTATTGGATTTTAGATCAACTTTCCATTACCCTGATAGAGTCATGTATTTTTAAAATGTGATTTTAAAATACATATATTGCCATCGTCCTTTCGTCCTCTTGTGTGAGTGATATTCCTCTGCTTGTGTGATCACCACTGCTTTTCACAACAGACTGATATCCTTTTTGTAATAACAAAAGTGGAAATTCGTGTTCTTCTTCTTCTTTTGCTGTGAACGTAGAGCTGTATATCCACCAACTTGCAGCTACTATAAAGTCCGTGGCCGAGGCTTAGGTTTCTCTCTGCTTACATTGGCGGAATCGGCATATGCTGCATCCCCCTCATCAATTATTTGGTAAGTGTGTCAAGTCAAGATGGGGATGTATCGTTTCTCTGTGCAGTATCTAAACAGCTAATATAGCTCTCTTTCTCTGTGTTGTATACGAGCATACAGAGAAAGGTATGGTGAAAGCATAAAAGACTTTGTTGGTCTTTTGGAATGTATGTTTTTAGTGTGGTGGCGATGGTGGGCAATTTTCTGTGAGTAAAATATCGCATCTCAGCAGCTTCTCTCTCGTACTCAGTCAAAATGGGATGCTGAATTTTTTATTGACTTTCACCAAGACTATCATTCAGAGTTTAAGTAGGATGAAATATTGGATTCTTCACAACACTTTATGCATGTAGGTATGTAGAGGCACCGGCACTGAAATGAGAAGTATACGACTTCTCCAAGTTTTCCTAACCCTTCTTGAAATTCAATGTGTCTCTGTCGTCAAAAGCCAGGATTGCTGATAGAGACTAACTAACGCCATTTATTTACAAGAGATTCGTGTGCATAGTTTACTTAAGATTCATGAGAACTAAAGACACTGTTTCTGAATGTGTGGTGACTCATAATTTTATTGATATAATAAGTATGCCTACTTAGTATTTCCTTATGGGACATGCTACCAATGGGATTTTCTCGTTTTATCTGATTTCCTTTCTAACTCTTTGTTTTTGTATTCGCTATTCGCTTTGAATATTTTCAGATCTCTGAACACAATATTAGTATAACTTGTTTGAAAAAGTTGTTTGAATATTCACACCGTGCTTGTTTTGCGCTATATTTCTGCATTAAAAAGAAAAGGACACACTTTGTCATTCCGTTGGAGGAAACAGGATTGGCTTTAGTTGTTTTGTTGGGTTGGTGGCCCTCCGCCTTCCAGAAGTTTTGAACACAGAATATGAATAACTATTATATAGTAGCATCATTGACGAAAGTGAAGAATTTGCAAAATATTTGGCCATTGTAACACCATTTGCGGTTAGGTAAGTTGCAGTAATTCTTATACAAAGAATTTGCAATGCAAAATCGTAAATTATTGTCAAAACGTGCATACGGTTATAAGACTGCAATATCTTGTTTGGAATACTTTTGATCTGCAAAGACAAGCAAGAAGAAGATAACTCAAGCATTATTGTATATGAATTTCAGTAAAAAACATATATTATCTCCAGTATTCATTTATGGCAGCTACATAATTTTGAATTTGTATGCCAAATTTTTTATGCCTGCCTTTCCCTTTTGAAATGGTGAAAGTTCGCCTGCTTTTGCTTCTTTCTCCTACTCTAATGGAAGATGAGCTTTGCCTGACCACCGAACCAAGAAATGAGCCTCAGTATATCCAGTTGACATTACTTGGACAAAAAAATGAGAAGTGAAGAGCTAGTTGGTAGTGGTGGATGGTAGTGGCAGCAGCAATGGTAGTCAAGATCAAGGATCAAGAGGAGATGAAGAAGCTCATGAACTGAGCCCATTACGCGGTAATGAGTTGAGACGGAGCTCGTCCAAAAGGAAGCGTCTCGTTCGCCAGGGTAGTACAATGGAAGCTCCAACTAACTCCGCGGGTGCTATTATGATTACCCCTTGGTGGTAATATCTGTCATGAGTAAAAATTATTAATGTGTGTGTATACACAGGGTTGTAACCAGCCACTAGCATAATTCAGGAGCACATAGTGGACGTATAAATCAAAGAAAAAATATTATCAACGTTGGTACACATACATATTTATGTATTATTATAGATGCATTCATGCCCAGTATATGGGTAGTTGTTAATTTTGATTATGGCCAGTAGTATACTTATATAACTTCATCTCTTTTTCCCTAGCACAACTTTAAAAAATATATATGTAATGGACAAGATTAATGCATTGCTAGCTATTATTGTATGTATTTTGTAAGTGGGATAGGGTAGGACCATAACATGACCAATAAATGAATCAGGAACATCATTTTTAATTAAAGCAGTAACTGGACTGCTAGCAATTTATTTCCAACATCAATACCAACTTTGCAGCCGATTTAAATCATTCCGATGACTTGTTCGCCATCACCAGCTGTAGAGAAATGATTACTTATGGCTTTTTCCTTGGGGAAATATAGAACAGAACTAATTTTTTTCTCTGTGGAGAAAGTAATCCTTCTTTTCATATCATGTTACTTTTATGTACAAAATGCTACTTTCCCCATGCTGAATGAACACGGCGATACAGACCACAGACTGGGAAACTTGTGTGATGACACTGGAGAAAAAAAAATTTAACGTGGAAAACCCAACTGCTGCCGAGATTATGTGCATAGCAGAGCTGCGTTTACAGGTAAGGAATTCCTGAGGCTTCAGAATTGTTCGACCACCTATTTGTAAACGAAAATTTTTAGACATAGTATTAGTGTGCAGGTTAATTCCTAACTTGGGGATCAAAATAAATTGGTATTGGAAAAAGAAGATTATTTGTTAAGCATATATGACATTTTCCATTCTCTGTAGATGAATGCAAAAAAACCACATGAAACATATACCCATCTCTACGTTCTCATATTAAATTAAATCTTGATTACTCTGCTGATGTTGTGAAACGGGCTCATCGACGACCTGTTCTTATTTATTTGTATAACATCTTAATATAAAAAAAAGAATTAAACCCGTTCCGAATGTAGGTATTTATGCTCAAATGACCATCATGCAGCTTCCACCAGCAACAGAAAAGTATTGAAACTACTAGTATTACCAAATTTAACTGGAAACCAGCTTCTGCAGGAAACCTCTGCAGTGGGCTTTGTATCGATATCGATGCGTCCACAACACAGCAACCTTCTACAGTCTAGAGTCTGGTGGAAGTTCAAATAGAGAAATAATGCTTAAATGATGCCAACCTTACACCATAGCATAATGGCACCAGTCAGTAGATGAATATTGCGAATAGTTTTGCACTCGAGTCCCAGCTTTTAGAGAATTAAATGGAGCTAAAAGGGAAAGTTCGCTCATCATATCGCTAGCCTTGTTTTGTTCCGCCTCAAGTTCCTTTTCCCTCTGGCTGCTGCTGAAAAAGTGCTCATCAAACATTTCTGTCGTGGCTAGATGAACAAAGCGAAGCAGTTGACTTTACGCTACAGTGACGCATTTTATTTCGTGGATTAGTCAGAAAATATATACTTTTGTATGTGGGTAGATAGTACATTCACATTAATCTGGTCAATTTGTGACCTAATAGAATTTCTCAAACGCACTCAACCGAGCAAACGAGGAAGGAGTAATTAGAATATTTCTAAAATGAATGTCTAGCCATCTGAGCCCCAACAAAACTACAGTGATTACTTTGTATCAGTTCTTTAGAAAATCTGCTAACAATGTAGTCAGTGTATGCAAAATCTAGTCACACAACTTGTAGTTTTAAAGTAGAAGGTTCTGGCTGTTTGCATAAGATGTGATTACTTAATTTAATCACTAGCAGTAATCACGAATAGAATGAAGTTACACACACAATTATCATGGAACAAAAATTACCAACATTGTTTTCAGTTTATTAACAGAGAGAAGAGAAAGTATAAAGTTTGGATGGATGAGGTACTTTGGTACGTTGGTTGCCCGATTTCGTCTAAAAAGTTCTACAAACTACAGTGAATCTGCGAGTTTTGATTGTACATTTACTTGTTTCCATTACTCGACAACAAAACACTACGTACGTAGATAGTACCAAAGTATCAATCACTTTTGTCAATATTTGCTCCGGTATGACAAAATCAAATACAAATCCAATAGGTATATGAGCTTTTCTAATATTATATGTTATTATATGTACAAAGTAAATCTAAAATAAATTTTGTTCGATTTGTTAAAAGGCTATGAAGCATTATGAATGTATGCATTCTTATTTTACACCGCACAATCGAACAAGTCTCCTCACAAGTCTAAACTACTTGGCTGGACGTAGTACACTTCAGGGTAAAAACTCAATATAGATTGTTTTACCACCAATCCTAACAATTGATTCTTGTTGTATCCAATCCAACACTTCATAAAATTCAATCAGCTTGTCATTATATTACGTCTGCTGGCGGAAATAGGATTTCGGAAGGCGATGAGGATGATAAAGCACACATATTGTTCTTATCGAGTGCCTTCTTTATGTGAAGCTCTACAAACATTCGGATTCTTGATAATATGTCAGCACATAACCTAGGGCAGTAAACACATGCCTCTATACATACAGTACAATGGAGAAGGCAAACAAACACACCCATCCCATGAATCGTAGGCGAGCGAAGGAACGAAAATGTAAAGTAAACCTTCATGCGAAACAAGTCTATTGGAAGGAAAGTGTTTGCAATGGTGTGATTACGGCAGTTTTTCTCGCAAAATCACACATAATATTTCACCGTATCGTTCATTTCCTTTTCCATATTCAATGCAACCTTCTGCCCTGCAAGCGCATTCCTATTCCGGAACTTTGCTTATCGGTTGTCTGATAAGCAGTACAAGCAAAATAACGCCCATATACTGCCTCCAACAACCAACCTACCTACCAAACATCACTGACAACTTGTGCGAGCAAACGTGATTTTAGGCGTGGGAACCCACTGGCTTTGGTTTCTGACTATTTTTTTAGTTTTATGAAGATGGTGACATATATGACGCAAATTAAATGGGAAATAATGAGCATTCGCTTGTGCACGCACACAACTAGTTAAAAAAGCAGCAAGCGACTATCTTTTTACATCGTTTTTTATATATTATTACGCATAATATTGTCAGGCGAAAAGTATCATTCCTTTGTATTTACCTCCACAATACAATGTGCTTACCTAGCACCTCACTTATCAAACTATTTTGTAAATACAGTGATACCCCGAAAAAATAACGAGAAGAGCGTATTTTCTGCTTTTACCGTCTCTCGTCAGGGCATGAACAATCGTCGGTCCGCCTAATGGCTCCTGAAAATGGGAAACAAGACTGTTCGTATGTAAACCGATCTGTCACAAATTATTATTAATAGGTCCCTGCTGCCAGTTTATACCCATTCTCTGGGTATTTCCTGGCTTTTGCTCAGCAGCTTATTTTCTTTCTCCAACACCAAGAATAGTACATTGTTGTACAATAATGTAATGTTACAGTGTCACGGTTCTTTCTGTCTCTGGTTTTTATGAAGATGGAGGGATGTAGCAAGTGGGTTTACCGTGACTTGTAGTTAGCTAAAACTAATGATGATGGCATAAGCTCTTAGTAAATATGACTTTCGGTTCGGTTTCTCGTAATGCCCCAATCGTAAATAATGCGCAGTTTCGTTCTCCAAACTCAAGCGTAAGTATATAGGTATGTACTTTATTATCGGTCTCAATCTCAAGGTTAACAGTCAAACAGATCTGTCTTGTCGGTACGGTAAGCTACCAAGATCTGATCTCGAGAAGCTACGAGCCACGGGCTTATCATCTATTTTGTGAGAGGTGGTGGCCTGGCTTCTTTACACATATTCATCATTTAACATGAGACAAAGTTCATTCGCTGTCTCTTCAGTCAAGGCTACATCAATTTACTATTTTAGACAAATTATATCTATTGAAACCAATTACAAGGGTTTCAGACATTGAATTAACCAATTGAAACTAGTTATTAGTATTTGAGACAAATTCAATTAGTAACATATTTTAGGCTCTACATAATATATAAATACGTGACACGCCAATTCTCAAAAAATATCTGTGTCCACACAGATAAATTCTAAACAAAATCGTACATAATATTTTAACATACATATTAGTTTAAAGCAATGTCTACGTGTAACTATTATTATAATTTTTATATTCGACATATTGGTTGGTTTGAACAAATAAACCAGTTGGAGAAGACATGGCTCTGAGACAAAAATAGTACTCACTGGTCGTTTCCTATATGTCTCTAATTATCCCTGAATCCTCAAATCAAACCGTTAAACAACATGTCTCTAAACTAACAATATTATAAACTCAAAATTCTTAACGATTCCAATAGTATAACATACAAGTAAATCAATCATTATCATTTATCAACAACAAAGTACGTTCTCATTTTTTTGTAGGTATGTACATACATCAAAGTACGGTAGCATAAATATCATCAAAATTCATGGTCAACAAAGTTACACGTACATAAAACACTCTCATAACAATCATTCAATAAGGCAATTCATCATTATATAGTTATCACAAAATTCATGTAATTTACCAAGATTAATTCATCATTTTAAGCCATTAGTACAATATTTCTAACAATGCAACAACAGTAATTCAACAAAACATTCTTATCAACATTCAACATATTATGTATCAATTCAGCCATATAATTTAACAGTAATTGTCTTAAAATTATTTCACAAGGCATATTAATATCATAAAAAAAACTACAAATAACTAATATATATATTTCTATGGTACCGTTATAAAAGAAGTCGAATCCAAAGCTGGCTTGTCACAGGTAGGTAATTCTCAGCCTGGCGTTTTATTGTCATCATTATCGGTCATCCGGATTTCACGTCTGGTCGTCATCATTTCAGCGGTAAATGGCCATCATTTCATAGTGCACTTTATGAAATGGCAGCATCAAACAGCAGTAAATAACAGGAAGCTGGGTCAGGTCGCAGGATCACACACAGTAAATTACGCAAAATAAACGTAAGGCCTATCTCATTTCGAGTATTTTACTGCTTTACGTGGTCGTAGGTTGTAAGCTGGTTCTTGGTCATCTGTCAAAAAAGGCTGTATATTTTCTCGCTGAACGGTGGTTGGTACTGGGACACTTTCCGGTTGAATCTGTTCGGGTTGTGGGGAGTCAGCTGATGTTTGCCTGGTGGGTGGAGGTGGTGGAGATGACGTAAACATGTCATCTCGCTCATGATACGGTTTCAGCTTCTCCACATGAATGACATGACGATACTTCCGCTTTCCATGTACGGCTTCCACTGTATAGTTCACGTCGTTTTGGGCTGATTTTTCTACGATTCTAAATGGTCCAATCCAGTTGAAAAATAGCTTCTTGCTTTTCCCCTTGATGTTGATGAATTTGCGGACAAGGACTAGGTCTCCAACTTGGTAGGTAACGTCTTCCCTCTTGGCGTTAGCGTACTTAGCGTTACGTTTTTGACTTTTGCCAAGTCTGTTTACAGCCAACTCTCTAGCAAGCTTCACTTTCTCCGCGATTTCGGCAACAGAGCAATAACGGGGTAATCCAAGTTCTACTTCGGCAGGTAATGTTGGCTCCTGAGAGTAAAGTAGGTAGTGGGGGGAAAAGTAGTGTCCTTCATGTACAGCTGAGTTTATGGCAAATTGTATATGGGGGAGGAATTGATCCCAATCGTTCTTTCCGGAGGACACATAAAAAGATATCGCGTCCATGATGGTGGCGTGAGGTCGTTCGGTCGCTCCGTTACTTGCTGGGTGAAATTTGGTGGTGCGGTTGTGGGTGATGCCCATAAACTTATTGACCTCGGTCATCAGTTCTCCACAAAACGCACTTCCAAGATCTGTGATGATGTTGTGTGGTGTTCCATGTCGGAGGAAAATTCGCGTGACCAGGAAATTACTAATTTCCTCAGCTGTTCCGTTCTTCAAAGGGGCACATTCCAGGTATCTTGTAGTCAGGTCGGTGACTGTGATGATGAAGCGGTGGTTATTTTTTGATCTGTTGATTGGTCCCATCAGATCACAGCCAATTGTAGTGAATGGATTTTCAGGAACTGGGAAAGGCTGTACTAATCCAGCCGGTCTTCTTTTCACTAATTTTCGTTTCTGGCATTTCTCACAGGTCCTCACGTACTGTTTTATTTGGGATCTCATGCCAGGCCAATAGAAACGGGTTGCAATCTTGTTGTACGTTTTGAAGAATCCAAGATGAGATGAGATCGGGTCATCATGGAATTCGGTGAGAATGGACTGGCGTAAGCGTTTCGGTACAACTAAGACGGGATTTTGGTGATGAGGCGACTGGAACATTAGTACATCATCAAGAATAATTATGTGTTTCAGCTTGCCAGTTAATTTTTGTTGTTGACATTTGGAGCGGATGGTGCAGATTTCGGGATCACTATCTTGCATCTCTTTCATTGCAGTTGTGTCCATGGCCAAAATAGGAAGGTCAACAACATTCGGGTTTTCTGGGTCAGGCTCGTCTACTGGAAATCTCGACAGGGTATCACCGACATGATTAGCAGATCCTTTCACGTGATAAAAATCCGTATCGTATTCTGATATTGCCAAAAGTAAACGGGTTAATTTACTTGGGAGGTTATTTTTTGCTCCTTTTACCAAATAGCAAAGGGCGGAATGATCGGTATAAACTTTTACGTTCCGCTGGAAAATGAGATGACGAACTTTTTGGAGTCCCCAGGTTACTGCTAAACACTCCTGCATGGTTGTTGTATATGATTTTTCTGCGTTATTCAGGGCTCGACTAATGAAACAAAGTGGGCGTTCTATACCATCTTCTTGGATTTGGCTCAGGCAACATCCAATTCCGTCAGCGCTGCTATCCGTTCGAAGAACAAGTTGACCATCATCAGTACAGTGAGCCAAAACTGGAGCGGTAGTTAACATTGTCTTCAGCTGGGCAATGATATCTTCATGTTCCGTTGTCCATTCAAATTTTGCTCCTTTGGTAAGTAATTTTTGTAGTGGGCGGATAATAATGGCATAATTTTTCAGAAAGCGACGAAAAAATCCAAAAAAGCCAAGGATTTTCTGGAGCTCTTTTCTCGTACGGGGTGACCTCATTTTCGTTAAACCAGCAATGTGCTCGTCGGTGGGCATTATGCCATCACGGGTTGCTTTGTATCCTAAAACACGTATCTCCGAAAACATTATTTTGCATTTTGAGGGTTTCAGGGTCAATCCTTCATATCGTAACTTTTGGAATACTTGCTCCAGCTTTTCCAGGTGACTGTCGAAATCGGTGGTGAAGACACAGATATCGTCCAGATACACACTTAAATGGTCATCAATGATACCATTTAGTGTCAGGTGGATGAGTTGAGAGTAAGCTGTGGGTGCTGTGCTTACTCCAAATGGCATGACCTTCCACTGGAACAGTCCATCTGCCGTTGTAAACGCTGTCTTCTCTCTGCTGTCGTCGTCAAGCTGGACCTGGTGGTATCCGCTTGCCATGTCGAGACAGGTGATGTACTTGGAGCCGCGTAATTTATGGATAATGCTGTCAATCCTTGGAAGTGGAAAGGCAAGTGGGCGTACGTACTGGTTCAGCTTACGGAAGTCAAAAACACAGCGATATTTAATTTTCCCATCTTCTGTGCGGTTTGGAACTAGGAATGGTGCTGCTGCCCATGGAGAGTCACTGGGCTCGATGAGATTCTTCTGGAGTAATTCTGAGACGTTTTCCTTGATGACCTTGTGCTCGGCTTCAGTCAGGTTGAATGGTTTCATTCGCTGCGGACGGGCGTTTCCAGTCTCGATGTGGTACTTATAATGCTTGGCTTGTCCAAGCTTCTCAGGATCAAAGGCAAAAACATCTTCATACTTCTCGATTAAATTGTGAATTTTTCTTCTTACGTCGTCTGGAACGTCACTGCCAATTTTAATATCTTTGTGCTTTTTCTTCAGATCTGTTACCGGCTCTGGATTAGAATGTGCTGTGGAATGTATGTATGTAGTTGTCTTCGTGGAGAAAGGTAAAATGTCATCAGCTGTGATTAGGTTTGTTAATTTTCCTAGTCTTGTCTTTGGGCAGAGGAGCTTTCTTTCATTGGAGAGATTGGTGAGGACGACTGACTTCGTTTCTTTACTTATAATCATGTGAGGGGTGAGTATGTTATTGGTCTGCATCAGTCGGTTTGAAGGAGTTATAACGGCAATGTCGGTGTCTGATAATCCCACAGTACAAACGGGAACATGTACTTGACTTCTGGGAGGCAGTGAAACAGATTTGGAGAGACGAAGGTACCAGTGAGGAATGGATTCTGTTTTTTGGAGGTGACGTACTTCAGCGTAGATTGGTTCTTCCTTATCATTTACTCCAACTGACTGTTGTTGTATTTGTGTTTTGGATTCCCATTTAATGTGCGTACTAATTCCGTATCTGTCCCAAATGTGTTGTTTAGGTGAAAGGGGCGTTGACCAATTGTAGTTAGGAGAATAAAGCTGATTTTTATCACGATCAATAACTGCGCAAAACGTCTGTAGAAAGTCATCACCAATAACAGCTTCACATTTTGGAACGTCCACGATGACCATCGGGAAGGTAAATATCTTCTCTGCCAATTCAAACTCGATAAGTGCTATACCGTGGTCAACAATTAAATTATTAGAAATGGATCTAAGCACCAAATGATTATTTTGAATTTTTGTAAAGTTTGTCGCTAGTTCTTTTGAAATGAGGGAGGTAACAGCGCCGGAGTCGACCAGAGCTGTGTACTTGTTTTTGTGGATCTGCATCTCTACTGTTGGACCTCTGTTGACAGGTAAATTAAACGGGGTGGGTGAATGGTTATTGTTATGGTGGGCGTCTTCAAAAATATTTGTAAATATTGATGCTTCTTCATTTTTCAGTTGTGCATTATTTTCTGTTTTCGGCACAGGTGCACGAGCATCATAATTAATATCCTGTGCCATAATCAGTTTCCCGGAACGTTGCTGGGCGGATAAGTGATAATTGGGGTTGGCTGTTGTTGTATTGCTGGAACAGGTTGCCAATTAAGTTGAGGTGCTACTTGTTGATAGTAACCGGGATCCTGTGGTGGAGCACGCCAATTTTGTTGATGAGGGCCTTGCCCGTACTGCTGTTGATACTGCTGCTGTTGACCATGTCCATTGTAATTTTGCCATGATTGGCCGCCACGGCCGCGTCCTCTTCCTCCTCCACCTCTTGAACCTCCACGGTGGCCGCCTCGTTCTCGGCGTTTGATGCCACAATCACGCTCAATGTGATTAGGCCCGTTACAATAGTAACAATAAATCGTTGGACGTTGTCCACTAGGCTGAGATTGACGCTGATTTGGGGCAGGTTGAGATTTCTGGTCAGGGCGTTGGTGTTGTGAGGAGACGGGATCCGTATTAACTGCCCTAATTTCTGCCACTTCACGCAGTAAAATTTGCATTATGGACTGCATGTCAGCAATTGTCTGGTTACCTTGGATACTGGTTGAAGCTACTTGATTTTCGACTTTAACTACGTGCTGTTGTGGTGCTGCTGCTGTTGAGTCACGTCCTGTCTGCTCGTACTCGCGAACGCCAGCGAGTAATTCCTCAAAAGTTTCCGGTCTGTTTCTCCGTAAGGCGAGATAAGATGCAACGGGCTTGGGAAGGTTATCGATGATGATAGCCACGTAATCCTTTTGGTGGGCGTCAGTCCAATCGTCTCCGATTTTATAGCGGAGGCGCAAGACGTATGATGATGCCAAGTCATTTGGAGCTGGTGGCTCCGATAATAATTTAAAAATTTCAGTACCTGACGTCGTAGTTATTGGTGCATTATTGAGGAACAACTCCACAAAAGCTTCAAAAGATATCTCGTTGTTGTGGACTTGATCTGAAGCCAAGAGTAGCCAATGTCTTGCGTCCTCATTCGTAAAAGCTAAAATGAGTGACGCCTTCTTTGCCGGATCTGTTAGCTTCTGTTGACCAGCCCATAGTCTAAATTGTTGTAGGAATAGCTTCACGTCACGAACCGTTAATGGCTTATCGTATTTGGGCATCAAGGTATAGTCAGGCATGTTGTCAGAGTCGTCAGATGCTAAACTGTTGAGGGATTCTGAGCTGCTACTGGATGACGAGAAACAAGACGTATATGAGTAAATTCAAATGACCGTCAGATGCTGACCGCGCACGGTTTCGTGGTTCAGAGTTCACAACGGATTCGCTATGGTGCTGCTGGTTATCATCGGTTTCGTTGTTGTCGTCGGCAGGAACGTGGGCGTCGTCTTGTGCGTCGTCACTATTATTTTGTGCAGACCGTGCTTGTGAGGTACTCCTGTCTTGTGGTGTTGGAGGTAACGTGATGTGGTTGAGTGGGCGTTTTCTACAGTTGTCTTGTCTTGTGGATGGGCGTTTCCGAGCGTACCGTAAAAGTATGCGTCCAGGGCCTGGCGTTTGGCTAAAGTGATGCAATGGTTGCGTTAACAGGGCTTGACTAAATGCCCGACCGCGTGCAGACGCTGAGAGCTCAGGGATTTGTGGTGGTGGGAGATTTCTTCGTGGTGGCGGTGGTGTAGCAGTTGGTAGTGTTTCGTCAAAAATGTCACGATCCCTGTTGTCGTCGACAGGGGCTGATGATAACGGTCGTGATTCCGCCGTTTTGGATGCTGATGAGAACTGGTATGTGTAAGAAATGGAAAGAATATTACCCTCACGATCTCGCTTTTCAATAATATTATGTGGCTGTTGTTGGTGTTGGTTTGAACTGGTACACGTTTCCTCCTCCTTGTCGTTTTGTGTAGGCGGTGACAGGCGCCGGATAACTGCTAGGGCCTTGGAGCAGAGTCTCGTCAGAGTGGGCGTTAGCTTTATTCCACGGAGCGGTGTTCCATCCTGCATGGAATCATCCTCAAAATCAGCTTCAAGATTTGGGATAAAAGTGTCTTGCACTATTTTAGAACGCTGAGCTGATAAACTTGGAGTGTTTTCACGAGCGAAAGCAGCTGAGATGGCTATTGAAGCACTTTGTGTTGGAGTTGCTTTGGTGGGCGTACAAAATACGTTGTCGGGGCCAGGTGAGACTGATTGTTTGTCAGCGTCAAGGAACTCACTTTCTGATGCACTGGTCACTGGTGTAGAAGCTGAGGTTGATTTTGTTGAGTTTGAGGCACTTCGAATTGGTGGTAATTGTGAAGCACTAAATTCAGGTGGTAAGTTGTGTAAGCGTCTGCATCTGCGTCTTTCTGTCACATTTTGTTGGTCAGTTTTCTTGGGCATTGGATAAGTTTTTACACAAATCACTTTTAACTTTCAGAGAGCGCAGCCATCTCCACCATTTTGTCACGGTTCTTTCTGTCTCTGGTTTTTATGAAGATGGAGGGATGTAGCAAGTGGGTTTACCGTGACTTGTAGTTAGCTAAAACTAATGATGATGGCATAAGCTCTTAGTAAATATGACTTTCGGTTCGGTTTCTCGTAATGCCCCAATCGTAAATAATGCGCAGTTTCGTTCTCCAAACTCAAGCGTAAGTATATAGGTATGTACTTTATTATCGGTCTCAATCTCAAGGTTAACAGTCAAACAGATCTGTCTTGTCGGTACGGTAAGCTACCAAGATCTGATCTCGAGAAGCTACGAGCCACGGGCTTATCATCTATTTTGTGAGAGGTGGTGGCCTGGCTTCTTTACACATATTCATCATTTAACATGAGACAAAGTTCATTCGCTGTCTCTTCAGTCAAGGCTACATCAATTTACTATTTT